>JAQMCX010000057.1:16966878-17101876 GCA_029814765.1 Acanthurus leucopareius | reverse complement strand
CTTCTTCCCTCAGGCTGTGAGACTACTTAATGCACCATCTGCACTCCTCCATGTTTAATAATTTTATCTTTTTTTATACAATCACTTAGTCAATCAAGAGGGAACCACATTTTAAATTCATTATACACCTTGTTGTATAATGACAAATAAACTTCCTTGTATCCTTGTATCCTTGTAATTACTGCATCATTGCATACAGTTTATTAGGAACAAAACAGCTTAACAGGTAGGCTGTTGGTTTTAGTTTGGAGTTTTCCACTCTGCAATTGTAAAGCAAGAGGAATTACTTTTGCTGAACAGCAACCACTGTTTCAAAAAATGACAATCACGAGAAAACAGGCCTTAATTTTTCAAAATTATCCTGCGTCAGTTGATTTAAACCCTTGTACATGTTTATTTGTGAAATTCTTAAATGTAATGTAACTATAACTATTCAAAAATTTTAACAAACATCTAACTAGCATTAGCCACCAGAGCCTACTGGTCATATCAGACCAAGACAGGCTGGAGACACACAAAGTCCTGATGAAGAAGGAAATAAGTTCATGAGCAAGACTGTGCCATTTTGATTCTGATGGACTCAACCTTCAAAGGAAGATTTTAGTCCAATATACATTTGGGTTCGCAGCCTGAGTCTGATCCATCTCCTTCCATATCCAGACACATTCATCCTAGTGTTGATTAAAAACAAGGACAATTTCCTATGTGAACACATGAATTAGTCCTGATGTGGAAGTGACTTCTGAAAGTGCTGCTGTGTGTGGGCCAGACTTGGGCCAAGAAATCTGGAACAGACTGAGCCAGAGGAAACAGAACTATGTGACTCAAGAATTAGCTAAAATAAGTTTACAATTGTGTTATTTTTTATAGTGGAAGATTACATATTTTCACTTTGAATGCAACAAAAAATCTCAAAGATTTTTATTAGACTAGTAAAGCAACAATAAATTTAATAACAGGACAATTCATCGTTTACATTGCCATCGTTGTCGTTCTTCAGTGGATGCATGCATAGATGGAATTATTACTGTATCATGTATTTGAGTTGCTAGTTATAAAAAATTCCTCTTTTGTCCTTTTTCAAATGTGAGGTGGAAAACAATGTGGAGAGCAACACCTTACTCAACATAAAAGCAAAGTGCTGACACAAACTTTGGGGAGTCAGCAAGCTCTCCATTTTGTTATACTGTGATTTAATGTGGTTAATCATTCAGTTTGATTTCTTTTGTCTGGACATGAATGGATGGGTGTACTGATTTCTCCCACTGGGTGCAAACATAATTCTGAACATTTCATGCTGAAGAAATGATGATGGTGTAACACTATGTTCAACATGGTGCAGCAGTGTACTTCAGGTGTAACTGACTCCTCTGTACAGACACATGCTGCCAATATAATTACATAAAATGTTTAAAATACAATTATATCCAACAGTGAAGGCTCACTTTCACCTCTTCCCTTAAAAACTACAGTCTCCTGAGTTGAAACCTGGGTGTTATTTATTTGCTATCAGGTAATCCATCTTTTTGTGTCCGAAAGATTATTATGTAAATTAATTTTCTCCACTTATCATATTTTTTTCTTCACCTCTCAGTGAAGAATTAGCACATTGGTAGTTTTGATATCTTTAACAGCCAAACACTGCTTGTTGTAAGTTACAGTGGACTGAGCTGAACAGACGCTTCTGTTTTTGCTTATTACTTTTTGTTTAAGTGCTAAGGCTGATCTCTGTTTTTGTACTTAACATGGATGCTTCACTTTATCATTTGTCCTCATCCAAATGAACAGAGATGCTGTAAAAATCCATTCAACAGCACCAAGTGTAGCTGTGTTTCTGATTGAAGTGGACTTTTAAATGTTGACATCTACTCATTAGCATATTTTGGCTTAATTTTCACAGATTGTACTCTAAAGGTCCTTAAAGGTGCATAGATACAGTATATATCAGTATCAAACACAATAATAAGTTTGGTAGGGTCTTGTTGAATATGGAGTTAAATCTAAAGTCTTGAACACAACTTAAATGTTGAATGAAATGTGTGCATGCAGGAGGAGAATTAGAAAAACTAAACCTCACACACATCACCATTTGGTGAGATGCTGCATCCAGACAATGTGAAAGCCCTCTGTGCTATTCATCTTCCTAAACATTATTCCCTTCCTTATTTCCTTTATTTCTACCATCATACATCATTATTATCTTTATGTATGGCTATTCTTATTAGAATATGACCTTGCATCTTTCAATTTATAAAGGATGCATACCCATGGCTTATATTTTCATTAAGCCCTTTCCAAATACTTTATGAGCCTTCTCCACATTTTCTTTTAAGCACTTGACATTGAATTGGCAGCCTGCCTCCATCTTTTTCCTCCCTTGTTTGTACTAAGCAATAAGCCAACAAATCAAGAAATTGCACCAAGAAAAAAATCTGTAAAACATCCTGGCAGTGCCACACACCTTCTTTCTCTAGCATATGGGACAAGAGCCAAGCTGAAGGCCTGTGTGTTAGAGAGGTACAACACCCCTTTTAGCATTTTCAGTTATGTGTTCACCAGCACTGAGGCAACATGGGGGACACAGTCTCACTCAGTAGGACATAAGTATCTGATTTAAGGCTTTGTGGCTTCCCTCTGGTTCCACAGTGGTGCTCATTTTCCTAACACAATGGGGTAAATAGGTAATAGGTTGCTTTTGTTTAATTAGCCTCAAGTAAAATGTGTGTGTGTGTTGGTACATACACATGTGAGCACATAATGTGGCAGAGGAACTCCTCCAAGCACATTCACTTGCACTGGAGGAATGAATGGGGGAGGCAACCATCATGGGTTTGGTGCGTGGCCTAGTTGTGCATGAGAAGGATGGATGGAGGGTTGAAAGGACACATCCACTATGATAGATAGATAGATAGATAGATAGATAGATAGATAGATAGATAGATAGATAGATAGATAGATTACTCACATTCCATGTGCTTTTTCTTTGGAGGTGTCTGTTCATGTGTGGTGGCTTTACACACAGCTCGGGACACATCGGATCCTGTCAGGCTGTACTGTGCCGCGGCGATGCGGTCCGTCAGCGTCTGACCCGACATCTTCTCTCTGCGGAGCTCAACCTCG
Organism: Acanthurus leucopareius; assembly: GCA_029814765.1. Classification (NCBI taxonomy): domain Eukaryota; kingdom Metazoa; phylum Chordata; class Actinopteri; order Acanthuriformes; family Acanthuridae; genus Acanthurus; species Acanthurus leucopareius. Next base: position 17,098,756 of record JAQMCX010000057.1, on the reverse strand, counting down.
ACTATCAAGCGTCCAATATGGTCCTACCCCCCCACACCGAAACGAACCACCGACCTCGGTAATCCCAGCTGCCCTCGAAGGCACTACAGAGACCCAGCGCTGGAAAAGAAATAGGACACTTTCTCTGGAATTGCAATTTAGTTAAATAATAAAACTGGAATTCCCTGATTCCCACTCAGTTGTGTTGGAAATGCACGCGTTTCTGGAACAATCATGAACTGACTTTCTTCCTTGAGACCGAGTGGTTCACAGTTTAAGAGAATTAAGCCTGCAAAAAATCTTTATCCAGGTTTAAATTTTAAATTTCCTTTAATTTAAGGTCAGTATCTTACTGTTCCGCGTTATTTCTCGGCCAGCCTCCCTGACAAAAAAAACGCTCCTCTCCGGATGATGCTCGTTGCTGCCTCCCCCCCTTCCTGACTCCCTTCCTCCAGCCTCCTGGATAATCCTCACTACCAGCAGCGGTAGTCCGACAGTCCCTGTGTGTCAGCGAGCGTGCAGGGGAACATCAGGCCTTGGTTGGCATCATCATCATCCCCCACCATCCAGTGCGGCGTTGTTTTCTCCCTCCTCCTCCCCTGCTGGACGCTTCCTCTCGTGCTGCGGCCCACCGTCAGCCTGCAAGCCCCGGCAATGCGCGCGTCAACCCGGGTCGTTGGATGGCGGTGTTCTCAACGGATTTACATCCTCTTGTATATTTAATTATTAAATTATTGATATTTCTCATCACGCCCCGCCCCCTCCTTGGAGTCAGGTGACGCATTGGGCTATTATCAACCCTGCTGCCGCCCCTTTCATCGCGAGAACTGGGAGGAGACGATAGCTGGAATGAGGTTGTGGATGGATAGGCACTAGGGGGGTTAATACAGCTACACCACAGCCATGCTTGATTCTCTTCGTGCTGCTAGCACACGATGAAGGTCATATGAAGCGTGCTGCCTGTATTTCATGATCATGCGTGCAATGAGAGAAACCTGCAGTCAGTCAGGATGTGACAGAGGCCTCTGTCTTTGTCTCTCTCCATGGTGCTGATCGCTTCTCTCTGAGATTAACTGTTTGATGTAAGCTTGACATTTGCTCAAAGTATCAATACCAGTGAAAAAACTACTTCATGAAAAGTTAAAGTACCACAGTCAAAATCCTACTTAGGTGAACGTAGAGTAGAATTTCTATAAAAATGTACATCAGTATTAAGTGCAAAATTCTGCAGAGATATGTTACAGATCATTGTATCAAATCAATTACTAGTTTATTAGGTACACAAGGCCAAAATAAATGAAGTGTTATACATCTGTCTTGCTTTTATAAGGGTTATAATTTTGATCTTTTGTTAAAATCATTGTGTTGATTCAACTGAGGATTATTATAGAGGCTGTAGCTTGTGTTGTTAAGCTTCATTGCATTTTACGGAGAGGTTTCCCTGTAATTTAGCCTACGCTCACTTAGGGGACAAAATAATCAATATAATGTGATAAATTATAATATTGCAAAACTATAAACTGCAGTAATATAATATTTCAATCCAACACTAATGAAATAGTGGTAAACTATAACATTACATCAGTCTGAATCGGTAAGTGATCCCAGCTCAGGACAGTCTGTTAACCAAAATGAATTTCTAATTTGCTTCACTTCTTTAAATTGTTGAATAAATCACAGGATATATACTGTTCTGGTAAGATAGTGTAAGTTCTTTCAAATTGTCATGAGGACAGTGAAAGTGTGAAGGTAACCTCCCATTAGAAACCTTTATTAAGTCACATCGATATGGAATGGCACAGCATCTTCACTTTGTCCAAAAGGACTCACATGAAATGTTAAAAGTCAGTCATCAAAGCTTCTCCATATATACAAATAATTAAAATTAAATACAATAGCTTTTGAAAAGTAAAATTATTATAAATACAAAAAAATGTACAAACTATTTTTCCCAGTTGGTATTCCCTTGTTCTTCAATGTACAAGTTGAGGTTTATCACTAGTGTTGATCAGTTGTGTGTTAATCCCCCTCCCCTCCCTTTGCTGTGTTCTCACGTCTTGATAAGACCCTCCAGAAAGTCTTTCTCCACCATCTCCTCGATGTTCTGTCGAGCTCGACTCCAAAAGACCTTCTGGCTCTCCAGCTTGTGGCCCTCCTTGTGGCCGGGGAAGGAGGCGTCTGCGAGGTTCTGGGTGTGGGCGGGACCTGAGCGGCTGCTGGCCTTGCTGTTGAACACCTGGCTGAGCAGGTTGAAGAAGGGGAGCAGCTGCTCCATGCTGCGGATCACGTAGAGGGTCAGCATCAGGTGACCTGGCTCCCAGGACAGAGTTCGGGTGGAGCAGTCCTCCTCTGGGTTTTTCTACAGAATGAGATAATGGGTAACAAATGACTCATGTGCCAAATTACTCACAGCGCACTAAGTCGCATTAATGAAATGGGCTTCAACTTTCAAAAAAAGGTCTTTGAATGAGCATCTGCCTGAGCATACTCTTTGTGAGAGGCCATTTGTCTCTGTCTTTAATAACCTTGTGTGGACAGAATGAGAGAGATACCTTGGCTCGTTTCCTCAGCAGCTTGGCCAGTCGGACCACATAGGGTTTAAACTCTCTTTGGTGAGTCCCCTGACGTCTCACTTCCAGTCCTGCATCGTCTGAAGCCTCTGGGATGAAGGCCCAACGATACCTGTAATGAGGCAGGACTCACTCAGAAATTATACGAATCTGATTTATTTAACAAGTCACTAGAGCTTTTAAAACAGTGATATCCAAACATATATGTCCATTTATATGCCTTCCTCATACTGAGATTGGGTAATTCTTTATACTTGGAATGAATTATGCATTTTTACTGGTTCACTAACTAAATCCATTCACAAACTATCAGGACTCAGGCTTGTCTGTACTGACATCTGGAACTGAGGCAGGCTCTCAGGAGGCAGGGCCAAGGCCAGGTCGAGGAGCTTGCAGGCAGACAGATAGAGGTTGAGCCAGCGCTGGCTGTTGTAGGAGGTGGAAAAACCATTCCCACCGGAATAGGTGGTCTCCAACCCAGCCACAGACGGCCCTGATGTCCTAGAGAGGCACAGGAGAGGATAAATCATCACAGGAAGAAGTCTTTTAGGAATGTAATTGGCTGCTGCAATTCAGTTTGTAATATCAGCAGATACTGTACCTTGATATGTCCTCATCTGCTGTTAGTTCCTGTTCCATCAGAAGAAACACCTGAACCTGCAGGAAAACACAGTTTAAGGGTATGACAGTGAGTATGTAAAGGATTATTGTGTGAGTATGCGTGCAGAGGACTGAAAGAAAGAAACACATGAAGGTAAAGTGAAGTCAGCAAAAGAGACAGAAGAGTGGAGTCCGGCTCTCACCAGTTCAGTGATCATGGTGGGCCACAGAGAGGTGAGGTGCTGAGGTGACATGCGCAGCAGCAGAACTCTGAAGAACAGGAACACCTGAGCATGGAGGATGGGCACCTGAGGCAGACGCAGGCTTTCCACCAGACGCTCTGTGGACACAAATAGACTTTAAACTATCTGCCCAGTAAATTTACTTAAACAAAGTTCCTTAAGCTTCCTTTTGTGCTGTTTGTTGTTGAAAATGGTCTCTTAGAGTGAGGGCGTTGACTGCAGAAGCATTCACTATGTGTACACACCACAAGTTTAGTATATACAGCACGTGTGAATTTTTTACCTTGTATGTCTGGCAGGTATTTCTGATACTGGTCCACTTCACTGCTGTAGATGGTGAAAGCCAGGCGTTTGAGCAGCATGGCTCTCTGCTCGAGCTCAGCGTCTCTGTTGGTGAACAGGCTCAGAGAGCTGCTCTGAGCTACAGCCACGCGGGCTAAAGGAAAAAAACACACAATCATTAAAAGCCTCTAATAATAACTTGCTAACAGGCTTCATCCTTTTTTGGTGTATCAAAATCCAGGGTCTGAGGAAAGAGAGTTGTATATGATGTGAAAACTGCAAAGCCTCTTGAGGCAAATTTGTTATTTGTAATATTGAGCTACATAAATAAAACAGTACTAATTGACCGTAATTGTGTCATATTAGCATAATTTAAAAGCTCCATGGGAAACAGACTAAACGGAAGCGTAAAAGTTACAGTAAGAGCTTGTTTTGATCAAGACACTTTGTATGATGCAGGGTTTCTTTCTGCCTGAGATAAGACATGAAAAATGTAAAACACTTAGCGCCCTGCAAGTGCCGGAAAGAAATAGATGATCGGGTTAATGGTCTGTAATAGCACCCAGTGGGGAAATCTAAACTAATCTTAAAATAATAAGGATCGCAAAGCTTACTCATGAGGTCCCTGAATGTGGTCTTGTCATGAGTCATCAAGTGGTCAATGATGGCTCTCCAGCTGAGGAAGAAAGATGTTAATGTTAGAAAAATACAGGAAACACTGAGACTAATTAAAAGATGCATCTCTGCAACATTTTGGAATAACATGTGCTGTTCTGAAGTTATGTTAATAGAAAATTCAGAAAAATTGTTTTTGCAACTTGAGTTTAAAGTCCATCCGTGCGGTTGTCACATTTATCTCTTCAGCAAGAGGCAGACTGCTAAGACAGTACATCTCAAGTCCATGTTGAGTTTGTGTGTGTTTTTTCTCTCTCCCTTGGGCTACATATTAACACCAGCTGTAAAAGTAGTCACCCACACGCAATTCAAGTTTCCTCTCCTACTCACTGGCTGACGCAGGAGGAGTCCATCTGGAAGAAGGTGTGGTCCATAAAGAGGTCGAAGGCCTCCTTCTTCCAGGCTCGGCGGGTGTACTGGTACCCACTGAGGCTGCTCAGCAGTTGGATGCAGGCCCGATAGCTGGGGGCGTTGTGAGCACTGCAGGAGAGACAGGAAACATATAAAACATGCATATGATCAACTATGACTCATTTTCACTCTTGGCAGTTCACTGGACTTCACCTTCCTGCCATGGAAACATCACTTTTATTTTTCCGCTTACAATTCATGGGCTTCACCTTCAGACTTCAGTATTTTGTTGTGCAAGAAGATCAACAATGAACTACTTTAAGGTGAAAGTCTTGCCACAATTAAGCTATGAATTAAATGTTAACTCCCAATATTTTTCCCAGAAATTCACCTGTGGTTGCGGAGGTAGGGCACGACGTAGTGCATGATATTAACCAGCAGTGGGATCACTCTCTCCTTCTCGTCACTGTAGAACACCATGTCCAGCAGATGAGCCAGCACCTGACAAACATATTCAGCATCAGTCATGTCAGTCTTACACCATATGCTTTCAGTAAGCATGAAACCCTGGCTGATGTTCTTCCAAAATAACAGTAACAATTAGGCATTCACGTCTAAATATTGAGCTACTTTCATTCCTGGGCTGAAAATTTAATATAGGCAAAATACAACTGTATCAACCGACAGTATGACAAACTACAGGGCAGCATTATGTTGACATATCATCATGAACAAACCTGTAAGTCTGCAAACAGCAGCAAAGCACAGACAGAATCCGCATAATTAGCTTAATTTGGACTGAAACAGCAAGAATGGAAGAAGGTGACCAGTGATTTCCATTGTCCAGCTCAGCTCATTCACAGCACATTTACTAAGTCAAACAGATTGATTTATTGATTCACTAATTATAATAGAAGTAAAGGCAGAGTAGGGGTCGTAAATACGCTTGAAGGAGCTCAGTTGGAGTGTGTTAATGTACTGTAGAGTTTTGTGTAAAAGCAGCAGGACCAACATCGCTGGGAAATGTAAGTGAGAGCAGCTTGAGACGAAATCAAGATGAACAATGGAAAACACTGGCAGAGTCGCTGACTGATGGCCTCATAAACAAGAGTCCTGCAGGAAGGATTGAGCTGAATCACAGAGACATGAGTGTTTTACCTCAGCCAACAGTGTGAGGGCGTGAACGCTGTACACTGATGGAGTGAAGCTGGAGGCCTCCATTACTGTGTGCATTAAATCTACAAAACACACATAGCAAACACAGCAAACATTAGCGGCAGCTACACAGCGGAATAATAATAAAACAGCCATGCCGAAGCTTGCCGACATATCTGCAGAGTCTGTTCACATTTCCAGTGTTTTTTTGTGGTGCATGTGAACAGGAGCGTCTAAGTGCTCTGTTATGACCCCTCACTTGAAGCTCAAGTGTTTCACATTCAGATTATTTTTTACACTTGATTTAGCCAGATTACATTAATCCCTGACATTATAGTAAATTTTCAGTTTGAACACAAAATTATTTTCCATGTGCAAAAACACAAACAAGGTCAGGCTGCCTGCCTCACTACTACTTCACAAATGGACATGAGTAAGTCTTCAATTCACTGATAGTATGTGAGGAGACAGACCACTCTGAAATCTTTGTCATATACTGCAGCAATATGCAATTATAGATATACGTTCTACATTACAGTAGAACAGTAAGTGTTTGTAAGCAGCACACCTTCTACATCAGCTTCCAGGTTGGCCCCATCCACAACTATCTGAGGAGAGGCCTTCACCTCCAGGTTTCTCCTCAGCCATGTGGTCTGTTCCAGAGAGGAGCCTGCGATCGTCCCAATGGCCTCCACCACCTTATGGGTCACATCCTGAATACACAAGCCAAAAAGTCATGGTTCCTGCTCTGAATATGATCCAAAGTTTTGTACTATATTCCTGTATGAATATATAGCATGAGAATAAACGCGTTAAGCTATTGTTAAAAAAATCCTAATAGCTGGTGTGTTGTTGAAATACAAGGTGAGACCTTTGACCTAGTCATCAAACATTATGGGAACAATTGAGAGCTGAATAGGAGTCAAGGTGGCTACAGTAATTACCTGCAGCTCCCGTTGATCCTTCTTGCTCTCCAGATTGGGATTCTTCAAAATGAACTCATTCAGAACTCTAGAAAAAACAGAGAAAAAGGGAGAGTCATGTTAAATAAAGAATATAATGTGGAAGTGGGAGAAGCAGTCTATGCAGAATAATTCATTCAGATTCAAACTGTCATCATGTTACTTTGAGCAACTCAAAAACAGATAAGTTTAAGTATATTTGTGCATGTTGTTGAAAATATAGGAAAATTTATATGACAATTAATATAGATGAGAAATAGAACCAACCCGAGCAGAAGAAACTGTCCAGGGGCAGGCAGGCCTAACGGTACTGAGTCCTTCAGCAGTGCCAGCAGAGATGGCCAGCTATCAACTAAACTGGACACAGGGATCCTGGGATACAAAAACAGGGTACAATTGATAAATGAAAAGAAAAAGTTCTAAAAGTTAGAGGAATCTGCACAACTGTGGTTCTTACATTGAATAGAAAGATAAATACTGTATATGCTGCTGTTAGGCAGCAGAGGGCTCACCTCTGGACGTAGGCATAGAAAAACTGCAGCATGCAGACCTCTAGAGACAAGTGCCTCTGTAAGGGAAAAGTGAAAAAATATTAATCATGTAATGACTGACCATGGACAAGGTGAAACTAAAGCCTTAAGAGTTGAAGTTGTTCTGGGAAAAAATAAAAAATAATGGACTTCTCTCACAAATAAACTGCAATAAGCATTGAATAAAACATGAAAAAATATGGTAGATTTTAAGCAATAAACCATATTGTTTTTCTTTTTTTTGGGTAAATGACAGTTATACAAGTTTTATTATTGTCATTAAAAACTAAAAACTCCCCCAGTTATGCCAACAGTTAGATTTGTGGTGCTAATATACTCTGGCAGAAACTCTTGGGAGCTCTGCACTGTCTAACAGCCTGATGCTGAGGGAAAAGTAATGCAGACAAATCCATTTAAGCTAATGATCTACAGCAACAAATACTTAAACACCAACCTTGTCCTTTGCGATGGCAGGCGGCTGCTTCAGGACCTCTTTGACTGTCTGCATGACCGTCTCAGTGCGCATGGCGCTCACAGAACGAACCAGCTCCACCAGCAGCAGCTGCTCCTCACTGGCTAAAGGAATCACCTGAAAGAGGAGGCGTAAATATAATAATATAAAAAGTCTGCTCAAACAGGGCCATGAACTCTTTTAAGAGCAATGCTAGTCTTGGAGTCATTAAAAGAAATGTGCTGCTCTCTATGTTTCACTTTAAAAAGTAACTTAACATCCCTAAAAAATCAAACCTGTACCAGTATAATTTACCATCTGGCTGCAGTGGGCTCATGGACCCTGTGACATCATTATTGGGTGTGGCCACAGGTGCAACATAGTACAATTCTGACCACAACCAAAACAAGTAAAACAGGCTCAAAATTTTGAGCTTGCGTTTTTAGAGCACTCACCTTATTTCTAACTGGAGTCTTGACCTGTTTCCTCTCATTCCAAACATAAGCAATTGCTGCCATAAAGTGAGCACCGTGGTGCATGGAGATTGGACCCAGCAACTCCAGGATTTGCTGTCGCAGAATCTGTAAAACAAATGAGAGCAAGGAATTTAAACTTAAAGAGCTGATCAGTTACCATGCAAAGAATTCAACTGATACCCCATACTGTCAATAAAAATGTCCTGTTAAGATCTTTCTGTGTAATGTTGCAAAAAAAAGACAGAAAGCAAAAATAAATAAACACGATACAAAGACATTTCATTTTCAGGTATGTATCGAATGCTGTCTTCCACATTTATTCTCATAACCGACACATAACAAATTTGTAACAAGATGTGCATTGAGGTTAAGCTGCTGTTCATTTACATCCACTCTGCCCAATGCGAAATGCTTTAACTCACAAAACATTGGAGTAAGGTTTAAATGAAGTTATAAAGGTTTTTATGTCAAAGTATTCCTGCCACATAGACACAAACCCTGTAATGATTACAAATAATGTTTTGTACAGGATAAAAACTACTTTATTACCTAGGTGAAAATTACATTAGCAACCCACCTCTGGACAAACTTATCTTCCATGGACAAGGCTAATAACTACTGGGAGAAAAAAAAAGAGCTATAAATTATTTAAAAAATAAGTCACATGGAGGCAGTAATGAGATTCTGTTCCCGCTGTTGAAACCAGTGATCAAAGATTGATGTATGATGCTAGAATACTCTCTCTGTGGAGCATTTATGCCAGGCTGCCAACATGTTTGCTCTGGGACTAATTTACACTTTGCTGCGTACAATGCAGACTGTGCAAGGAAGCGTTCCGTTGATAAGGCAAAGTCTAGTTTTTTACCTTGCTAGACTAGCCTCAATGAATACATGCTACCATGTTATTAAGGCTCTTGAATATAAGTTGCCTGATGTACCTTTGTGGAGCCCAGGTTGATGTTGGAAGTGGAGGCAGCAGAGGCAGCGGCTGGCTTGTCGGAGCTATCAGCCTGGTGAAGGACGCTCCACAGCAGGGTGACAGAAGACATGATGGTGTGAAGGATGGACAGGATGCCTGAACGAGCCTCAGCCAGGTGCTTCTGGTCCACACTCACTTGTAACTGAGAGACAGAATATGCAATAAGATGGTCAATACTTTCATACTATCATGCAAAGTGGTAAACAATCATATCTTGGTTGTAAATACTTGAAGAGAAATATTTGTTTTAAACAACTTATTGGAGCATGGCGCCCTCACCTGGTGGTACTGGGAGGTTGGATCCAGCAGGCAGTAATGGATGATGGCCGTCACCCCTTCCAGCACTGTGAGAATCAGGTCAGGAGGGATGCATAGAGCCATCCACTGAGGTCTGGTACACAGAACGAAAATAAAATTTTAAATCAAAGCATTTTTTGGGATTAATGCATTTCCATACAAAAACCACAACTGTCATGTATTTCCATCATAACTGGTAAATCAGAATGATGGGTAACGTTTTTGAGGGTTTTCTAATCTTGTGGTCAAGAGTGCCATCTAGTGATAAAACCCTTTGTAAGATATTTTTATTGCATTATGCAGCTTGTATTCTATGCCTAAGCTGTAGAACACATTACCATGGTAATAACTCATCAGTGCAGTCCATGTGAATGTCATTACCTGGTGTCAGTTATCCCAGTCTCATAGCGGTACTGATGAAGAAGGTTATCCAAGTTCCTGCAAAGCTGAAGGGTGACGGAGGCCACCACCCTCCTCAGCACCCTGCCCATGTACGGCAGGGTGGCTGTGATGAGTCCGATCCACTGAGGGTGCATCTTACACGCATGGTGCTGATGCAGGGCTCTGATCACAGCACACAGGAACATACCCTGCGCTGTGATAGGCTGTCCGTGGAGGTATTGCAGTGACGTCATTGGCTGCTGAGGGTTGACATGCTCTACTTCTCCACCAAGGATATCATAACCGGCTCCAGCGCCACCTCCTGCCCCACTGCCTCCTGCCCCTCCCCCCACAGGTCCTCCTTCTCCTCCCTCGTCTGCTGGAACAAGGACTCTGTGCTCCAGCACAACTAGACTTTGCAGCAGTCTGAGCAGCTGAGACTGAACGGCACTACAGCCGTCTATCTGGTCCTCTGACAGGTTAATGACACTGTCCTCTGACAGACCTTCCTCCACCGTGGCCAGGTTCATCCCTGCCACCCGCTGATCATGCCACTTCTGGGCGCTAAAGATGGAGGAGAGCAGGCAATGGAGAACCACCTTCTGCACTTTGCACTTAAAGAGGACGTCACTGATGAAACTAGCAAAGCCCTTTGCTGACCCACCTGTGACTTTGGCTAGCTCACTGAACAGGAGAGTCAGGACCTCCACACTAGTGAGCTGCATGGCCCGGTTCCCTGCCAAGTCCTGAGAGCTGGCTGCCACGTGAGCAGAGTAATAGCTTCTTAAGAAGTAGAGACAGAGGGAGATGATGATCTCCAGGTACATGGCACTGCGGAACGAGTGAGAGTGGGAGTCCTGGGGGATGGGGCAGTAGAAGTCTTTGCCCATGACGGAGACCCTGTGACGGGCCAGGAGGTTTTGGAGCAGGGACAGCTGTGGTGTGTAGGTGTTGTTGATGCTGGTGGTGGAGATGGCACTTACAAACCCTGAGGGTGCTGCTCTCAGCATGGCCGCCACAGCTGACAGGGCGTGGAGGGCCCGGGAGGAGTCATACAGCTGGAGGTAGAGCAGGACGTGCTGGTAGAGAGGATGGATGTTAAATCGGGTCGGGGTTGAGGAAGATCCGCGTCCTGTGACACTGACGCCTCCGACAGTCCCACCAGAACCCCCACTGGGTGAGCCAGTGTCACTCTCAATCTCTGACACCTCACCTTCCCCACAGCTGTACCAGTTCTCCAAATCAAGGCTGTCCCCGAAGAAAATACTGGGGGCCCGCAGTTTTTCATTTTGACTTGCAATTTTTCTCTGCCTCTCCTCCTCTTTTCTCTTGGCCTTCTTGACCTTAGGCTTGGCTCCTGGAGATTTGTCCGCCAGCCTCTCCAGGATCTTCCCTTTAAGGCTAAGCTGGGTGCTGCTATGGCTACGTTTACGGGCCTGAGGGTCGTCTGCTCGCAGGTTGTTCTCAGAGGAGGCTGGGTCAGAGCCGTCTGGCAACATGACGATGGAAGGCGATGAACTGTGACGGGTGATACCCTCTCTGTGCAGCTCCTCTGCAGATAAATCAGCAGGTGTAACAGAGAGGAACTCCAACGTCCCTTCAGCAAGCATCTCCGGCAGAGTCTGGTGGTTGGAGATGAGAGGGGGGCCAGAGTCAAGACGCAGACCAGTGGAGGTATCTGAGGATGTGCTGTCTGTGTCTGTCTGAGGCCAGCTCTCAGGTGGGGGCGAGACTTCAACAGATCCCTCATCTATTAAACACAAAACCCTGTCTATCAGCTCTTTGACAACAGAGGAGACAGCCTCCTCAATAGAATCCTCAGTCATGTCATCGTAAGAACTGGTTTGTTGGTCTGAGCCATTGACTGTGCATCTGGTGCCCTCTGGCTCCTCGAAGCTGCCATTTTCTACAGTAGATGATTGAGAACCACTTGACTCAGAGCTCTGTGTCTCCCTCTGCTGGTCGGCAGGATGATATTCACCAGTTAGTTGCAAGTTCTCGCTGCTCAGACTGAGTAATGAGAGGCTATCACTCAGAGGGTTGACAGTGAGACAAAACGGCTCCATGTCACTGATCGCCAGGCCCCGCAGCTCCTCGTGTGTCACCCTCTCCCCATGAATCTGACTGAAGTCTAATGGAAGAATGAGGAAAAAAGAACATTTTAAATAAAAAGGCAAATGCCTCCAGATAAATGCATTAAAAATGTCAATGTGGTTTCAAACTGGAAACAAAGACAGTGAGTACCAGTGAAACTGACAAATAAAAATTAAATGGCACTGCTTACTGTCTGAGAAGCCGGAGTCCCTGTTGTAAACATGTTCTGATGGCTCTCGTTCAGGTGGTTCAGGGAAGACTTGGGTCCAGTGACGCTGGGCTTGTACCCGCTGGATGGATACTCGGTGGGTTTTTGGGTGGAGCAGAAGGAGAAGGAGAGGCTCTAAAACCCGAGCAATGTCATGTCTCTGAAGGACCTGATTCAGCCAAGCCCGACCAACAGCACTGGTACATGGATCCCAATAACTCAGACTGTCAAGCATGATGAACAGAGACCTGATGGACAAAGTGAAAAATGTGGAGGAGAAAAAAAAATAACAAAGAAATCGATTTATGTGAAAGACACTTGATACAAAATACCACTATGCTAATGGAAAATTCTTTTTAATACACAAAAAACAATTTTTATGCAGCTAACCTGTCAAATGTGCGATTAAAAGGCGAGGACTTGGTCATGTTCAGATCTCGTGTCAAATGCCACAGCACAGAGAACTTCACGTGAGCCTCTAGCCGAACTCTCTGAAAGGAAAAAGGTGCTTCAGCCTCTTTTTCATTAACAGAATGTGACTGTGTGCAGTGCAGAGTGAGGACCTGCTCTTATTTCATGTGCTTGTGGGCATTGCCTGGGATGTAAAGTATCGTCTATACCAACCTTGTCTCTGTGCATGAGCTGCTGGCTGATGACGTCCTCACAGATGCTAGAGGATGGCACCAGGTTGTGGAGCTGATAGAAGAGCTCCACGCTGCGTTGATGGTGCTGAGGTGTTCCTTCACCCAACTGGTCCCATAGGATCAGAGCCACACTCTGGGAAAAAGATAGGAGATTTATCAGTGTCAAGACCATCAAAAAAAGTAAAGCCCATCGACAGTCTCAGCACAACCTAAAACAAGATCTCTACCTTGAAGAACTCTGTCTTATCAGCGATGTACTTTAGGATTCCCTGAGTGAGTGGTGGTCTAATCACAACAGCTACTCGACCCTGGCTGGGGCTCATGGGCTGAGCAGACTCGGAGCTGCCGCCAGATGCCACGCTCTCCGCTGTCACCATGGCGACTGACTGGGCGAGACCCACAAGGTCCATTAGCAGGGAAATGGCCACGCCTTGCAGGCTGAAGTTACCGGCCAGGCAGCAAGCATCCATCAGGGTCTGCAGCCACACAGGCAGACGGACCTGCTCACTGTCTGTAACGAAGAAGGGATGACAGATGCTTAAATGGGCATACAGTAGACAAATAAATGTTCCTTTTTTTTAAATTCCCCTTGTTTCCACAGAGAATTTTTTACACTTACCAAACTGCTCTTCCCGTGTTGGTGAGGACTTGAGGTTGCCCTCTGCAATATAAACAGGAAAACTGGAGCATTCAAGGAAGAGCTGGAAGGCAGCAGTGAAGGCAGCAACACACTCCTTCTGGACCAAATCTGATTCAGAGCATGACTCCATATAATCATTATGCTGAGAGGCCCCTGAAACCAGGGACCCCGGATGTACCTCGCCTTTTTCACCCTCCGCTTTGTCAGCCCGCCCAGGAGTGATATACAAGGTGATGAGTCGGGAGAGAAACTGTTGGAAGTGCTCCAGGCAGCACTGCATGACGGGTTTGTCAAGGGGCTTGGTCTGAGATGGGCCGGAGGAGCGACGGCCTGTTTTCACTGCTGGGTGGGGATGAGAGGTCCGATCCGTCTCCTCGGGGCCGTCTCCCAGGTACTGTACAAACTCTGTGAAACCACTCTCTGAGGAGCGATTGTTGGGAGGGTTTTCCCCATCTTCAAATGCATCTCCATCGCCAGGCAGCTCCAGAGTTGTGGGCAAAGCCTGAAGGAGAACAGAAGAGGACAACTGATAAGAGTTTAGCAAATAATAATGAAAATATGTGTGTTTGTAAATACACAAAAAAAATATAGTGGCAGCTTCAGTTTATGCCCACAGAGCATTTGAGACTATGAAATCCGTACAGTCTTTTCTGTGAACAATTTCATAAATGTGACCTTATCTGTTTGTTTCTAGCAGCTTAGAGACAAGTGTTGTGTCAGATAAATCCATCCCTGTTCAGCATGAACTGAATGTCTTTATACCTTAAACCCACAAAGGTTTTCTGAATTACCCAGGCAGACCTCTAGTCAGGTTAAACTTGCTTTACTGGGCATTACATGATGTCACCAGTCTCTAAGAACAATAAAATAATGATGAAGGAGGCAACAAAACTAGCAGGAGGGTCCATCACTAAGGTCTAATCGGGGGACACAACTATGGATGTGCAGATGCTTAAAAGGCACCATCATAGACATGTTCACAGCAGGCATATTTACTCATTAAAGCAGGAAAACCACAGGAGTAAAAATGTCACAGATTTTTAATAGCACAGCACTCGTTTCATTGTGTAAATAAGTAGCTACAGCAGAGGTTAGCATCAGGGGACATTAGAAGAAAAGGTGTGATTTAATTCATTTATATAGTCAACATGAAAAAATGTTTGATCCTACCAGTAAATGGTGGAGTAAATGTATGCCTATTAGTTATAATAGTAAAGGGTGTCTCAGTGGACGTTTGAACCTCATCATTGCACTGTTCTGTGTGCTGTACACGGGTCATTTTACAGAGAGGCCACAGGCACAGCTGTAAGGTTAGACCTGAGGACAGTCTGTGGACTGAACTGTACTCCGGGCTTCAATCTTCCTGCAGACAGTCAGACTGAAGTTCTTACAGTCCTTTGTCACAGTCAGCCCACAGGAGCCTGAGGGTTTCCGGGGATGCATTTTGCGCATACTGAGGCCTGGACTCAGATGGCACGTTGGATATCACACTCTCTATATGCCCCTCAGGATGGGGGGTGGGGATGTTATAGTATTTAATAGATGTATGCGGAATGTTTTCCACTTCAACGGATGTATCCCTCTTAGGAGGCATCACAGGCAATTCTACCCCTCTTCTTCCTCAGAGAGAACAAGCAAGCTGGGCTCAGCTGTTGGTTCACTATCTTCTGTCTTTTTACTTGTCCTCTCTTCTGCCCCTCATGAGCTTACTTCCATTTATCATACCCCCATCCGTCTCTGCAAATAGGACTGATTTGCTGAACTTTTAATCATGCCTCACTAAGCTCTCAAACAGTTAAATAACCAGGTTGCAGGACATCGACCAGGAGGACCAGGACAGCCAGACGAAGTGTTTGTTCTACACAAGTCTTCAAATGCCTTGTGTTAAGGGAGAGTGGGACGGCAGGGTCGGTTATGGGACCACCCAGCCAACTGCTGCACAGGGCAGGAGGCTGACAGAAGCCAGCAAGAGACGGACAGGGCCCTGTTCAGGGACCAGGGCACACCATCAGAGACTGAACTGATGGATTTTTTGGGCAGTAACTTGTAGGGGAAGTCGGTCAAACAGGGATTTGCTCTGACAAGGTCAGCAACAGGATCTGTGCTTATATCAAAAGATTTTACAGGAGACAGAACAGATTTATCAGCTGGCCATGTTTTTCATAGTCAGAGTTCGACTGAACAGGGGCATCGCTTTTGATTTGGTTCTTGTGAACAATTTTCATCTTCAAGTGTCCACTAAAGCCAACAGTTACTCTGATTTTATAATAATTCATGTAGTGATGTTTCTGATATATAAGATTATTGCCCTTTTAGTACTTGGAACGTTTTATTAATTTTGCTCACCTGTTTGTCCTCCTTGTCTTTGCTCTTATCCCTTGCTGAGTTTGAGGAGTTGCCGGTGGAGTTGGAGAGGCCATGAGCACTGGGGCCTGAGGGCAGGGCCAGAGGGGACACCAGAGGTGGCTGCACTTTGCTGAGGATCTTGGAGCAGAGACGCAGGCAGTGGGTGAGCTCCCCGAGGCCCAGGGCCTGCAGGTGACAGGTCAGAGCCGCCACCATGCGCAGCAGCAGCTGAGGAAGATGCTCCGTCTGGATCTCTATGTAGGTCTCCTTGAAATGTTGGACAAACAGAAGTCAAGTGGCGGCTAAAAAGTGCAGGGTATCAGGATGGAGGTGAACCTGGTACTGAGTTGAACTGAGGTCATTAACTTCACTAAGGCTGGACTTTTATTAAGTTTTACCAAAGTCTTCAAAATGAGTGATGTAATCCACTTTTTGATTAAATGTTATTTAAATGCTCATTATGTCTAAAATGATCTTCCTACACATGCAACACATATACTTGACTTGCTGAGTCTATTGTCACTAATCTCACCACTGTCAGTCTAGCTTGTTACTTTGTTTTTAAATTGTGCTAGTATAAAAAATGTTTTTTGTGTTACTTTATTTACTTTATGTACAGCTACTACCTTTGCTGCTGCTGCAACAACTAAATTTCCCCTCTAGGGATTAACGAAAGACTAATGTTACCTAATCCAATCTCATTTTGTCTCTTTTCCCACTGGCTGTAAAAAGTGAATAAATATATATATATACTTTTAATAAATATGTTTAAGTAAGAATTTTTTCTGGTTTTACAGAAAAAAAACGCCTAATAACCTAATATAAAGGTACAAAGTAAAAATATAAGGCCTAAGAAAGTTGTGGTGCTAAATTAACTGATATTAACACTATATAAGACCAGTTATCCAAATACATCACTTATATCCTAATTGTTTTTATATTTTGTTGGCTCTGTTTTTTATTTACTTAAATTAACAAATTAAATTTAATCCTGTTTTTCTCATAAAAAGAGGGGTTAAGTAAACTAGGAACTAATTCCATATACTTATATTCTTTTACTAATTATTTTACAATCAAATATACTGGATCTATGTTGCTGAGTATATATAGCACTTTTTGTCCAGGTTTGTTGGCCTCTTAAAATACAGAGCTGTGGTGATTTTCTCATGACACATTTTTTATTTAGCTGTTCAGTTTCGGAATTTTAATCAACAAGCAAAACACATTTTTTAAATTTAACAAAAAAGGACAATTAAATCATAAAATGAGCATCAAAACATGAAGCAAATGAAAATAGTTTCATATTTCATACAAATATGTGAGCACTGCAATAGCATATAATTGCATGCACTCTTAACGGATAGCACAGACACACTGGGCGGAGATTTCATTTTCACAAGATCCACACCAAACAGCCGGGGTAAGTTTGCAGCACATGTAATGACTGTTATAATCCCACTTCTTCCTCTGGATCATTTTTGGCATTAAAATATGACAGTCAGTCATTCTGAAATGATCACTCAAAGCAGGGCAGGATGGCCTGAGGGATGTTGGCAGGACGTTGCAGAAATGTTATCGTAGCCTCAGTGAAGCAGGGTGAGGTGAAAAAGCAGGAAAGAGCAGTACTTTACCTGGCAGATTACCCTCATGCTTCTAGTAGGCTTCAAGGAGAAAGAGCAGATAGTTTGAACAGACAGGAGCAAGCAGAGCACAGGCCACACTACACTTGGTTTGCAAAAATACACACTAACCTCACACTCTCCCATTCTCACTCACAGACTCACAGAACGCGAGGTTCTCTTTCTGTCACTCTTTCAAACACATCCACACAAACAAGCCTTTAAACAGGGTAATACAGGACTATGGGATTTCCAAACCATTCAGATTGGAAATACTGTCTGAACAAGCGTTGTACTAGTAGGATGCAAAAATTATTATTTGGGAAACTTAACACAGGCATTTTTAAGCCAGTGTAGAGATCACACACATACACACACAGAAACTGGAGAAAGACAAGGTGCGCACACACACACACCCCCTGATGGTGGCCTCAACATCCCAGAACTTGATTAAAAAAATGGATGGTTGGACAGCAAATGTAGGTCAGATTGCAAATGTTCATAAAGGATGTTCATGGGAAACATAGTGGATTTAAAAAGGAGGTGTGTGAGTAAAGAGGGAGTGAGAAACAGAATGGGATGGAAAGCTTGAGCAGGGACAAGAGACAAGAGGCTATACAAGGGGGAAGAGAAGGAATGTGGTGGAGATGTACAAAATGATTGAAAATTTTAGGAAAAAAGAAACCTATAAAGGAAGGGAAATGAAAAGATGAATGGACAGGGAGAAAGACTGAATAATGAAAAATACACTATAGACAGAATGGAAAACGGAGCTAAAAAAAAGCACTAAAGAGACCAAATGAAAGAGTGAAAATAACATGAAGCATAAAAGCACTGACTAAAAAGGAATGAAAGCAAGGAATATGAAAAATATTTTAAGTAAATGAAAGTCATAGTAAAGTAAAAGCAAAGACCAAGAGAGTCGGAGAAAGACAGGATGGGAGATAAACTTAAAAAACAACGAAGGCAATAAGAGTCAGAAGAAAAAAGACAAAGAAACAGAAATAAAGACAGAGGGGATAAAAGAAAGATAGAGGGGATAAAAAAAGATAGAAAGGAGGAAAGACAGCAGTAAGAAAATACAGAAAGAAAGACGAGCGTGAAGACAGAATTACAGAAAGACAAAGAAGTGAAAAAATGAAAGAGAGAAAAAGACAGGAACAAAGACAGAGGGAGGGAAAGACAGAAAGAAGAAGAGAAAGAAAGACAGAAACCAAGAAAAAGACAAAGAGACAGAAAGAATGAATGAAAGAAACAAAGAGAAGAGGAGGGAAAGATGAGAGCAAAGAAAGAAAGAAAGACTGAAAGACTGAGAGCCTCACAGGAGCAAAGAAAGAAAATAAAAGTCAGAAACACAGTAAGAAGGAGGAAAGACAGGAAGTGAGACAGAAAGAGGGAAGACAGATGGGTCTCACCAGGGAAACAATATCCAGCAGAAAATCAACCAGCTGACAGAATTCCACCAATGAGAGCTCTGGAGGATCCAAGCTCCCAGCATGCCGTTGTGCACGTGTGCTGCTGTTTACTGTCCTCCTGCCAACGGAGCCATGAACAAGATTGTTTAGAATAAGGTGGTGATTGTTAGCAGTAAACTTCATGTTGCATTTTGTGGATCCACTTAGTTCAGGTGTGGGTGTGTGATGAAATACTATTTCTAAAGATCAAATATCTGGCAGGAGAATTAATCGTTATCTCACAATGGTTCCAAAAACACAAATTACGTTCTCTGGCCTTTAGACCTCAACTTGTGGAGCATCCGACACTCAGTAGATGTGCCTCATGCAGTGGACATGTACACACATGACACACATGTACACATGAGTTGTTAGCATACAGACCTGCAGCACTCTTCAAACCAGCGAGCGATGTAGTCCCACATGTAGTACGGCTCAAAGGAGTTGAACAGGAGATTTGCAGTTTTAATCAGTTCTGCCGTCTTTTTGTTCTCTCGTAGTTTGCTAGAAAAAAAAAAGCAAAACTAGCACTTTTCATGGTTTTTATGGATGAAAAAAGTTGACAAAAACATTCCTTCCATGCAATTATACATTATTTTATTTATTTATCTATCAGATGTTTTGCAATTTACAAGGCAACATTTAAAAAGACAAAACTTGAGCTGTGTCACTGCATGTCTTATCACTGCATATTTCACACAATGTTCTAATTGATGGGAGATTTGTCATTATGTTGTTTTTATTTACATTGCATTTAGTCATGTATCTATAATGAGATTTTACTGACAATCCATTTTAGTTCTTTCATACTAAATTGCAAAATGATATTTTGCACCCATAGATATATTCCATCAACTCATGTATTTCTAACGCTGTTTTGAAGATGTAATTTTAACATGTTATTTCCTTAAAAATATCCCACTTGATCTGTTTCACCTCATTTATTCTTTGCAACAATGGAACTTTGATCATGGTGTTGATTGAGGTTTTATAATAACAATGTCTGAATGGCACAGACAGGCAGGTGATAGACTGAACTGACCTGCTGAGGTGTGTGTGGTCTTTACTGAATGGACTCTGGTTTTGCAGGTCCAACTCTGTCCGGCACTGTGTGTGAAGGGTTCGAAACACCTCAATCAGAACATCCTCTAGGATCGCTGGGCCTGGAGAGAGAGATGTGTGCCAGTATGAGAGATGATACATTCAGTTGGCTTGTTGATTGTAGTTATGCTACAGATCGCCTATGTGACATGAATCATTGTTTACTTATTTACAGCATCAACTAGACTTTTGGCGTCTTCATATAGATAAGCTGATTACCAAGTTCTGGTTTGTCCAGCAGACTGATGAGAATGCGAAATGGCTTCAGGTCATGCATGAGGATGCTTTCTTCTTCCCCGCCTCGAGCTTTCCCCTGCAAGATCCCCACCATTGCCTGAAAAACACACACAGACACACACACACTTCCATTACACAAGACATCAGAAAATATCTCCAGAGCCACTTTTGACAGAGCAGAGGGAACATTCATTTGCGTATTATCTTTTTGTAATTTTTGCTTCCTATAAAATTTGGCAGAACCATTTTTCAGCGAATGTCATATTTGCTCTCTCAGTCATTTTTTTTTCTTTTTTTGTGTGTGTGCATGTTTCACGCTTCGTCTGCTAATTAACAGGCTGAAGTCAGGAACAGACGGTCTCTGTAGTACTAACCCTCTCCCAATGGAGGGAGCTCCAATAACTATCTCAGAGCAGATGGCAGAGGAGCAAACAAAAAGAAAAAAACAAAAACAAAAACAAAAAAATATAAAAAAATGCATTTCACAAACAAAACTTCCCCTCCCGGTTGCTCTGTGTACCACCGCTGTTCCAACCCCTGGAGTACCAGAGCTCATCACATGCCAGGAATGTAAAGGCTGTTATGAGTGTGATGGGACACATTAAGTGTGTCCATGTGTGTAAAAGTCTTCCTGAGAACTGTGAGCTGTCTTCAAAGGACAGGCTACTGGGAATAGAAGAAGAGAGCTGGACATGTATGCAAAGCCCAGAGAGGATGTGGGACATGCGGGAGGAGGAGGAGGGTTTAATGGGATGGACAAAATGTGTGACAGACAAAAGAGGGCTAGATCAGTCAAATTAGGGATGAACCCAAATCAACACACATCTTCAAACCCCATTCATTTTTAGAAATTTGATCTCAGGAGACATCTGATTTTTTTTTTTTTTTTTTTTTGTGGCAAGCCAATTTTACACATAAGAGCCACTTTTGGTGACCTATTTGCACTTGGCTGGAAATCTCACCTGAACCAACATGTCTTTGGAGAAGGTGTTGAAGTAGTGGCTGGCGTGCTCCTCTGGGTTGCTCTGCCGAGTGCTGCGGGGACCTACGATTACCCCATTGTTATCAAAGCCTTTAAAAAACACATACATACCGTTAGAACAAAATAAACTTTCAGATCTTCAGTATATCCAGAACAATGCAGAGAGCAAAGCACTTATCCAAAGTGGAACAAATGGATATTTAACCTTTATCAAGATAATCTATCTGCATCTTCCACTTAATCCTCTTCTTCTCCTTTACTTCTTTAAGTCCTACTGTCTAATGCCAACATCTCTCAGATTTCAGCAATGGTAAGCAGTTTAGTAAGTCTTGGACTGATTTACAGTCAGACTGTGAGTGGTCGGGTCTGATATCCCATTCATTGATGAAAAAAACCGAAAAACTCCTCTGCTGTTTGTTTCTTATCATTTCTGGAGATATTGAAATTTAAAGAAAATCTACTGTGCAGTCATTCCAAATTGCCTCAATGTGGAGTGTAATCTTGATACATTCAGTGTCCATCCTGAGCCATGCACACACTTACCATGAGGTTCATCCACAGTGAGTTGCAAACAAGAGAAAATAAAGTAAGACAAAGACCACAGCAGATACAAGCCTACTGTATGTTCCACAGAACAGAAAAAAACAAAAATGAAAAATGAAAACAAAGCACTAATATGTAAGAAGCCTGTGCAATGTTTATGTGAAGGTTTGTATGTCATGGTTCCCTTCATGTCCATGTAATGTGTTTTCCTGTTATATTAAGCAACAACAGCTATGAACATTTAAGTGTATACAAGGGGTTAAAGAACATAAGAATCAATGAAAACAACACTTTGAGTGAAAGTGCTGGAAGAATTTTCTGACATTTTGGCCATTATTGGCATAGTTCCTCAAAAGAAAATTCCCTTATTTACTCCAGTATTAAAGAAATTGCACTATGAGTGGAAACCCCGGTACATGTGAATGTCAGCACCATGTCTGTGTGTGAATTTCTCACCCAACAACCAGGCGTAGAGTCTGCGGTTGAGGGACATGTCTCGTCTCAAAACTACATGCAAAGCTGCAGACAGGATCCTGATCATGTCAGGCCGAGTCGCCTGAACACAATAGAACAGATCAGAAAGTTTGTGAGTGTTCTCCTCTCCCTTTCACACACATATATACATGGGGACATACGAACACACACACACATGCACATGTCAGATGAGAGCTGTGTCCCGGCCCTGACATTTCCAGAAATGTTTGAGATGAAGGATTTAACAAGCAAGAAAGCATGAGTCACCACTGTGGCTTTCTGTCTGAGGGACCGTATTATCCACACACACACACACACACTCACACATACATCTGCAAAATCATGACAATAATACTAATGCTAGTGCTAATACTGGCTAATATATCAATGGCTTCTATAATGTATTGAAACCAGTCATTTAAAAACTTTGGTGTAATCCAAACTATAAGACACACACACGCACACACACACAGAGGCCTGGAATTTTTTTCCAGATCCTTAGTTACACAACTTTCCTTACCTGGCTCATGTGAAAGGGGAAACAGAAGAGGATCAGGTCCAGAGTGCTTCTCTGCACCAACACACTGGAGTCCTGGACTGAAGTACTGACCGCCTCCACCTTGAGAAACAGAGATATTATTTAACCCTCTTATTGACATTAAAATGCAGAGGTTTGCGCAGCATGACTGTATTAACCAATTTAAAGTGGCATGGTAGTTCAAGTGATGGCAGTCGGTCTGAATGGGTCAACACATGCCATTTTACCTAAGTTTATAACCCTTACTTATATCAGACATTACTTGGCTTTCGTAATCAGTGCTGCTGATTTAATTCTACTGACATTTAAACATTTCATCTGATGAATTGCTGGGTTGCCACTGTTAATAAAAGATTTACATACTTTTATGGGGTAAGTATCTGGACACCACCGCAAACATTTGTGGTTTACTCTGTCTGACTATTGATAACCATGGTCCATCACCAGCACTTGTTACTCTGAGTGAAAATTAAAGTTTGAAAATTGGCATTTAAACACATATATTCAATATAACCTGATAAAAGCTCTGAACTGATGTTAATCAACCCAAATCATGTTACATCCACTACATTAAACTACAACTTTGGAGGAAGGATGTGCTGTAATTTTGTCCATCAGAGCCACTGGTGGAGTAATCAGGTGTGCAAACAGTTTTCTTCTTAGCTGCACATAATTCTGTCATTAAGTATTTGGACAAAGGATGTTTGCGTTGTGGTGTGATGTCATGTACCATGAGCTCGATGTCACTGCCCATGACATAGAGCTGGTCCTCCATGGAGAGCTTGCGGTTGAGGTGCAGCAGAACGAAGGTCACCCCAGGGAGCCGCACAGCCGGGCTGGTCAGGATGCTGCCCCACAAGGCACTGTAGAAGGCCGACTGCTCCACTGCTGCAGCCACCTTCTCCAACAGGGTGTTGGTTCTACAAAATACACAGCCAGGACACAGGAAACATGACTGTTCAGCACAATGAGTTGCATTAGCTGCACATGTTATACTGCTCCTTCATAGACAGATTGATGCTGTTTCTGAGCTTTCTTTCTTTTCATAATGTAGCATCACTTAATGGCACAGCAGAACACACTCATCCAACTGGTTAGATATAATATATCAAAAGCACCAGAGAGAGAAAGAGAGAGAGAGAGAGAGAGAGACAGACAGACAGACAGACAGACAGACAGACAGACAGACAGAGAGAGGGGCTGATACATCATCCAATGCTGGTAAGCCTTTTGGGAACAGAGCACTCACTATCTGCTGTTCATGAGACCATTTGGATCTCATTATGAAATCTTAAACAGATGGAACACAATTGTGATTTACACTGATAAGACAGGTGTTTTCTGTTTTTTCAATCCTGGCATTACTGTAAGATATAATAAAACTCAAAGGAAACTCTGTGTGGACCCTGAATCATTGTAAAACAGCAAACAGTAACAGGAAACAGCAACAAAAGGCAGTAAAACTGATGCAACTTCCTGGTAACCTCTACAACATGCCCACAGCAAAATAAACTCAAAAGAGGAATAAAAATCCTGAAGATACCATGGATTAGTAGAAACTATAATTCATGCAGATGACAGTGTACATGCTGACTCGAGCAAATAACCTTTATTTTTACCGCTGACATTCTGACGTCACTCCAGAAAAAGCACAGGTGTTACAAATTACATGAATCACATCTGACATCTTAATGGAAAACTTCAATCTAATGGAGCCATTGTTAATTTCATCAGTCACACCCGTGCTTTTCCTGCTAAAACTAGTTTAACGGTCGTCCATGATTCCCCCACAGTTTTGTTACCTTGACCGAACCTGAAACAGCATGACAGCCAGAACCTCTTTCAAAAAGATTACGCAGTAAACATGAAGACAGTCCTGTAAAAGTGGATTTTCTCATGACAGTAAATGTAAACATAGTGGACACAACTGTCTCCCATAACCCTTGGTATAAAAAAAACAATACGCACGTCTGAAACTGCAAAACTATCTAAAGTTCTGTCTAAGAGACAGACGTCTTGGGCTGGGGCTTGAGTTTGAAACATCAGCCATCTTGCAATGACTCATACATCTCATGTATCATTCATTCAATCTAAAATCAATTCCATTCCACATTATGCTATAAAATGCATTCTCCTAATGGCCTGTTCCGATGCCCACATGTGCACATTAACAGTGTTTTTCTTTCCATTCCTGCTCATCTCACCTGTCATAGTACTCAGAACCCTCCTCCAGGCCTGGCAGCACCCCAGTCAGCAGGCCCTGTAGGCCTGGTTTCAGAGTCTTTCCCAGGGGCAGGTAGTAGGTCTCATAGAGCCCCAGCAGCACTGGCTTCACAGACATAGCAGCATTGGAGAGCAGAGGAAAGAGCCCCGAGCTGTGGAGATAGAAAAAATATGATTGAGGTCAAGATCTAACCAATCTAATCGAATCGCTCGAAATAAAGTTGTCTGAATCTGAACCTTAAAACATGTCCAGCCAACTATTCTTGCCACTAGGAGGGATGCTACTGTATTACCTGTAGAGAAAGAGGTCTTTGGCCAGTCTCTTGGGTCCAATGATCTTGAAAATGATCTCGTAGGTCTCAAGGGCCTTGCGGTGGACCCCGCTGGGCAGGGCAGGATGGAGGCATTGGGCCAGCCGTTTGCCTATCGTCAGCTTCTTGGGAACCACTTGGTATTTTGCATTATTTTGCAAAACCTGAGAAAGGATGCGAAGAATGATCAAAATGAAGCAGACAACATCGTTTTTATGTTTCTTTCACAAATGTGGCTTAATAAAATAAAACACTTGTTTTATTGATTTTTTTAACCATTTTTATTTAGTGCTTTTGGCATCTGCATGAGACCTTTACTTATTTTTAACTCATGCAATTACAGTAGGCTTATAATAGCTGTATGAATTCACCCTGTATTTATATATGTATTTGTTGATATTTGCTGTATGTATTTATATATCATTGCATTCTCCACAACTTGTATTCCAGTGCAGAGTATGTCTGTCTGAGATCGTTACCTTGTTGAGTTTGCCAAGTGCAGAGATGAGGTCTGCCCACTCACTGGAGTACTCAAAGTTCTTGAGGGCTTTGTCCACTGCTGCCACATAGTTCCTGTACTTGGAGTCACTGAGCAGCTCCACTTCTTCTGCATTCATTCTCCTGGGTGGTTTTTACGCGCTAATGTAAAACACCAGGCACACATATGTACATCACACCTGCAACTAAAAAATACAGGAGAAAAAGAACAGAAGCTGAGTCATCACGCATGAAGAAAAAGAAAGCCGGAGCTCATCAGTCAATGTGTGGTAAAGAATTTATCAGGTTGTTAATTTATCAGCTGGAGATATATCAGTGGACTGAATTGAGTAAATCAGGAAGAGCAAAGTCTGACAATCGTTTTTATTACTTGCTTGGATATGAAGCGATACAATCGAAGTGCTGGATCATAGAAATAAATCCAAAAATTCCCCCAAATTTTATTTGAAGCTTAGAGAAGAAGAGGAGTCCTCCACTTTCACACAATGATGATGCTCTCGCTGTTTCTTCTTTTTTTTATAGAAATAACACTCCAGGCAACAGCTGGTGATAAGGAGAGGAACGAGTCTGACTGCTTCTTCACAATTCACATCACAAGGCAGTCACCACTCAACACAGCCTCACCATTTTAGCATGATGTCATGACAATACACTGTATCATCCAAGCTTTAAAAACCATGAACTCTCAATTTTCTTCTCTTTTATATTTAGTTTTGTGGTCTAACTTGTGTTGATAATTAGCATATGAACATACCAGAGATAGCATGACCTTTGATCAAGAATAGACAGACAGGCAGGGCCAATCAGGTGTTACAGAATGACGTAGCCTATTCTTTACATGAATATCGCATTTAAGAAGGGCTCGAACAGACAGCGAACAAGGGATAAATTTAAGGTCCTATGCAAAAGACAAGCTTGTGACAGCTAATAGTTTTTTCTTTCATTGAGCTAAACAGACTTGAGTGAGCCTGTAAAGTGTCAACAACGTAGTAACTGCAGAGCAGGTACGCACACCTGTCATCCTAACAACAGCAGCCGTATGTAACGTTACCCTCGTTAATGTTCTGTAGTAAAAAATACATAAGGATGTGAAAATGACAACAAAGGAAACTTCAACTAAGGAATACTTGCAATGTATTATAGGTAATTAGCGTGAATGCCGTTATAATGTGAGGGAGAGAGAGAGGTGGGGGAACAGTTACAGTAACATAGCTAACAGCTACTTTTTACACAAGCTAGGTGAGGTGATTTCAGCTAACGTGTAAGCACGCGGCACTAAAAACGCTAAAAAATTAAGCGGATATGAAAGCTTACCGTAATATGATATAAGCCAGCAACTGTCATTCAATCATGTGGCCGGTTCGCCGTGTAAAAACGGCTGACAACGTCAATAATATGACTAGCAAGCGAGCTAATGTTGGTAGCAGGTTGTTTAAATGATGGAGATGCAGGGCCCCCGGCTTCGATGTCACTCGTTAATGTGAGTCAGATCTCTGGACATAAAGGCTTTGTAAGTAGACAACAGGTAATTACATTCTACATCAATTTACTTCTCTTGGTACAGTCCTACACTGTGTAAATAAACAGTGATAGCCCCTCGGCAGCTTGCAGTGCTAATGGATATAAAGCGAAACGATTGACAGCTCCCAGACTGCACTGCAGAATAGCCCTACGTCCAACCATAGCGTCAACTGCCCCGGTCTTCCGCATGGCCGTCTTCCGCCTCTTAGCTGTGTGAAGTTGACTGCAATCACATCAAAATTATGCGCTTCGTCTTCAAAATAAAAGCTGTATGTTTCTCATATTTAAACTTTCAGCTTTGGCAACTCTCAATCTTTAGCTCCCCATATTAAATTTTTCTTGTTTTGTATTATTTTATTAAATTTTCCAATAGTTCAGTGTTTTAGCTATGACAACTATTCTTCTCTCCAGACTCTATAAGCCTATATTTTGATTACACCTTTAAAACTGTTTTCAAAATTAGATAAACAAATAATAATAAGTAATCTGTTACATCAGTAGTTTTTCACTTATGAGTCTGGAAAAATTACTGTATAGGCAAATTATGCAACTGTCCTGGGACCCAGATCATCAGAAGCCCCAAAACTCGTTAATTCACTGAATACCAGATACCTTTTGCCATTTAAATACTTGCTAATTTGCCTGACAAAAGTAGCCTACATTATTACCTAAGACAAGTCCTTTATGAGAAGCTAATCTTGTGACTCTTTATATACATCTTTATATACTTATGTACATCAAAATTAAGATATTAATCTATAAAACTCTCTTGTTAATTTAGCTGTTTTTACCTAGTGCATATTTTGAAATAATAAAAGCTAAAAAGTAAAACTTTGCCCAGGGACAACAGCATTAGCAACGGTATTATGTTAGACCCTAATCAACAATAAACCAGAACTTTTTCCCCTCTGAAATTTGCACTGTAGAGGAGAATGTGTTGATTATAGAGGGGCAGTGCGCAAAGGCATAGACACACACACACACACACACACACACACACACACACACGCACACAAGCATACTCGTGCATAAATCATTTCATTGAGGGAATGTTTAAAACTTGTTTTGAAATGTCCGACCGGAAGTGCTTCTCTTATTAGGGTGTACCTGACACGCGGTATTGTCACGCTGCAGTCTTGTACCAACCCCAAGCCATCATTCTATCAATTAGAAGTGCCTTTATGTTTGTGTTTACTTTGGATTTTGTGTCACTATTCCTCTCTAAGTCTTGATTGGTGTTTGAATTCTTTTTCAACCTGTTTGAATATTGTGCTGCCTGAATGTCAAATTTGGAGATGCCAGCCAGAAAACAAGGAGTTGGAGTCTTCTTGGAACTGAGAAAAAGGCTTCAGACTGGACTGCTTATTGTTGGGTAAGTATTTTGCTGCAAATCTAGCTGAACAGTCAGTGAGCATCATGTAGTGTTTTTTTTTTCTGCATAGCTGCAAGCTAAGCTATCTAGCAGTCAAGTTAAGTATCTGCTATTCCAGTCACATTCAAAACACCAGCGTTAGCTAGCAAATTGTTAAAAAAATCGATACTTTGTTTCGACACAGTTGTTGTTTACTCATAAAATTGTGTTACAGAATAAGTTAACGTTACTTAGTAAACTGTTGTGGTAATTAAATGCAAACTAGCTAGCTGCTCCTCTGCTGTGAATCATTGGCGCTTATCGGTTGGACGTAGGTGTCTCCAGGTTAGCTGTATGTAACTACAGCTGTTACATTTTTAGTGACAGTATGACCTGTTTCTACATTGACCCAAAGAAGAAGACAGGTTGAACTATGCCCTTTGTGTGTCACTAATATCTGTGTAATTTACTGTCTGTGGTTTGTCTGTGGCTTGTGGCTTGGTTGCCATTGTTCTGTTTTGGTGGACAGGGAGAGTTGGTCTTTAATATTAATCGACCAAAACAAACAAACAAACAAACAATAAAGAAGACATCACACGACTAAGTCAACTTTATATCGGATATCAAAATGTGATGGAATGTTCATAGTGTATAAAATAATAGAACTATGAAACAAAATTTTAAAAGTTAATAGTATTGTAAGTGAGCATATTTTTTGACTTTATGTTTATGAAGCACTTAGTAGACTTGTTTTGGAAATACTTAGTAAATAACAAGTCAGAACTATCCATCAATTGAATGTTGATTAAATATGTTGTTGCTGATTAAATATGGCAGCGAGATTTACTTAAACCTTCAGCCAGCAGTAGTGGTAATCTAATGAGTGGCCGATGAAATTTGAAATTCATTTGAAACATTGACAAAAGGTTGATTTTGTGTCCAGTAACCTATTAGTATACTATTTATGTGTGATGAATAAAGGAAAAATAAATTGTTGGTTCAGTTGGTAAGTTGGTCACTAACAAATTGTTGCAGATCTCAGAGCCAGGGTGATTTGTCTTTGCTTAAACAGCATCCCTGCATGGGAAAAGTGAATGTAGTTCACGTACAATATCACTAGATGGGGTAAATGAGATATGACAGACAAAAAACTGAGCCTTGGTCCTCTTTCTTAATCTAATGTAGCAGATAGTTTAATCTGGTGGCCTTGCAACATAACTCCTGTCCCTCACATCACTGGATGTAGTGGAGAGTTAAATCTGTAAATCTGTACTGTATGCAGAGCTAGAAAAGTCATTTTCTCACTACTTATAACTACATTTTCTAACACTAATGTTGGGCTGAAAGACATGTGAAGAAAATGAGTGCTAGAGTGATGCATGTCTTGCCAAAGGAGATGAAAAAAAAGAAAACATCAACCACTCAGGGTAAGGCTTTACATTTACAGTGTTTCCAATGCAATGGAAGAGAAAAAAAATAGAAAACTGTTATAAAATCCTCTGAAGTGCATCCCAGAGGAGCTGCTCAGCTTGCATTCAGTTTGTTTTCAGC
This sequence comes from Acanthurus leucopareius, assembly GCA_029814765.1. Lineage (NCBI taxonomy): Eukaryota > Metazoa > Chordata > Actinopteri > Acanthuriformes > Acanthuridae > Acanthurus > Acanthurus leucopareius. Next base: position 17,068,491 of record JAQMCX010000057.1, on the reverse strand, counting down.
AAAAACAGTGCTTCCCCCACTGGTCTTTATGCTCTCAGTCATTCTTTAGAACCTTATTTAGCTGAGAAAGCAGCACCCAGCAGGGGGTGAGTATTATTTCTAACAGTTCTTACTGTAGTAGGCCCAGTCCTGCAGAGACCATTGGACTATGATTTATATGTTTGATCTCTCCACTTCAATACTTTACAGTGAGAACAACAGATCATGTTCTGCATCATGGACTGTGTTTAAGTATATATATATTTTTTAATTAATGTTCTGTACTAAACGCTGACTCATTAATGACTTTGTTGAGACCATGACCTATTACAGATCCTCCTGAATCCATATTTATACAATGCGATGTTGCCCAGTTGAACAAGCCAATATCTTTGAGATTTTGTCCTGTTGTTTACTTATGCATAAGTTTCAAGAACAAAGACTGTGAAATAATCCAGACCTCACAACTGAAAGGTCAAAATACTATAAAATAAATGTTGTGGTTAAAAATCTGAATGAAATAAGACAAAATTATTCCATAATTGCCAAAAAAAGAGCTTAATATTTTGGAAAAATAGGAAAATGAAAAATATCTTCTTGTTTTATCCTCTCTGAGAGATAAGTAGACAAACACCACTCTGATGTCTCTCTGTTTAAATTAAAAACCACAGCCAGCAGCAGGTTAGCTTGCTTAACTTGAAGACCGAGGGGGAAAAATTTTCACTTTGACACTATTTGAAGATAACATAATCCAAGTGCAACAACTCTTGTACCTACTAATAACAAGTTGAATCTTGTTAATCTTGTTTAATCTGTACAAAAAGCAAAGAGACAAGTTGTTTAGTTTTGCAGGGGTAAAGTGTGGGACTTTTTTTGGCTGGAGGCGGTGACCTCTTGAGTCTCTGTTGGTTGTCTGGCAACCTCATAGTACAACAAGACAACAAAAAACAGTCTAGGAGTTTCCACCTGTTTTAAGTCTTAGTGCTAAACTAAGCTGATCTGATGATGTACTGATTAAATCATCTAACTCTCTGCAAGGAAACAAATATGTACTACACATTTATTTCTTTTCTTTTTCTTTTGTGTTTCTTAAAACGTGTGTGTAATGTGCCTTCTTGCATCTGCTCTCCAGGAAAGATGTGGCCAGAGGACCTGCAGATGTGGTCGTAACAGGTGCAGATTCTTCTCTCCACATCAAAACTCCCAGAGGTGAGCTGAGCCTCGCTTTGCCGGCAGGAGTCACCTTTGAGCAGGGATCCTGCATTCCCACACCTGCAGGAGAATCCTGTGGGGAGGAAGTGCATTTCAGACTGCGCATTAGTGTGGCAAGAAGCAACGATGAAGGTACGGAAACACATCCAGACACGTGCAGCCTCCGTCTGCTTTGCCAGTCCCTCTGCTTTGCCAGGCTAGAATAAAGTCTTTTGGTTGCTATTTAGAGCTTTCTGTCTATTCTGAATTAATTGGACTGAGTCACTTGGTCATCTGAGACTGTGAAGGTGTTAATTTTGCTCTTTTGGTCCTGAACAGCCCACAAGCAACTGATCATCAGAGTCATGAGAATACTCGCTTTTGATTTGATCTCATTTCACAAAAAGTGTACCCAAGAGTCATTGCATAATATCTACAAACCTCATCTTTTAGCATTTTCTAGGTTTTGTGTGGAACGCTGCAAGAGGAAGTTACAGCAAGGGACAGCCATGACAAATCCAATCAAAATCAGATTGATTGCCCGCTCCCTAGCCAAGCCACCGAGTATTATATCGATTTTCCGCTCTGTAGTACAAGGTTACCACCTTTTCACCAAATTTGGCTTATTTATTTGTTTGCCTTTGGCCCTCCACAGAGGCTCCTGACAGCGTGATGGAGTCACTCCGAGCAAAAGAGACTTATTGCTTCTACTGCCAGGGCTGCATGACCAGGCTGCTCGAGGACAGGTGAGGAGCACACGAACGAGGAAGAGCATCAGTGGAAATGGGTTTTTATTTACACCCTCCTCCGCAGGAAGAGGAGCCGGTGTTTATTGATGGTGTGACCCAGCGGTAGAAGTGATGGATGCCGCTGGATTCCACACTTGTCAACCTGACTGGGTTGGAGATATAGAGTCAGTGTGACGTCAAGGTCTGCACTACCTATTAAAAAACAATTGCATTTCTTACCTTTAGGTTGTTCAGCTGGACAGTTGTATTGTTCTCTTTGCCTCAAGCTGTAGCTTTCTCTGCTCAGAAATGTGACATGCTGAAAATTGCAATAGCTGCATTACGCAGACCCTTGGCCTCTGGCTGTGTTTCTCAGCAATAACCCACTAAAAGTTGCTACAAAGTTATTTTTGCTTTTAACAAGGACTGGGGAAAGTGAGAATTGTCAGGCCGAGTGCATGTAGCGAGGATGGTTATAATTTCAACAGTGTAATGGTTCATGTTGCTTTGTAGCAATATGTTCTATTTTACGGCTGATCAGAGATATTTATGCTGCAATTAACTGCCACCATAACAAAGAACCCTGTGACAGTTTTTTTTGTTAAGCCTTAACAGTGCACACTAAGTTCATCACTGCAATGATTAAAGCAAGTGTGTTGTAAGGCTGCTCTTTTCCGTTTTTTCACACTAGTTACAGGTCAAATGGCTACATGTAATGGCAAGCAAACACACACACACATTTATACACTAATAATAGGGGCTCTGCAGGGCTAAGTGCCATCGTGGTCATCAGAAACTTACACACACAGTCACACTCTGATGAAACAGCCAGCCAAAGCAATTTATTCCAGTATTTGGCCCAAGCATGCCTTGACATGAACTCTGGAGGAGCTAGGGATCAAACCACAGACCTTTCATAAATCCTGTCTGAAATTAGACCGAAATGCAGTAAACTCTTTCTTGAATATAAAATCAAAAACCATTTACCGTATCAGAGAAGGATGCCATGGTAACAACTCTTTGTGTTTTGCTGCCAGCCTTACTTTCTCCTTGTTGTATGTGAAAAAGATTTAATAATAATTGTTAAATAAACTCAGAAAAAAAACAGAACTGCTGATGGATATGGGAACATGAATTTTGAAGACTGTTCTTGTCACGCATGAACCAAGTGCTGCTCAGTAACGTGCATGTTACAGGTGCAAGCAATAATTTTGGTGAGTAAACAGTACAAGTTATATCGCTTATTGAGATTTAGCACCTGAGAGAAATGCTGTTTATTGTGTATATTGCTTCTTTTCTATCCCGTTTTCTCTTTCATATTCTGATCATCTCAGGCCCAAAGGACACCCTGTGCTTATTAAGAGATAACAGCTGATACAGTTTCCAGATATCACCAGAGAATGAAAGAAAGAAAAACCTGTAATTGCTTTTTCTCCTCTTCAGAGTTTTCAAGCGAGTTCTGCCTCTCCCTAATGGCAACTGGAATGCCATCGTGGATGACTGGTGTTGTCACCCAGATCCTTTCGCTAACAAGAAGCTGCTCCCCCGAGCAGAAGATTGTTTACTGGGTGACACTTTCCTCCTCCTAGCCAGAGACGGCAGCTGTGAACAGACTCTCACTGAGGAAGTGAGTCCTGTTGGCTCAGAGGACGGTCAGGATCCAAAGGTGAGGGACATGCAAAGGAAAACACCCACTTTGCTCCTTTCTAGTTAGAATGAAGACAAAGCCTTTGAACCAGCATTTCATCATCTTGCAGTCCTTAGAAAACTAAAAGATTTCTAAAAAAGTATTACTTCTAGCTTTATAAATCAGGATGACAGAATGATTACTACGTTTGGCCATCAGATTAGAGGAATCATATCAATGAAAACATTCTCACAAGCTGCTCTGAGCACTAAACCGCCAATACTGGATTTTTTTTTTCAAATAAAAGGAAAAAGTTGGAATTTAAGTCGCGTCTTCTAGTAAACCAACCCACACAGACATGCAGTCCTCAGACAGCCGCATCAGTAAAGTCAAACTCCAGCACTCTGTAGGGAAGGATTGATCTCCCTACTTTGCTGTCAGTTGTTCTCTTTGCACGAATGAAACAGGTATATTGAAGGAGAGGAAAATGGAAAGAGCAGGAGGACAAATGACAGTCTGCCTGCCTGTGTCTCCCACTGTCTCTCCTCCTCCTCCTCTGTCTTCCATCCTGGTTATAGTGGCCATTGATTGTGGTTTTAAAAAATCCAAGTTAAACATGGGGGAGTGTTGTGGTGAATGATTTTTCTGTTTTCACAGAAACCCTGCCGCCGACTGGCACTCGTCTCCTGCAAGAGCTGCTCATCAGAGCTGGGAGAGGCTGTTGCACCAGGTATACGTTAGTCTAATCGATTCTCATAAATAATTTTCAACTGTGTATATGAGCCTCTCTCTATTTCATCTTACAGAGACCCTGAAACTGTATGTCACACAAGTGGTGGTGGAGCCCGCTGTGGGAGACAGACATCCAGAGGTTTCGCTAAACAGGCAGGTTTTTTATCCAAACCAAGTGATGGTGATTAGGCAACTGTTAAAGCTCCCTCTTCCAAAGGCAAATTAGTAATAAGTAGCCACTTTATGCTGGGTAGATAGAAAAGATTGTGAAGTCACACACAGTCCATTCACAACTGTTAGTTCGTTGATACTGCTGTTGTATATTTTTCTTATAAAAAAAAAAATAAGTACAGATCAGTCCTCAGATCAGTTCATTTGTACGTCAGGTGGCCAACATCTGACCCACCACAGCATTTACGAGATTTTGCTAAAACTTAAGGGAGTGACGCATATCAACACTGTGTTGAGGCTATGTTAGAAATAATTACAATGTTACAATTGTTGGTCTGAATTAAGCATTTTAATAGCCATGTCCCGCACAGTGCAAGCCTGACTAATTTAAAGATTGCACACAAACATCACAGTCTCACTTTGTTTGACTGTTTTATTTGTGCCTTTTCCAAAGTCAGCACCGGACAAAGCAATACAACCATTACAAGTACAGTAACATGTTTTTTCTTAACTTAATCCTGGAGACATTTGATGAACAAGAAAGACATGAACGCCATCATGTTGCCATAACCAAAGATACCTCTTTTCTACCTTGTGAGTCATGCGGTTAAATGACTGAAAGTAAACATGTTGTCTAAAGACTAAAAGCAAATAAAGAGACCTTGTCTCTGTTTTACAGATCTCTCTTCCTGGAGAGGACTATAGCTGCCAGGCTGCTGCAGCTGTCCAACTCACTGAGCACCTTCCACTTCTCAGTGCAGACTCCTGATGGAAAAGCCTTCTTACTGGTAAGAACAAGCACCAGTAATAAGAAAAATCCATACATTTTTAGAAAAAATACACTTTGTAATTATTTGATAAATGGGAGTGATGTGGCAGCTCCTTTACGCAATGAGAAATGCTGATTGGCTGTGGTTTTAAAGTTGATGAGAATTCAGGTTTTCAGCTTCTTCAAAAACAGCTACAAGTGGATTATTATGAGTGGCTCTTTGTGAAACAGTAGTGACATATTACTGCAATAGATAGACTGTGCCAAATAGATCATTTAGAGCATTATGTTAAGGGCCGGGTGTACCCATTTTATAATACTGTATTAGGTAGCAATCATATTTTTGCACACAATTTACAGTTAGTGTGAGTGTAATGGTGTGTGCTTAAGCGCTGGATTAATATTTATACTATTTTAACTGAAGCTGGTAGCTGATAGTTTTTGCTGATATGCTTGTCTCAGCATTTGAAAATCATAAAATGTCCTTAGTATTCCAGTTTTCCACAGATTGTGGACTTAAAACTGTGGAACATTAAAAGTCCTCACTGACAAATGGTAGCAATAACAATAAAATTTATCTTTTGTGAAATTGGACTAAAATTGACTGAATTCTTTCTTGAATAAAAAAATCAAACGTCCTGTATTATATCAGAGATTTTTGCTTTGCCATCTAACCCTCCTTGCCCTCTTTTTTTGAGTTTGGGATAAAAATAAGGTAATAATTGTGAACTAACTGATTAGACCTGCTACAAAACTCCAATGACAGAATTTGGGGGGGGTTGGGACACCTAAAGAAGATCTGTGACAGAAGTGTTGTAGCTCACAATTAAAACATCCTTATCGCAAGCAGGTTTTCTTTATCTCTAAGCTGTATCTACTCCACCTATGTGCCTTTCACTATTCAGGTGTGCAAGAATTTGGGACAATGGCTTACATAAATGATAGAGAAAACCAATGAAAAATATAGAGCATATGAAAAAGTTTTTACAGCTGAAAAGAAATGCATTATTCTCTGTAGCAGTGCTCAATTTTCATAAAATCAGTCAAATAAAATTAGGAAAAGCCATGAAGTCAAAGCCATAAAATAGCATTAAGTATGTTTATTGAGCGACCCACGAAAAAATATGAGGGTCATTAAAAGCACATTATGGTCCCATAGCCCCACCCTAACTCTGGTGTGCATGAGTGGGTGCATTGAGTCAACGTGCGGGAGTGTGATTGCTCACCTCATGTGTATCTCAAGTGTAAAGTGACCTGTCTGCTCTGCCTGCAGCTCTGGCTGCTAAACAGCGACTCCATCAAGGTTTCAGTCCCGGAGACGTGTGTCGGGGGTGAGAGGTCCATCAGCTCCCCGGCTCCTCACAGTCCATCACTCAGAGCTGCCAGAGCCCTGAAACTCCTCTACACCGCCTGTTCTCACACAGGCATCCAGCAGAGAGAGTAAGCAGGGACACTTAATGCATCCTCCACACCCCCCCACCCCTTCAATCTTTGTTTTCCTCTTCTTAATCTTATCCTTTCATCTTTGCAGCGCACCCCCTCAATCACCACCTGTCTCGGCTCACTGGGAGGGATAAAAGATTACTTTTTCAGTGAACAGATTTTAGGTTTTAATAGAACTGTTTGCACCAAGGGTCCTGCTCAGATGCAGTTGTCTGTTATTTCGCGAGCGAGATTGCCTTCGAAGGTGTTTATCGTATCAGTGTTGTCAGTTGCATAAGCCACACTCGTGTTTGTTGCTCATACAGGAGATGTTTTGACTGGAGCGAGGCCCTGTGTACCTTGTTGTGATGCATTAGAGAGGTGTAGGTGGATGGCTGCATGTGGTTTTCCATGTTTAGTACAGCAGCCCCCCCCACTGGAGAAGCCTTCCACCCTCATTATTTTCAACTGATTTAGTACTCAGCGTTTTCTTCCCTCCTCCACTTCCCCGCAGCCACGTAAAGTAAAGGCAGAGCAGAGAAGTTTTGATGTTTCTATCATTTCGACAAGCCCCCATCGGCTGACTGACAGAGAAAGGGTAATTAGAGGAAAAACTCTCATGAAGGAGAGAGGCCTGTCTTCTCCTTCAAAGCAGTAAGAATGCATTTAAATGACACGATAAATTGTATGAGCTGAGTGATTAGCAGGAAACTGTTTCACCATGGGAGCATGATGGGCGAGAGAGACTTTGTCCCGGTGAAACAAGCCTTGACAGAAATTTATGACTTGAGTATTGTTGTTCTTGTCAAGCCTGAATAGGAATGAAAACATCTGAACTTCAGCTTTTCACTTATTGTATAAAGTATTTCATGCTTAAGAGGTAATTTTAACCCCTGCCAGAAATTAAATTAGTCCATCTGTTCTTCCACAGTCTAAATTTCAGACTCCAGAGCTTTTATTATTACAGTCTGGCTTTTTAAACTGATGAATTGTTAAATTTATCAGTCAATTTATCAATCTTCTGGAATCTCAGGATTTGATTTGTTTCAATTCTTGCAGTCAAGATTTTATGTAAAATTGATTTTCAATTTAAAACCATTGATTAAAAACAGATTCTTGATTGAATAAATAGAAAATTGCATACTATTCTTTATTTGCTCTCTCGTATACCACATGCCAAATCATTCCCTGTCCTAATCCTCTAATGTAACTGACAAAAAAAAATACATCATTAGCAGCCTTTTTCCATCAAAAAAAGGTAATCGCATTAATTAATAAACTAATTAATCTGAAAGCATTTTACAATGGTTAGCAAGCTCCCTGTGGTTAGCTTGAGGAAAGCCACTGTGTTACAACTGGATGAGCTAGTAAAGGGGTTTTTAAGGAAGAAAAGACTAATAGTTCTTTTCTTAGCCACAGAGGTTGTGGCTTGCAGTTGTTAATGTTGTGGTGTGTTTGTCTGCTGTTCTCAGTAGTTATTGCTGATTGCTGCTGTTCCGTTAAGGTCAGTTTTTGAATGATACCAAGGAAATTTTGCAAAACACTTGAATGAATACCTCACAAAGGTAATTTTCATATCATTTAGTCCAAAAATGCTTGCAAACAGCAGCTTTTTTGTAAGATAAAGTTTATGTTTTGCCAATAACGTGTTATTAACTAACACTCAGAAAATGGATTTTTGACATTTGTGAACTGATTTTCAATCGTAGTAGGTAATTCATTATCCTCTGTTGTTCAGTGTTTCAACCTACATTGATCACCAGCTCCTCATCAGTAAAAAAAAAAAAAAGAGAAAAAAGCCCTAATACTTTCTACATTACAACAGCTCCCATTTTGAATTCTCACCTATTTCTGACCTTTCACTTAAGTCTTGCAAAGCTAAACGCTGGTGTTACTCTCACTTCCATTTCCCCCTACATAATTTACCATTCATCCTTCATTGCTCATCTCTGACATTTTTAAATTAAATGTTATGCCTGGGGAGCCGAAGTCCCTGGATGATGGTCCACTTATTCGGGATACAGTAGGTTACAGTCGACTGCAGCCAGAGGTTGCAATATGTGTTGTTAAAACTGCCAATAATTGGCTGGAGAATCAGTGAGCCAATGCCTAAGTGGATTACGCTTGTCACTAATGGCAGTGACTTGATTATGAGTTGAGTGAAATGGGATTGGGATTGAGGTCTCATAGATATGGAAATTGAGTCTAATGGAAAATGTATGAGCCATAGAATTCATTCAGATAGGTGAGCATTCAAACCTAACTGTATATGACATTAGCTACATTACCATGCACAAAGAGTTATGATGTAGACTGGTTGTTGACATGTGTACATCAAAACCCGATTAGATTTGCTGCGTGAACAGCTTAACATGATTGAGAAACTTGTTGTTAAGTGTCTAATTGCAAATATCCCATGCATGTAAACATAGCCAGAGCAGAAGTTTTTCTTCAGCGTAATGTCTTAAGTAGTACTGCCAAAACTTTGAGGAAGACTCGTGCCTCTCAGGAACTGCACAGATGGCTAAATGTCACCCAAACAAACTGGATCAGCTCCATGTACTGACAGAGCATCAATCTTTCTCCTTTCAATCACTCTTCCTCTCCTCCTTTTTGTCCCTTCTTCTTTTCATCTCAAACATAGACACTTATTAATGTTCTACACACACATACACACACACACACACACACACACACACACACACACACACACACACGCACACACCGTCAATCCACTTTCATGTATCTCTAGTTGTCTATTTCAGTTTACAGTTAAAAACTACTTAATTAAAACGCTAGTACAAGTACTTCAATAAAGGATTTACAGCAGCTATTCTAGGCATCATTTTGGATGTTTATTACTGTAATGGTCACTATAAATCCCCCCTACTCTACTGTGTGTGTGTGTGTTCTCAGCATTGTAAGTAGTTGGGAGGTCAACGCCATAGGACATCCTGTGGTGCTGCCGCTGAAGGTGTGTGAGGAGCTGCTGCAAGTGATGGATGACAGCAACTCTACACTTCCTGCGTCTATGCGCTGCATGAAGACCTATGAGGTGAGACAGCTACAGTGCACTGTAATGGACAACAGCCACATGCTTTCTGATATTGTAGAAATACTTATGCTGATGCCGCGAAGCAGAGACGCCACAAGTCTTCTAATTTATCCTCATCTTTTATTAAAAAAACTGTATGAGCAGCACAGCAGGGACTCTTTTAGCTGACAACCACCACTTATTTCACTTACATCTTACTTATAGCACCTTGTTTATCCATTATTCAGTAGCGCTTCACAGTGTTTTTATCCCACCTTAGTTAATTTCATGATTCAGAGCTTTCAGTTAACAGCTTCGCTTTCGGGATTATGTGGGTCATATGTAGGGTTTTTCTTTTGTCAGCCTTATTCCAGCTCTTATACACATGTAATTGAGCAAAAGTGGTATATTTAGCCCGAGGTTTTAAGAAAAAACCCTTTGACTAGAAAATAGGAGGTATTAACTTTGCTGACAACTCTATTCTCTGAGCCGTTTTTAACATAGTTACAGGGGTAATTAGCACCATTGTCCTCCACTTCCTGCTCAGAAACTTTAGGAAGTGACTCCTACCACTTAAACAAGTTTTTCATCTGCTAAACAATACAAGAGCTAGAGGAAGAAGAATAAAATCTTTGAGAGGAGAGTCTGCTGTTATAGATCATCTGAAGCCTCTTTTGTTGGAAGCCAAGGCAGGGGGTGTTCACTTAAAGGCTTGAAGTCTTTCTTTATCTGAAGCTACTGGAGTAATTCATTAGAGAAGAAATACCACTTTTTGGTTTAAAAAAAGACAATGTAGAATTCTTTTTTATTTTTATGTTATTTGAAAATTCATTTAATCCTGAATATTGAATTTAGACAGACTTTCATGTTGGAAGCAAAATAATTAATTGAAATGTGCTCTTAATTTTGATACTTTAACTAACTTTACACTGACTTAATAGTAGCTGAATGTTTGCTAAACCCAATTTTTCACATGCTGAAGCAGTTTGTATGTTTATGTTGAAAGAAAGATGCTCAGCAATTTTAGAGTTTGAAGGGTTATATCTTGTTTTAGCTGCTCTTAAACCAAAAACCACTGGATCAAAAGTTTGAGGACTCGGGTAAATTGTGTTTATCGGCTTTACTGTTTACTGCAGGTTTTAGAATGATCTGGCTAATAAGCTTAATGTCTTATGTAAACCTGGCATTACCTCCAACACCAAGTTTACAAATCCTTGTCCAACAACTGAAGTTTCTAGGCCTAATAATGTCTTTCACATCAGCTTTGCTGTACTTAATATTTCTTTTCTTGTTCTCTGTTGGATTAAGTGACGCCTAAGTGACGCCAGTTAAACTGGTTTTTAGGATAAAATTACTTTAAACAAATTTATTGGTCAGTCACATCCTAAAAGCCTTTTCTCTTACGATGTAAACTAAGTGGCCAATCAGAGTTCTTTCTAAACTACAGTCACATTTTTCTTATAATGCTTGAAAGGTCTTCTTAGTACTTTGTAGAACAACTATCTATAAACTTTCAACAATAAAGTACATACTTAAAACTCCTTTGACAGGGTTTTCTTTCAGATTAATTCAGATGAAATTTTTAAATTCAGCTGTAGGCAGAATTTTTAGCCAACAAATGCAGTTAATGTTGGTCAACTGTGCAAAAATCTGCCTGTGACAGTAATTATTTCAAGTGGCAAAGTTAACATTTGTCAAGTTCAGAAGTTTCTTCCGTTTTCCTCTGTCTGAAATCAAGAGCTCATTTCATATCACTGGAAACTGTATATGTACTGTGACAATGGATAGCTTAGCATAGGGACAGTGAATTTAGGGTGTCTGAAGGTTAGTGAGAAGGCACTTACACCAAGGTTTTGCAGTTGGCCAGATAATAATGCACTGATGTTTCATATTGCTGCACACAGCACCTGTGACTTTACACACAGCAGTGAAAAAACTAATGGATGCAGGTTAGCATGCTGTTTCTAACGCTTGCTATATCAGGCATATGAGGAGTATTTTTGTAGTTGTTCTTGCCATACAGCTAAAGAAACCTCTACTTATAAATCTACTGTAACAATTAAAGGGAGAAAGACTTTCATAACCATCTAATGACAACCTGAGCTCAGAGAAACAGCACTAATATTTAACTGTCTTACTAAGATCTGTCTTGTTGGAACAGCGCAATTTTAAAACTAAAAATTTGGCGGTGTGTCACGTTAGAGGTGGAATTTGGAATGGAGGGCTCACTTACACCAGATTGCTGTTTTAATTATTTTAGATTTAGGAGGCCCCCGTCTTGCTAAAAGGTATTGTGCCTCAGAAGTTTATATGTGATAAGTCCAGAGAATGACTAACTGATAAAAATTCAAAGCCATTTTTCAGTTTTCTCATACTCAATGTGGTATAATGATAAGCAGAATTGTTGTTTTCGGAGGTAATAACATGACAGTTGTAGGTGGAGGTAGAAATTAAGCTTCCCTGAAATGGAGAAGGCCACAGATAAAGCAACCCAGACATGGGACATATTATCTGTCTGGTGGTGGAAGCAGTTACAGCAATACAGAGAGCGTGATAAATTGACACACTTGAACACTTCCTGATTGTAGTAGCTTGTGCTGTAGGCGGCAGAGGACAGGAAGGTAATGTGATCACAGGGACATCTAGAGTTACGAGACATAGTCTGAGAGCGTCTGAGAGTCACTGTTGAAAACACAGTTTGAAAAGTGTGAGCAAGAATGAGGAACAAAGAAGCGGGAGGTTTGCCCACTGTTGGCTCTTGAGGGCTCAAGTGAGCAAAAGCTTTCCTTGGAAGAGCAAGTGGTAATGCGTTTGCAATCACTTCTGCCTCATTCAAGGGAAAATCTCACATTTGGTCCGTCGTACCTTTGAGCAGAATTATACAAATTTAAGTCAACAATTCTAAATCACGTATGTGGAGGAGAAAAATGAAGAGGGCTGTTAAAGGCCAAGCACACCCACACAGGTGCTTTGCCTTATCCTGGCTGATTAGATCTCTGCTCGGTTTGAAGTGGAGCTTTGCTGAGAGTTATTTGAGGTCATCAAACATCAAACCTTAAAAGCCTTTTTTATGGCAGACATTTTGACATGGCATAGCAACACAAGCACAGGTTTAATTAGCCTTGATTTCAAGTAGAGGTTAATTATCAAAATGTAGCTTTTTAAGTGTGACTTGGCCTTCATCAAAAATAACACAGTTTTAGATAACTGAGAACAGACCTTTTGGAAAATTCCAGCCATGGTGAAGATATTTAGACACTCTGTTTGCTCTTTTCAAGTGTGGATGGGCAAAACAGAGTTTTTGGCCTGTGATGACAGATTTTGCGCTGTTATCTGCTTCGTTTACATGAGGGGATTGATTCCTGGTTCTAACCTTGCAAGACTTTTTTCATGTTTTCACATAAATTAACTCCTCATTATATTGAGGAACCAAGGCTTCCGAATGTGCTACTGAGGCAATTACTTCCTTTAAAATCCACACAACACAGTCCCCACTGCCAATGTTTCAAGTTTGGACGAGAACCAGTCAAAACTAAAGTTGCAGTCAGCCTCCCGGTTATAGCTTTTTCCAAGCTTCTGATTGGCCATTATGCCTCTAGGTTGTTGGTTTAGCATGCTCTTAACAGCAATTCAACTGTGTTTTTGTATTTTCATCGGACAGAGATGTATTTAAAACAGTGCTTGTGTGTATGGGATTTTTTTTTGGGGGGGGGGGGTAAAGGAGAAAGGGAAATTCCTCTGCACATGTTGACTAGACTCAATAACAACTGTATTCCATTTGGATAAAATTTTTTCAGGGTCCTACTAATGTGCGTGCTTGCTCACTGGCATGTCTTACTGGAACACTTAAAGCTACTAAGCTGTGGTTTTGAGTCATTAGTGCCTTTCATGTTATGACAAGTCAAAGTGTCTGCTGTGAAAAGAAGGCCTATTAGACAAGGCAAGCAAGGGAGATGCTAATCAGCACACTCCTGAAAAGAAAGATTTAATCAGGCAAAAATGAAAACAGCTGCTGGAATTGACCATGACTGCATAGCTTAAAAAATAATTACCAAACGCTCCGATAGTATAGATTTTTACTTTCCGAAGGCACTGGTTCAGCTGTGTTTCAGAGTAAAAACTTTAATTATAAAGAGTCTTTCATGTTCATAGACTCTGTAGTGACTTCCATTGATGTGGTTAAGATAATTAATTTTAACTGTTGGCTAAACATCTAACTGCTTGTGTAACTTGCAGGCCATTTGACATGTTGTAGTAGGAAAAGCAGAGGTGTAAATAATAAAATTAATGAATTGGTACATTTCATTTAGGTGCTTCAGTTTTTTAGTAAGAGCACCACAAGACTACTAACTATCATGCTGTCTTGTGTTTTGGGATGATTTTATTCCTGAATCTTGAATGTTGTATTTTTCTTCCCGCAATGTAAATGCAGCTGATATGTTTGCTGGTACCAGGGAACTGAAACTGACTCACCTAAATGGAAAGCAGTTATTATTTTTAATTACACCGGTGCACTTTGTGCTATGATGTCAGAATGTCTACCATTACAAGGGTTACTAAAGCCTCTGCTACACCTCTTACAGACACAACATGAAGCTTCTGCAGGCTCAAAAGACAAAGAGCAGAGGTTGAAAATAAATAAGCAATGATATATCGATAAAAAGTAGGGCTGTCAGTCGATTAAAAATTTTAATCGCGATTAATCGCATTAGTGTCCTGAGTTAACGCGTTATTAACATGCAAATTATTGCAAATTTTTTACCCTGCCCTTTTACATTTACAATAAATACAAATTACTTTTGTTTTGTCCAGAGATTGGGCAAAACTTTAAAGCTAAACTTTCCGTTTAAAAGTCCCTTTTCTGTATCCATTTCTGCTTTGTAACCATTTACAATGTTATTTTAGCGCCACTTCCTCAAACTACGGCAGCTGGCAAGGCACAGACCGTGCGTGTGTTAATCGCACGTTAAAAAAATTAGTGCCGTTAAAAGGAGTTTGAGTTAACGCGTTATTAACGTTTTAACGCATTAACTTCGACAGCCCTAATAAAAAGCAATAATACAAAATTACATTCATGCATGCTGTGTTCTACATGGAATATGAAATCAATCGCATCATATTCAAAGCTGGATCTCACTGACCACAGAATATGTTTTCTTAGTACAATATGAGTATTAACTGCAACAGCACCAACCTAGAGTTTGTACGTGTTTAGAAGTCTGTCTGTGTGTGTATGTGAATGTGAGTGCAAGTGCGAGTGTGAGTGCGTGCGTGTGCGGGTGCGCGCGCGCGTGTGTGGGTGCGTGCATGCGTGTGTGGGTCCGTGTGGGTGCGTATGGGTGCCTGTGGGTGCGTGTGGGTACGTGTGTGTGCGTGTGTTTGCGTGTGTGTGCACGTCTGCATGTCTACGTGTCTGCGTGTCTGTGTGTCTGTGAGAAGTTCACCCTGTGAGTAGATCAAAGTCTGCACCCCAGCCTGTTATTATACTGCATGTGGAATGTCTACTGTTGTCTGGGCTGCTGTGTTCCCCGCCCTCCATCCTTTGGCCTGCCAGTGTAATGGGGTGTAAAGTGGCCCAAGCTCCGAGTGTCACTCCTCACCCCAGGATCAGACTACACCTTCCTCTTCAGTCAGACTCATTATTCTTCTCCTCACTCCAACAGAGATGATATATAGGTTAGACAGAAACTGATCCAAAACCTAACATTTTACATGGAAGAACTGTGGAGATGTATTGATCGTACATCGCCTCAGTCTTCCTGCAGCCTGCACAGCCTTTCAACAGGAGCAGTTACACTCAGTCGAAATAAATTACTTCCCCCAAGATGCACAAGTCTCAATTCATCGCATGTGAACCAATGAATGAGATGAGAATTTATCGACAGAGGGGGTCTGTGATACTGTTCTTCATCACCGGTCAGGGTATCTCTGCTTGACATTATAAATGAGGGGGATATAGATCCATAATTAAAAGAAAATTGTTGTTGTAGCATTTCAGTGTAGTTTGACAATTCAGTGGTTTTTTTCATCATGATGGACATAATGCAGTTTGTCGAACTACATCTTAAGTGAATTTATTAGAACTGCTTTGATTGTTTATGGCTGATGCCCTGAGGCTTAAGATGCTTTTACCACTTTACATCACAGGACAGTAGTTAAATTACTATCAGTTGTCATATTTTATTGTAATCTAGTTTAGTTATCAGAAAGGTTTTATTAAATGTATCAATACTAGTCCACATGCACAGCACACCACTGCAGATATTGTGAGACATTGCACTTAAAGCAAAAAACTCCACATAATAAAAAACTTTACAGGACAAAAATAAACAAGACATATATCTGGACAGCATTGATGGTGCTGTGGGGTTTATCCTGAGTATGGCTACTTTATTCCAAATATTAATATAAACTATGAATCTGTGTGTATCATCTAAACTCTCAGATGTGAAGGAAGGTTTAAAAAATTGGGTATTTAAAAGTATTTATTTGCATTAAGGATTTCTTCATACCTGCCTCTTGTCTTTGTCTGAGAATCCAAAGGTTATATTCTGCAAAGAAAGACGTTTTTCTTGTAAGGCTTTGCGGTTATGCTTTATATTTCACTATGCTAAAGCATCAAACAAATTCCAAATAGATCAAAGAACTGCAACACCTTTAAGCATATTATCATCAAGGATTCTTGGCAGACCTGCTGCCAACATCACTGCCAGTTTAAAGACCTTCTTCATGTAATCATTATACTGTTAAAAAAAAGCTATCTGTAAACCTTTTTAATGTGGTTTCTCAGGATATAAATAGTTGATTCCAAAGACGCTCAATGTACTGACAAGGAGTGAATGAGAAGTAATGAGTCTTGTGAAACATTGTATGGTTTCTGTGATTCTTCTACTCAGTCGGGCTCTAAACAGGCTGGTATGCCTCTTTGCCTTGATGTTGTGTGGTAGACAGGTGCAGTGTTATGGAGGAACCACCACCTGTGGTTACAGATGAACTTTGCATCCAAACATGAGGATTTACTAAAAAAAGAGAGAAGACTTTTTTTTGATAATTTCATGACTTAATTTTTGCTGTTGTGGGTTGTACTAGTCTGAATTTGTTGTTGTGGGTTTTGCGCCATGCTCAGCTGCATCATGTCATGGTCGAGGAGCAGAATAACCCTTTCCCAAGCTTAATTTTCCCAGCTTCAGTTTGGCAACCCTCCAATCATATGCCCACTTCTGTCCTGCGTCTATATTCCCATTCCTCTCGTTCCTTATCACACTTGTCGTCTTTTTTCTGGGACTCACAGTTGTGTTATGAGCAGCTCACCTCCAGTTGCCGTTTCTTATCATTTGTATGAATTACCATTGATGCGCTTGAGTGGTGAGCAGACATTGGCATGGGGACGGAGAAGACAGGGCCTTGAGTGAGGCAAATGCCCTCATCCATCATCCCAATATAGAGCCCTCAGTGGAGCGCAGCCATTGTCTACAGCAGGCAAACACCCAGAAATAGCAGATGGAGGAAGAGAAGGAAAGAGAGAGAGAGAGAGAGAGAGAGAAAGAGAGGACCGAGCTGTGCAGTTTTTTCTGTGCTTTGTTTATGTGCATGTGTGTTTTTGAAGTTGATTAAATCTCTACCACCTGTGGTTTTTGTGTTGTTTGATGACAGTAATTGCAGATAATGGGTTGCTCTACTGATCAGCAGACCATAGAGATCCAGTACATCTGTGCTTCGGGGAACAAACAATAATCATTGCACAGTGCAGACTTGAGTTTTGAAAAATGTAAAAATTGTGATCTAGTTTAATTTAATTCACATCACAAGTGTCCACAAAAAAATTAACCTTTCGTAAACTGTTGCCATGTCGTTCTCAGGTGGCGTATCTGAGACTGTGAGGTCAAAGGTGAGAGCCAGGAGGTCAAGACTCTTCTCAACTCTCTCAAAAAAGAACTCAAGAGGACCTGGGAAAGCAGAGAGGTGGAAACCTTTGGTAACATGTACACATTCTGTGTCTGTGTCACAAGTGTTTAAGTAGAAAAGGAAAGATTACTGAAGAAAGGTTTGAATGGCTTGTTTAGTCAAGTAAAGTTCTTGCTTTGAGATGCTAGTGTCAACATGTTTGGAGGTGTGTCATCACCTGGTGGCTGCCAGGCTCAAAATGTGAAGGCATATCCAGTAAATGCAAAACTGAGAGAAAAAAACACTGTCAACTAGTTTATCATAGAATAGGTTGTTAGTTCTTTGTGAAGTTTTTAAGTTGTTTTTTATATTAAAAAGTATCAAAATGGACCAAGAGCCTACATGTATTTGTTTACATGCAATTTTTTATCCATTCATGAACTTTTATTCAGTATTTTTCCGATCACTGTTGACAAAAACAGATTAAACTGTTCCAAAGAATCATTGGTTCTTTTTCCTTTTTTCCTCCTCTGCTGGAGAATAGTGCTGGTTGATATGTGGGACATTGTTCTTAAGTTGGCTCTTGGTGAAAGCTTATAATAGAGGCACTCCAGCCCCGGGGTACAGCAGTGCATCCTCCACCTGAGTGTACTGTAATTACAGCTTGCTGAGCTAGTTGATTTTTTGTCTGGTCGTGGGTTTTATGTGTGAGTGCATGCGTCAATGATTGATGGTATTTATGTAACATGCGTGGTAGCAAGTATCATTTTAAAATGTGTGGTTAAACTCTGAAAATGGGCCTTTTGATTTTAAATATCACACACTCTTCCCCTTCTGAAGTTCATCTTGATATTGGCAGGTCAAGCAGTTCTCACAGTATGTCAAAATACTTTCTAGCCACACTAGCAGTGTTGATCCAAGGATGGCAGTCTGTTGTTTGGACGGTCAACCACTTTGTAGACTAAAATATCTCAACAACTATAAGATCTGCTGACAATAAATTCTCATCTGGAAATTCATTAATCCTGTTGACTTAAGAGATCCCTACTTTTTCAAATGTTAGGACAACTTTTAGATAGATTTCTCTTAAATTTTGCACACACATTTATCATCCTTGCCAGATGAATTTCAAATAGCTTTGGTGATGATTTTAATTCATGTGACAAAATACTTGCAAAACTAATGACATTCCCATCAGCCTCAGCTGTAATTTTATTTCTAGTGCTAATTAGCAAATTGTAGCACACTGAGCTGAGATCGTGAACAGGGTTGGTGGGTATGACAACTTTTTAAGGTGTATCAATAAATATTCAAATGATATATAGAGTGAGACAGTATCATTTATTTCCACAAAGTTTAATAACCAGTTTCTTTCATAGAGCAAGTTTGCATCTCTTCTCTGACACACTCTCTTTGTAACCGATCCACAACTCTCCCTCTGCGTGCAAACCGACCCCTTTAGCTCACAAGCTCTCCTTCAACTTTGAGGGACAGACAGCACCAGTACTATTTTAATCAGTCTCCTAATCAGGCTACTCAGGGCTGTGCAGTCTGACATACGTCACACATGCTCTGTAAAATCGGTCTTTGCAATGAATGTAATGAGTGTGTGTGAGACAGAGTTGCTTGTGAGTTGAAGGTTCGTGTGATTGGTTGTGTGTGAGGTGAATTGATAAAACATCACTGTTTTACTCGTTAGATGTAGTGGATGACTGTGAGAATGTGCTCGGATGGCACAAGAGATGTGCTCTTCATAACAAACAAGATGTATGTAACAAAGATGAGTCTTACTCTGTCTTTGTCTATGCTATGTGTATAAATGATAATAAATTATAAAAAAATATTGATTTTTTTTTTCCTTTTTTCAGTATTCAGATTTTTAGTATTGAAAGGTAAGGGGATAACAGTTTCCAGTATAGGTTTTAAGAAATTGCTACTGCTGCAAAAACTACAATGGACTTAATTTGACACTTTTACACATGTGCTACAATTTTGTGGCCTATGCTAAAAAAAACAAACTTAAAAACCTCTCTAGCATCAGTTCTATGTGCAATCCTTGAAATTTTTTTGATCAAACTTATTCATGTTTTGTAACTGTACATATAAAGTGGAAGAAAACCCTGTCTTCATGCTTTTACATCGATCAGTCTGTTTTGATAAAAGTGCTTGTGACATCTCGAATTTCCTGTAATATAAAAAGTGAACATGCCGTAGAAAACACAAATATGATTTTGGTAATATCTCACAGAACTAATTGTGAACATGGTAACCATTACACCCAATAAACATCAGCACATTAACATGACATCTTTGTAATTGTGAGCATGTTGGCATGGTTGCTTTGCTGCTAACATTACTTCAGACTCAAACTCTTCTTTCTTTGTGAAATATAGATTTTTTTCAAAGCCATCAAACATTTTATGCGTGGATCAGTGTGACATTTGAAACCTGTGGCTGCTTTGAAAATATTTACAAGCAAATCTGCCTGCAGAGTTCAGTCTGCTGGGCAAAACAAAACGATCTGTTACTGATAACAGCTGGGCTCTATGATGCCCACACCTCTGCTTCATGGATTATGCTTCATGGTTGTGACATCCAGTCTCCATTTGTTATCTCTGACCAGCATTGCAGCGTAATATGTGCCTGTGTGTCTATTTTTACAAGCCTAGTAGCGACAGGGGGACTATTTTTTTTTCTGCTTCTGACTGCATGCCTGGATATGCTGAATGCTGATGCAGCAAGTGACAATTACTTTTAAAAACACAAAGAAGTATTGTGCCCACTGAAGCGGCAAAGCAGAGAGTGAATTGGCTAATTAAATACAACCAATGCTGAACCGTCAAGGGGTTCTCATTTCCTTTCTGCCCTTTCTCCACAAGTGCAAATGAAGTGGGCTCTAAATAACCCATTTGTTTCAAGCCCGCTGAGCAGAAGGAGCTACTCCACATTACTGGCTGCTGCGGCTGTTTTGAACACACCGATAGACACAGTCACTCAGAAGCCTTGAGGAGGAGGTGCAGGCGCTCTTTGTCTTTCTCCCCTTGATGATAGACAATGGAAGTGTCAAATTAAAAGTTTTTTTGGCCAGTACACTGTCATGTGTTGACACTGCGCAGCTCATTAGCCTTTTCAGACAGTTATCTCATAAAAAAATATCAGTCTGAACAAAGGTCTCCTCCATATTCAGTCTCAGTAATTACTGGTTTATGGTTGCGGGGCAGTTTTTGCTTGCTCCTCTTTAACATGTGTACAGTAGATAAAAGCAACAATGGGAAATGATATCCAACTGCAGCCCCTTTGAATGTCACATTCTTCCACTGTTGTGCATAGCTTTAGATTTCCTGTGAGGGCATCATTAATATGAGGAGTAGTGCTGCATCTGTGAACAGACATTTCAGTCATCATAACTAACTTACAGCCTTTAAATTGGTGAATTTTATGCTTTTCCATGTAACAATTCACATAATAATAATCATCAATGGTCCACTGCTTTTATTTGTGTTGATGAATGAACAGCAGTGATTCCACATGAAAAAGAAAACATTTCAAAGCCTGTCTGTCAACTCTAACAATAAAAAGATATAAGGCTGCACTGCACAGTGATGCTTTGAGCTAAACCATAAAGCTAACATACTGCTTATGACAATGCTAACATATTCACTATCTTAGTTCAGTTTGGTAGCCAACTAACGTAAGCTAATTCCCATTAAACACTTAGTACAGCTGAGGCAGAGATAAGAATGCAATTAGTTGCAGGTCATAATTTAAAGTATTGGACAAATGAAAAGGTTGACCTCATGATGGCTCTGTGGATAAAAAAGATATCTCCCAAGTGCATTTTTAATGTTAATGCTAAAGCTTCCAGGCAATCCATACTTCAACTGTCAATATATTTAACTTAAAACCACAATGTCAGCCTCATGATAGCACTAGAAAAACATCAGAGAACACCAAAACCATTAGGATTCATCATTAGGGAATCATTAATGTTAGTAGAGAACTTAATGACAGTCCATCTGATAGTTGTTGAAATATGTCAATCAAGAACAAAGTGATGGACAGAAGAACAATGCCATCCCTGGGGCTGCAGTCAGCTAGCGTGGCTATAAAGCGCCCAATAAAAATTTAAGCATGTGCAACTTATCTGTTAAAAATTGTCATTTTGGAGACTTGTAGATTTCTGACAGCAAATACCAGTTGTTGTGTTATATATTTTACCTGGCATGACAGGATTACATCCTGAGAAACAACTTTTTATCCTCTTACACTGGCACCAAACAGGGGTCTTCACCCAGAACTCCCTGCTTCCTTTATGACTCCTCTCCCAGTGGAGATAAATGTCCACTAAAACCACAAGTGACGTCACACATATGGAGCGATCGAGTCTACGAGTGCCACAGTATAAATTTCAAATTGGATTTTCCAGGCCTTTGCTTTTGCTAATGTGCTTGATATTATTTTCGGATTAAGCGAGACAGCGATGTGTGAGATTACAACGTGGACACAGTGGAAAGAAAGAGATCCTTTTGGGAGAGGTCAAGCCGTAAAGCTTGTCTCATCTCTGAGAGGAAATGAGGCATTAGATTGAGTTCCCGTTTTAGTCACCCAAGCCTAATGGGTCATCTATCCTGAGGATCTTGAAGTCGTGCTGTGACAGAGGACTCACAGAACTCTTGGCTCTCTTCCTCTTTTCATGACTTGCCATGAAGGTGAAAAGTAAAGATAAAAGCACAACAAAAAAAATCAACGTTGTTATGAATGACTGACGTTATGAGGTATGAGTCTGTTACTTGATTTGAAAATAATAACCCTGGACTCTGCCATCTCTATTTGTCCATTTGCTGTATCCATTTAGTTTGTTAATTTTGCACATGAGAAGCCAAACTTTTTACCTTCCAACCTTAAAAAAAATGTATGTACAAACTATTGCTGTCAGATATGAAGTGCCATACAAAGAAATTTCATTTTTCAGAAGACAGCCTGTTACTGGACCCTTCGTTCCAGACTGAAATAACAGCCACATTTGGATAGGTGGCTGGGAAATTTTGGTGACATTAATGATCCTCAGAGAAAGATTTCTAATGACCAAGGAGATCCTGTGAATTTTTTCCTTAAGTGCCACCTTGAGGTTGACATAATTAGTTTAAGAGAATAGTTATACTTCTGATTGGATTGTAATTAAATTTGATACAGAAAACCACAGAACCCAGAGGATGAATCCTACTGAACATCCTGAAGACATCTCCATCAGCTTCAGCTTGTGTTAAGTGCTAATTAGCAATGTTTGAATGCTAACATGCTAGTGTTTTTATTGTGAGCATGTTGGTATGCTGACATAAGCATTCAGCTAAAAGCACTGCTGTAAGTACAGCCTCAAAGAGCTCCTAGCATGGCTGTAGACTCTCATCTTGTTTCTCTTGTATCTTAATTCCAAAGTCGTACTGTCTTTCCCACAAGCTTACCACCTAATTACAACATAACTTCACCAACCACACCTCCTACACCCATACTTCTCCCTCTGCAGTTCCCCCGTCTTGGCTTCCTAACAAGGCCATGGGGCATATCAGTAGGGCCTTCAGGGGCTCATTAGTTCGTCCATTGGTTTCAACAAGCCTCAGTGGCAACCTCGGAGCAAATCCATGCCAAGCCCTGAAGCAGGCACAGACCACAGAGTCAACCTGCTCCTGGGGAAGAATGACACAGCTGCCACAGCAAACACAGAGGAAGAAAAAAAACAAAACAAAACAAAAAAAAGTAAAAACAGACGTCCAGAAAGCGCGTTTGAACTTATACTGCTTGTGACAGCACAGTGATGGACAGAAAACTGCTTACTGTCATAAGTGGCTAGTCCGATGTGAGAATACAGTATGTGAGAACGAGAAACCTGTCAAATGCATCAGCTATATCTCTGTTGTTTAGGTTGCAGAATACACACCAGCTTTTGATTTTGAAACGTGATGTAAAACCTAATTTCTAACTTTGGAAAGAAAGTCTGGTTGTAGTGGGGCAGACAGACACTGTCTGCGTTGGAAGCTCTGTTCTGACAAGCGGGAGACAGTTTGAGCTGACAGCTGACAGAGGAGATGGAAACCCTGCTGATAGGCTGCTGTTTCTGCTACTGCTGCAGCTTGATATCTCCTCCAGCCTGAGGGAAGATGAATCGGCTGCTGCTTCTGAATCTGGAGACAGAGGAGCTTTTGCCTTACCGTTGGGGGACAAAATGCTTATCAGCAGTTCTGTCTGGCATGTATTATGGAAAAATAAGCAGTTAAGTTTTCTGTGACTGCTAATCCACACTCCTTGGGGAGATACAAAGTGTGTGGCCTTGCATTCTGGAAAACCTTGATTCAGAATGAACACAATGCTTTTTTTAAGATAGAGGCTGGGCATCAAATAAAATAATGAAAAATATGACTTTCTAAAAAGCAATCAGCCCCTGATGCCACAATGCAATAGACCGCATCAGGCAGATTACAGCCTTTTATTACATAATGAGATCTTCTAACTGTGTAGCAAAGACAAAAATTCAGCTTTCTCTCATGAACGAGATAACAGCTATATGGAGTGCTGCATCAGGGAGGATCAAAATGAGGGATGGACAGAGTCGAGAACATGAAGAGACAAAGAGGGGGATATTAATGACGGGCCATTCTGTCAGCACTCATGGCTAATACAAATGGTCCAATCATCATAGACTTATGTCTCCTCGGCATGCCTCATAGGTGCATCCATTTTGTTAATATCAGACAACAGGGAAGTTGTGTATTTCTACAGTAGTGTGGAGGTTTCATAGATCTTGAAAAGTATACATTGTAAGAAGTATCTGACCAGTTTTTCAGAATTACAACAACTTCAGTCACCAGAACGTTGTCTTAAAATGCTTAGATCAAAGGGAGACTAAAGGTGTGTTCAGACAAATGCCCCCAACAGCCAGTGTGCCTGTATGGAGATCAGCTCAAAGCACTGGCCGTGTAGGAATGTGCTTTTATATGTGTGTGTGTGTGTGTGTTTGTGTGACAGCAGCTTCTGCACACAGAACTCATCAGAAAGATCTGTTTTTTTTATTTGCTGTTATTTCTATTCAGTCTCTCTTCTTTTTTTACCTGTTTTTTGTATGTCTATGAACCAGACCAATAACCCTAACATAAGTGCTTTTTTTTTAATTGAAGATGCCTCTTATGCTTTGAACCAAATAGGAATGCCAACATGCTCACAATGAAAATGGTAACATTTCAGTATGTAAAGTGCCAATCATGTTAAGCATCCTACTTTAGCACGAGAGCTAACATTTGCTTTACACGATGTGCACTGTGGCTGATGGCAAATTACTTGCAGATATTTAGTTTTAAACCAAAATATTGTATAAAAAATGTTTCCCCTGTTGATGGCACCAGATAGAAGGTCATGAACACCAAAGATATGAGAATTCATCCTAAGGGGGAATTTCTTTAAGATTTTTTGGCACTTCATTCACAGACCAAAATAAAAATACATTGAATAATGCTGCCAGTGTGACTAAAAATAATGTGATGATACAGGAGTTTTTCTTTTTCAGTGGATGAAATTGAAGCATCCATCTTTTAAAGTAGTACAAAAGTAAAACAGAAGTGAGAGAGTGAAAAGCGACTCTGGCAAAAAAATTGCTGAGCACATATCTCCTTTGTCCTGCCACTCTCTTTTGCTGTGCTTTTCAGCTGATTGTAGCCCCAGACCAAAGAGACCCTCTGTTTGTGTCGCCGACCCGACCCCTGGAACACATCCTTCACATGATTAACCCAAGAAAAATGGAAACCTGGAATGAAAACGAAAAATAAGCAGAGACATATTCCCACTGGCACAACCAGGATGGTTTTCACAGCTTCTGTGTGCATGCATGCCAGATTGTGTGTTACCCATTGCCTCTTGCCAAGCAGGGGCCTTTTATCTGTTCCAATATATTTCCATGAATCTATCTTTAGATGGAATTCATCATGATGAGTCCAGTTGTCTGAATGGTTCCAGGACTGCACATTGAGAGTCTCTGAGGCATCAATGTTTTGAGGTGCGAGAGTCCCATTTCCTGGAGCCGTTTCCAAATTACAGCTCCCTTTGCGAGTCTCCCAGGTAGCTCGATCTATTAGACGGAAGCCTTTATTCAGGAGAGGGTTTGTCACTGAGTCAGAACAAAGACCCTCGCTATCCCACAGAGGCGACAGGTGGAGGGGAGGACGTTTTGACAAGTTGAGAGCATCATCTCATCTACTTTCTTGTAAAAGTGAACCCTCCCCTCTCTTTTTTAATATCTTACAGCTCAGAGAGAGAGAGAAAAATGTCCATAATCTTTGTTCTTTACATGCATCTCCTTGTCCTCTTTCAGTATTACTCACCTTAATTGCTCTGGGGCAGTGGAAGTCTCAGTGATGGATATAACAAAAGTAACCAAATCAAGCTGAAACTAGTAATTTTGTGTGGTTTGGATGAGCTTTTTAAAAAGTTTGATTAATAGCAGAATACAGAAACTTTCAGCCTTTGCAAAAAGAGAATTTCCGGGCATGATTCCTCCCAACAACACCCTATTTAAAGAGCAATTACTAAAGCAGTCCTTCTAGATCAACTGTCCATCAAGTAAAACCACTTTCTTTGCTTAGACATGTCTTAGCATCAGCTTCGTCTGATTTTCGGAAACAAAGCTGGTGATCAAACCTCAGTGTTGAACATGCTTGTCTCTGCTGCCTCTCATCCATGACGGAGTCAATCCTCCAGATGCTTCGGGCTGCGGATCCAGCAATGCATTGTGCCGGCTTTAATAGCTTCTATAACAAAGTTAAGAAATGATTCACTTCAACTTGCTGAGGGCTACACGTGTTGTAGCTGCACTGTGCTGTACTGTATGTAGGAAATGAATCATGGTCACGATATCCAGTCTTTAATGTAATTTTTTCTGAAGAAAGAGGGAGAGATAGGCAGCTTTTTTTCTGCTCTAATTGCCAGGCATGTTATTATCTCCAGGAGTTAGCGAGGACGCTTTCACCAGTGATGTCTTTGTAATTACCATGCAGTAATTTTAACTGTCACTCTCATCACCACCATATTGACTCCTGCACATTGCTGTACGATGATCTTTTTAAAACGCTGACAAAGAAACATCCTCAGAAACATATAATTCCTCACTTGTTCTTCTTTTATAGAACATTTCAAAATAGACTACCAATCCAGAATTGCCACTTAGATCCACTAGCTGCTGTTTGGAAAGCTTCACAAAGGCTCCTTTTAACTCTTTTTCAAACATCTTAAAATATGTTTGAAGTAAAAGTTTGTTTTACGTGATTTGCATCTTCGATATGTAATCAACTATTCAGAAGTTAATTCCACAAGACATCCGAGAAGAGCATGCTGAAATTAAGCATAATGTGTAGCTTTTGTCTGGAGGCCATACAGCTCTGTGCTGTTTTCATACCACTAAATGATGCCTCTCAGGGTTGTCAGCGTCTCAAGCAGGGGATGTTATCACAGCAGCTTTTTTTTCCTCAGATCTTCATCCATCTCTGCTTGTTATCCAGCTCCTTTATCACTTTAACAGCTCCATCATCACAGTGAAGAGTTGCTGCAAAAAAGAGCAGCAGGCCTTGCTAACGTCACTAATGCTACAGTATGCCATGAGGTTACAGTGTTTATAGGGTGAAGTACATACACCTCATCAAAGCTGGTAGTGGAAACACAGCTCCTACTTAGGAAGGTTGACTAACTGGCCAGCAGGGAAGATGATGTGATTACAGTGTGTGTGCATGCACAGCCGATCTGTTGTCATTAACATTTTATACTCCTCTATGTAACATCAGTGTACCACAGCATTAGCGCCTGTGGACTCGGCCTGCCTGCAACCCTGCCAGCCTTGTTCAGGATCACTGCTGATGAGGGGGAGGATGTTTGAAAACTCTCTTAATGGGCACATCGAGGAGGAAGCGTTTCATTTTTCCACAGCAGCTGTCTGCTTGACTTGAATACTCATATACACACACAAACACACACATACTTGTCTAGTTGTGAGGATCCTAACTAACAGAATGCGTTCACTAGCCCCCTCCCCTATTCTTACCCCTAAACCTCCATCTACCCTAACCACTTAAAAATCAAGTCCTAACCTTCAAACAGGGCTTTGAAGTTGTGAAGACCAGCCAAAATGTCCTCACTTTCTGAAAAATGTCCTCACTTTGTTGGTTTAAATCATGTTGAAATCTTCACGATGTAGCAAGTACAGGCACACACACACACACACACACACACACACACACACACACACTCAGTAGTCCCTGCACACTAATTAATGCTGGAGTTTACCTCATGTCTGTGCAGGTAAATGAGCTCTCAATCTGCAGTACTTGAAAAGTGTGTTTCTGAGGCAGATTTCAAAGGAACCAAATAGCTTCACAAGTATTGAAACACCATCATTAACTATCATACATACATAGAATATGCACTGGACATTTTATATAATTATCACTCATGTCATGTATTCAGACAAATTTATAGTAGTAACTCAAGAGTTTGTTACCAAACTGTCCTAAGATTTGGAAGAAGATGGTGTGATTAGCTTTCGAGAAATGTTTTGTCATGATTTTAATTGCAAATTTGAATATCATAAAGGCAGATAGCAAAAAAGTTGTCTCAATGTCACGATTAGCTGAATGATATTTGTTTTTGAGTCACCAATTTCTGTTATGATGTGATGACTTTATAGTGATGGAAGAATCATTCATATCTTTACTTTAATACAGAGAGAAATTTTTAAGCAACAAATGATGAATAAATTTCATCAGCTAAAATTTTTATTGAGTTAAAGTGCAAAAATAATATCATAAAAACATGTTAAAAAATACCAAAAGTAGGGCATCCCCATGACCTGATGGTTGGGATGCATATGTATTTTTGTCCAAGCCAAATATGCATAGTGTAACCTTTTTTTGCATGTCATTACACTCTAGCTCCCAGTGTAATCCCAGTGTTTTCTGTCTGCCTTTCTACTCTTGTTAACAGATTTTTAAGAAGCCTCAACAACCAAATTTATGCAGCAAATTAATTATTTTAGACTTTTGAATTATTACATATAATTCTGTTACTGATCCATTTAGGCATTTGGGTTTTACACAGAGGCAATACATTTAGGTATTGTTCTAATGAAACCTTGCAGGTGACTTTGCAGTAGTCATTCAGAAAGGTGAGCCTATGTTGCAATTTGAATTGGAGACCTCTGGCATATCATGATGATTAGCTAACCCCCTGTACTGTATGCTGAATTCACCCAGTTGCAGTTGCCAAAATTTTGGATATTTTTTTAATCGCTTAGTAAAATCCACAAATTTCAGAAAATTTGACATGTGTAGCAAAAGAATTACATAGTGATTCAGTGTGTGAAATTTCATTTAGTTTGTACAATTCTACCACATGATATCAGCCGTAGACTCATGATGGGCTGTGCTTTGATATTTATGGAATTATAACTTTAAAATGGATTGATATATCACACATTTTTTAAAGCTTTTTTATAATCAATATTGTTTGTTGATGATGTTTATCAAATTTTGTGAGAATTAAATGAACAAACTCAGACTAGTTCGTATTACTTTCACTTTTGAGTTTTTTTAATGTATTGGAAAAATGTCACTGTGAAACATAATGGAGCAACAAGCGGCACTCATCAGGGGCCAAGCAGTTTGTGGGCCTTGAGGACCATCATTGCTTGATAATTTTTAACATGAAGCATTAAAGAATGTTAGGTAAGTTGTTCTTCAGCAGAGGGTGCAAGTGTGCCAATCTTTTAATTGGTTGAAAAAAACTAAAACCCCTTAGAATCAAAAAAATGCACAAAAATTCAAGTGTTGCGGATAAAGTTCTGAAAAAAAAATCACACATTAACCTGCACCGTTTGGCTATATTGTCAAATATTTTGGTGAAAGTTCAAATTTGGAAGGAATAAAAAAATGTTGTGCATACAGTACAAAGGATGGTAAAATAAAGATTGTTGCTACAGACTCACTATTAAACCATTGTGAATGAAATTCACAACACTTTCCAAGTACCAATTAGAGAATGTCTGTGTCAATTTTGATGGCATTCAGATGAAGATTTCTGGATATATGAATATAAGGTTATGATACACATCTTGAAAAATACAGAGGAACAGACTTTTCAGTGGGCCATAGGTTACCGTGCACCAAAGTTTTGACTTTAGTCAGAGGATGTGCTGTGAAAATTTGAGCACTGTGGGACGTATAGTTGTTTTTTATGATTTTTGAAGGATGGAGTGCTCTATGTATGGAAATTTAGATATTTTTTGAAAAACCCCACCCAATTTGATGAATCATTAAAAAAAATTTGAAGCATGGAATTTCATGCAAATTTGAGCAGCCAATTACAAGATATAAACTATTGTCATATCTAGCACCCCATTTGTATACCAGGTTTTTGGGAATCTGATGAATGACAATGAAACAGTATGTTTTACATCCATGTTTGTTTTATTTGTTTAATGGTACAAAAATTTAACATTTTAGTACAGAAAACCAATACAGGCAAGGACGCAAATTAAAGCTGAGTTTCAAAATCTGAAGAATTTCTAAATCTAGGTTTAGTTGTTTTAAACACAATTGCAAAAAAGTAAATTTCATGATTAAAGCCCCAACTAGGGGTCAATGGTTTTGGTTTTATTTGTCTGAGTAAGTACAATTTCCAACTAACCTGCCAAGTCTCATGTTTACCTTTTGCTACAAAGATACTTTTAGAGAAAAAAAGAAGAAGAATCAGAACAATAACTAAGGGTTCCCTCAACTTTCCTGCTTGGACCAATTATGATAAACATCCTTAAAATGTTCTTTGAATATCAGATTAAAATGTTTTCTTTTTTAATTTAATTACAGCAAGGATGTTATTATTGTCAATGTTATGGGAATGATGCCTGCTAGCTGTGTTTCTGATAGGTTAGGCTTTAGTAAAATCTTGAGAATTTTTTTAAAAGTTGCAGTGAGAATGTTCTTCCTTCGTAAATAAATCACATTACAAAAACGTTTTTCAAAAGTAACATTATCATAACGGCCCAAAGGCCTCGATAATATTCTGATAGCATTTCCAAAATGTTGCAGTGAGAATGTTCTTCCATGTGAACAAATCATATTTCAGGGATGATCTATAAACCAAGTTCTGTCATATTGATTGACACTACAGACTCTTATAAACTCTAAGCATATCTAGTGCCCCCAAATAGCAGAACAACCCAAGACTGTGTAGCATAGCTAAGAACAACTTTACAAAGCTGTGCACCAACTTTGGTCACAATAGCCTGAAAAAAAATCAGGATTTATGAGTATTTAAAACTGATTAATTGATGAGTAGCAAAATTATGCTAACAATGTTATTTTAAAATTGTATAACTCAAAATGAATAGACAAAAAAAATCCTTTTAAGATTTCATGTGAGCATTGACTAGAAATCATGTACACCAAGTTTTGTGGGAATCTGATGAATGACAACCAACTAATTCATTTTATGTCCATGTTTGTTTGCTTTTAATGGTCAAGAATTAAAATATTTTTGGTACAGAAAACATATGGAGAAAAGAGGCAAATTAAAGCTGAGTTTCAAAAGCTGAAAGAATTTTAATTCTAGGCCAAGCCATTTTTGAAATAATAGCAAAAAAGTACACTTAATTTCTATAGCGCCACCTTGTGGTCAATAAGTGTGATTTTATGTCTCTGAGTGGTGAGTACAATTTCTAACTTGCTTGCCGAGTGTAATGTTCCTCGGCCTGTCTAGGCCTTGTGCTTTTTTCGCTACACAGATACATTTAGAAAAAAAAGGATGAATCAGAACAATAACAACAGATCAACAAATTGATTTCCCTAAATGTTACAAACTGGATGTTGAAATAAATGTCCAGTTCCTACTGCTACAAAGCAGCACACATATCAGTTCAACCAGATTATACAACAAATGGTTATATTTGGGCTCTGTATGCAGCTGCAGATGTTCATGTTTGTCATCCAATTATTTCTAGTTCATTTTACTGTCTTGTTGCATTAAAATAATAATTAATGATTTTAAAAAGCACATTTTTCAAAGCTTTCCCTTTTGAGAGGCAATCTTAGTAAAAGCCAGTAGCACAACTACAACTAGACAAACTAAAATCGAAATTCACAGTCTGTGTGATGAACCAGTGTTATATACATTTGATTGTACTTAATGCAAATACACCACAAGCAGAAATGTCATCAACAATCTGATGTGTAGTTATATTATGATCTCCAAAAACAAAATTTTCAAATTGTGTAGCATTAAAAAATGCAATGATTGATGACTATGGGAGGACAAAGTTTTTTATCTTAAAATTGAAGAAGTACTCAAAATTAAATTACTCAAAATTACTGAAGATAAATATGCACTAGAAACAAAGCTTTACTGCATGCAAGTACAGGAACCAAAAAAACAAAATGGCCAATATTGAGACAGCCAGTAGATCTTTATCAGATGACTCATGGTCACACCAAAAGGGCAAGCTGAAAGAGATCTGGCTTGACTGAGCAGAAATCAACATTGACACAGAGCTCACCACATTTCTTCAATCTGAGTATTCTCTATTAAATCAAACAGATGATTTGTGTAACAATGCCTAGCAGACATCATTTAATAATGTTCTCTACTTTGGCTGTAATCCAGACATTCTTAAGAAATCATTTGAAGTAAAATGAATCTTTGACAAACTGTATCTCTGGAGACCTGCAGCCACACATAAAAAAGAAAAATTGAGAAAGAGACAAAGGTGGGGAGAAAGTATCAGGCGTACAGCACATTTTTGTGTTAAATCATCAATTTTGAGAACTCAAAATGAAGCGACTTCACCTCATACCTTTGTGGACAGAGAATTGCCACCTATTTCAGCTGTTCATCATGGACCTCCAAACCAGAGGGTCAGCTGTCAGATCAGATCTTCTTTTCATCTTTATCCCCACATTTTTAAAGGGATTTGTGAAAGAGTGTGATAGATTAATCCCTCCTGAGCTGCAATTTTTGTGTACTTCAGTGAATTGCAAGAATTCGGTTTCAACAGGAGAAAGTGTCTTTTTCAACTCAAAATGCCAGGTAGTAACAACTGACCTATAAGAAAGGTCGTAACTTGGTGTTAAATCCTACACCAATAATATGGAATATATGAGCCTGTTTGTAGCACAAGCAGCACCTTTCCAAAACTAATTGCATTTTTATCCTCTCATCTTGGATTGGCTCATATACAGAGGGGTAACCGGAGAGATCCTAATTGCCCAAAGCGTTGGCTTGTGGATGGTAATAGAGGTATCCTCAAGTACTATCTGATATCTACATATGAAGCTCATGTTACACAGCACTTTAAGAATATTGGCTTTCATCTGTCGGGAGGCGGTCTGAGCCTGTACTGTATCTGAAACCTATTTCATTATTCTCCTGCGCTGCTGCCAGACTGCTTTGCTGGCATAGAGACTCGTCTCATTTCATACAGAGAATAGAAAATGACAAGATAGAGAGCAAAGGGGTGGAACAATGTACTTGACAACCGCAGGCTGAGATTGTAACTAGAGAAATGTGAATGTGAGTATTTTCATATTCACTGAGACTCCCGGGAGACCAGGCTTCATTTGAGAGATTCAATATATAGCACATATATACTGCATATAGGCCACACATATGGACAGTGAACAAGATTTAGAGCCCTGAAAATAAAAAATTGTTGAAAAGGTTATAAGCCAACTGACAACTACCACTGTGTGCACCAAAAAAAAAAAAAACATAGTCAAATAGGGCTTAAGTATAATACTTAAGTTTAAGCCTGTAGTTTTCATCCAGTGATGGTAAAAAAAAAACATCAAAACTATATTTTTGTATCTCTACCCACCAATTTTCGCATATTTAACTTTTTAACTCCAAAGTTTTCTGATATTTAGAAAGTCCTGGAACACATTCAACTGTTTATCTGTTTACAACAGGAAACGTATTCCTTTACCCTCATCACATTTATTAGTTTTTTCTTAGCCTATTTGTAGCCTAAATAGACTATATGGTCATGATATCAGGCCCAGGCATAGACAGGGCAATGACTGGTTATCTTTTCAGTTACCAAACTTAAGTTAACTTTCCATAAAACTACAATAACAGTGCTGTTAATTATCCATGTAATGCACAGCATACTGCTGTAGCATCACAGTGTAACCTTTTCCAGCAGTGGCTAAAGCATATTTTAGCCTACAAGCTTACACGTGTTAGCTAGCTAACAGGCTGCTAGGAAGTTCACAAACAGTTTGCTGCTGTCTTCATAACATTATATTTCTACTAAAAAGACTTATAATGCTCTAAGTGTCATTAACGAACTATGTTTGTTTTTGTTAGTATGCTGATTAAAATGTGTTAACTGCTTTTGAGGAGTTTTTACAGTGATGCTACACCAGTTGCACTACAAGGATGAAGTGTACAAAGCAGGCTAAACATCATATGAAATATGCTAGAAAACTGGAAATGTTGTTTGGGGAGAAAAGAAAAGAGATAAATGACTAAATGATTGTGATGAAAAAAATAGGCAGTAAAAGGGTCAAATAAAATTTGAATTACTTTTTTAAGTGGTAAAGAAAAAGCAAACCATTTTGCTCTTCTGATCAACTGATTGGAGGTTAAAGAGTGAAGTGTAAACCCTCAAGCCCACAGTGTGAGTTATGTTGTGTCACTCTTGCTGCTCCTGGAAGCCATATCATTAGGATTAGACCATACTTCTAATGATTTTTATTTATTTATTTATTTATTTATTTATTTTTGTCCTTTTGGCTGTACTTGTCATGGCTAATTGACTTTGAGATTTTTTTTTTCAGTGAATGAACATGCAGATCAATAAACAGGCTTTTGTTATCTGTATCTGTTGTTATATATACGTTGTTACATATACGGTGTGTGTGTGTGTGTGTGTGTGTGTATACATGTTATGTTTTATGGTATGACTTTTATACTTTTATACTTTTTCATATGCTTTATTGTTAATTTAGAAAACTCATTAAGGACTTAAAGAACAAAAAATTTTCCTCCTCAGTCTTAGATTAGATGACAAAGTCCTGAATAAATCTCATGTAAAATAATCTTTGATATATCAATTAAGAGAAAAGAAATCTGGACTCAGCATACATACCAGGGAGGTGAACGTTGTCCCTTTTCCGACTTCCTTGTGTGGAAAGCTGTGAAAAATCTGAATAATTTAGACAAAATCAAAAATTCTTGTTTCCTCTTGTTTTCACCTTTGACACTTCTTGTACTAACAGAATAATGGCAAGAACACTGATTTTATAGTCTGTATGGACCTTATAACAATTTGTTCAAGGCCAGCTGAGTATTTTTACTTGGAGGATAAAAACTGTGTTTTTAAAAAGGGGTTTTGCACTGCATGTCCTTGTAGAAGCGTTGCAGGACGGCGTGATCGAGCTCCTCCTGGCTGTCTCTGCTCTCAGTGCATGGCTGCTGTGTTACTGTGGTCATTACTCACTGTGACACCCTCCACTAATCTACATTACATTATAAAGTGTTTAATGTTGTTCCCTGCTGACCATATGGCCTCACAAAACAACCACCAAGAGGACTACCAGACTCTACTAAATGCAGCATCACAAATGTGAAATTGCTTCTCTCAGCAATTCCCTCACACTGCAGTGCTTCTTCAGGAAAACTTTTTAATTTTTGCTTTGCAACTCTGTTTGACATTCTGGTTGATTAGTTATTGATCATCTCCACTGAAGTACTCTGAGAAAATGCACACACTATCCAAACAAAATCTTTTTCTATTTTACTTCCTAAAGGTGAAAAGTGCTGAGAACTCAGTGTGCCAAACAATCTTGGATATAGTATTTCATACATTTTTTTCCCCTCTCCTGTTGTCTCCAATTTTTCTTTACACTTCACACAATAAAACTGGAAAGCAGGTGCACAGAAAAAAACAGAGCAGCCAAGATGATTTTCTGCACAGACCTGAGGCTGTGATATTTTCGCACAGTTATTCTCTCCTTAAAATCTGTCTCATTTTTCTCTCTGAGGTACAGTACTACAAGCTTCAGATTATATAAGAGCCACTCCAGCTTTACCAGATGGAAAAAATCTGTCATTACGCTGTCACAATTTACTTGGACATGAGAGGGAAAGAATTAACACTTGCTTGTCGTGGTAGCTCCTGAGAAAACAGAGAAGAAATGTAGACACAGACACCTCAAGTGGTGTTTAAGTTGAAGCATGTCCTAATGGAAAGCTTAACATGATGGAATGGAAGTGTTTTAAATTTGATGACTTCCTTAAAAATGCTCTGTTGGCCAGTTCATTTATATGCCTTTCTTTACCACTTAAAGAACTTTTATTTTTAACACGTAAGCCCCCAGTCTTCCTTAAAGGTCCAGTGTTTAGGATTTAAGGGGAGAAAAATGGGAATAATCTAATTGTGTTTTTCATAAGTATTTTTCACTGGTGAGAGAGACAAGAACTGCTGTGTATTCATAAGCTTAGAATGAGTCTTATATTTATAGATGGAGGAGGTCCTCTTCCACAGAGTCTACCATGTTTCTACGGTAGCCCATAATGGACAAATCAAACAGACTCTAGAGGGGGTCTTTTGTATTTTTCATTAAATTTGAGACCACAGTAGAAACTCCTGCACAATTTGAAGAGGAGCATAAGCTGAAGGATATTGAGATCCATGCAAAGAGCAACTTAACCTTTGGATGCTGCTAAATCCCACACACTGGACCTTTGAAGGAACACATCAGGAAAAAGCAGGTAAACACTAGCATAAAAGAAACAGTTTGGTAAATGTAAGCTACTTATTTGCCTTCATAACATTTAAATAAGAAAATCATTACAAGTTACTGTCTCTGAATCTAGCAAAAAGAAACAACTCTGAGATGGTTAGCTTGGCTTAGACTAAAACAGCTTGATTGAGCTAGCGTGGTTGTAAAATTAAAACAAAAAATTAGCAAGCATCAATCAAACTCATTTCTCAACATTTCTTTAATCTGCACAAAAACGGAAGTAGTAAGTTGTGGTTTTATGGGGAGATAATATGTTGGACTGTTTCTTGACCATGCACAATCACTTTCTGTAGTCTCCTAGTTATTTTGAGCTCATGTGTTATTGATTTTATTTAACTATCAAACTTTTCTTCTTTAAGGCTTAGAAGTGTCTTATTTTTTTCCAAAAACATACAACTGTCCTTTCTGGCAACAAGTCCTGAAGGCAAATATCTCTCATGAACAATATTAAAGGAGCAGTCTCACTAGTTCCATTTAGTTGGAATTCTGGAGGTTTCAATCATATGAAATAATCCTCATCAACAAATGGAGTTAACCAATCTGCTCTTAAATTCACATCCATGTTGGCATGTTTTGTATTAATGTCATTAAACAACGGCTGGAACTTTGAGTGAGATAGTTATTTCAGCTGATATTTCAAAGGACAAGACTTACCTTTGAACTTCAAGTGAAACAATGAAAAAAAAATTACAATACAAAAGCAATCACTCATTAAATCATCAAAATAAGCAATTTGATAAAAATCCAGGAAAATCAACATGTCATCCTTTTAATCTTTATACTAGTGCACATGAAAAAAAAGTATTTTACAATTCCCAGTTAAGACATCAGAGGAAAGTACCATTAGATTAGCTGCCAATGTATAATAATTGCATTTGTAAATACATTGTTAAGCATACGCTACAAAAAAAAGAGTGAAAATAGCAACAAAAACCCCCAAACAGTACAGTAGTAGCACCTAATAAAACACAGGTGGCTATGCAGCTGATGGAGATGAGTATATTGAGTATACAGAGTATATTGTATATTGAGCACATTGAGGAAAAAGTAAATAAATGTAAGTAATATGTGTTCAGACTGATAGCTGTTCACCCAGAACAGTGTACATTTAATATTCAGCATAGACACCAAGATGATGTAACTGGGCAATAAAGTAATATATCATGACCTCTGTGTTTAAGGGGTAATCTGTTTCAGATCACGTTTTCAGACTACATATCCAAATAAAGGAAATTAATTGGTATTTTTAGTTTAGCTTCATCTTTCTTCTACCTTATGCCTGTGCAAACAGCGCACTTTTATCATTTGCTGGTGGAATTCCAAGGACCATGAGGTAGTTTGATTATCAACACTCTTCTTAAGACATCAGAAGGATGACAAACACCAGACATCCATCCTAAAAGTCTGCTGATCTTTTATTTTATTGTTACTAAATATTTTGACATGAACCACTGAAGTCATAGACAAAGCACTGAGCATTTTCAGACCTTTTCCTGGTGTTTCTGTCTGTAACTGAAGATGACTTGCTATAAAAGCTTAGGGCCAGCAATCTCCTCGGTGTGCCTGTCGGGATATCTGCTCATTTTAAAAACAAATTAGTGTAAAAACACTTGAACATCTCACTTTCTGCTTAAGAGCAAACACAAGAGAGCACTTGGTGGTTGAGCCAAGCACCAGATGTACATGTCCACACATTAATCAGCCTCTAGCAGGGTTAACATACAATGGAAAGGTTACTGCCTTCCCCTTATTTTACAGACTACAAAGCACAGGCAGGTTTTCAAGTCTGTGTTCACAGAAAATGTATTGAAAGAAACCAAAAACTACTTTTGAGACTGGCCCATTGATCAGCTATGCTATTGAGCGCTGAGAAATCAACACAGAAATCATCCATGTGTGCCCGATAGATGTTAGCCGCTGTACTCAGAGGTAACACTTCAGCATTTACCATGCTGAGTGAAGACTGACTTTCAAGATGTGAAAGGTTGTGTGAGATTTTTCGAACAGTCTGACCTCAATGAAACTGAAAAATGAAATATCACTAACTGAGCAGCTCTGACGCACTCAGGCTCATTTTTAGTGAGTTGATTAGGCTAGATTACATGTTATTGTACATTACATTTTGTGTTTGTTTGTTTATAACAAATGTCACCCAAATAAAGCCTGATGTTGTGACTTAGCTGCCATATGTTCTCATATATCACTCCAGAGATGCTTGCTGCCTACTCACAACACAGTGCACGCATCAGAGCATGTGATCCACCAGTGACACAGGACGATTTTAGTGTCTAGAATTTAAATATGTTGATCATGACTTAATACACATATTGTCGTTCAGATGGAAAGCTTATGCAAATCCAATGACAAAGAAAATGAAATTCTCTTAAGTCTTCCAAGAGTAAAGGTCACACAGGAAAGGTCAGTATATTATTAACATTTCACATCTTCAGCTTCCATACAGTTACTCCACATTCAGTCAAAACAAAACAGTAACCTTACCTGGCTCTCAGAGCTGGCAGTTCTACACAAAACTGGTCATTTTAGTACATATTTTTTTAAAAACACATTTGACATGCATCACATCAAGTTTTTTTCTTTGTACAAGTTCAACAAGCGCAGCCAACAAATACCATAGCATGAGCCACGATGCTGCATGTGCATCCCGATCGCTACCCATCTCTTGCATGCAATTCCTCGCATGTGTTCCTTAAGCACATGTGGCAGATGCCGTGCGGCCGCACCTCTCC
Organism: Acanthurus leucopareius; assembly: GCA_029814765.1. Lineage (NCBI taxonomy): Eukaryota > Metazoa > Chordata > Actinopteri > Acanthuriformes > Acanthuridae > Acanthurus > Acanthurus leucopareius. The sequence continues at coordinate 17,029,380 of JAQMCX010000057.1, read as the reverse complement.
CTGAGAGTCCGCCGCGCTGTCAGCTCAGATCCGTCTTCGTTTAAGAGGCCGCTTGTTCATTAAGCCCAACATGGCTTAACAGGAGGCAGGCTTCCACACACTCATGTACAGCATCATAAATCCACATTAGAGAAGCTGAGGCATCTCCCGCTGAGGGAGGTTGCAGGAGTTGTGTTTGAGTGGGTTGATAACAAGTTGTCTAGGCCCAGCGTATATCCAGTAACCACTACAGTAATAGTGGCATATCAGAGAGAATGAGGGAATGTCTGTTGCTTTGTCAAAACAAAAATCTTTCACCTTTATCATAATTTTTGTCTACAAATCCACCCCATGTGACTGCCATTTTAATAGCTTGATTTTTTTTTTTTTCCTGAAGGAAAGGTCAGTGGCTGGGGCAACTTGCCAGGTGTTTGTGGAGCAGCAGACCAGTGTGGCGCGGTGAATGTAATTACGGCACTCTGGCAATCTGATAACCTGCCAGTCTGTCTCTCAACACTAGAAAAGTGCACTGGCATATTAAATGTGGCTCAACAAACATGGTCCTGAGCAGGGAACAGTGGCTGTGTGTGCCGTATTATGGGGTAGGGGTAGTGGGTGGGACAGGGTTTGACTGATAATCACGTTTTTGAACAGTAAGTGTGATAAATTTCACCTACAAAGTTTCAAATACTCTGTTTCTTTTGGAAGAGATAGACCATTAAACATATAATGTTTCAAATTTCCAAAAGAAACTATATTGTTGTTGCACATTCGTTGAGTTTGATACTTATATGAACTTAAATGATGTCGGCTCTGTGACTTGTGTTACCCAAGATGTTAGCAACAGTTGATCAAATTAAACGCACTGTTTACCTTGAATAAAATTACAGATATGTCTGATGTTGATCATTGTTGGAAATATTACATTTCATATGTTAAAATTATGTTCTTTTGTATGTTTTCTTGGTATATATGGTTGTACTCATGTATTAACTGTGCCCATCTGCTGTGAAATGGTAGCAATGGATGAGATTTTTCTTTTCTTTGACTTTATCTTGAAGACAGGCTGGTAGACTCATTGTCTGGAAGGCTTTAAAAAGGGGAACAAAAGTCCTCCATGTGCAGTTAAAGTCAAAGATTACATGAAAGATTGCAACCTAATTGGCTGCAGCAGCCTTACTCTGCAAGGTGGACAGTGATTCATATCAGGCTGGAGCTACAATGAGGTTTCAAAAATGTCAGTTACCAAAATCAAATGGAGCTTTTCCAGAGTTCCCTTTTAGCATCAGTATGGACAGTGTTTCCTTGCTGAGATGCTGGGAAGGACACAATTTTTGCACTAAAAGGACTGTAACTTTACCCCCCTGCTTTGTCTACCTCAGACTGATAATACCTCTTTTTTAGCTGCAGCAGAATTTATAAAATGTAGTTTTTCACTGAAAGAAGAGTGGATTTGTTCAGTACCTCTTCCATAGCAGTCACAGAACAAAGGCCTTAACTTCACAGCCATTCAGTGTAAACTATAGGAACGTGATTACTGTATAAAACGGAACTGAAAAAATCCTCAACCTATTCTTTAAACCCAGAGTAAAAATACTAAAGAATGTTATTGCATATTCCATTGTTTGGGTCTGCAAATGATTGTCAGTATAATATCAGTTATTTTAGACAAACTGTGAGAATGACACCTATTTAACATCTGCTTTAATTAAGTTTAAAAAATAAAATAAAATCCGCCTCCCACACTGTAAGCAATGCTCTACATCTAGCTAACAAAAATGTAGCCACCAAATGAAACTATATCTGTCTATAATCATAAAATAGTCAGGTGTCAGTTGATGGTCCTGCTCCTGTCTGGAAATTGGCTCTAGTCAATGTCTCTCACAGACAGCTGAGAGCTGCCCAAGACCCACCTCTGCCTCCCAGGATCTCAGCTGACACCATGAGTCAATGACTGGCTATTTAGACGTCCAGGCTGTTTGGAGACCAGTGTTAACAAGCACAAAAGGGGCCACTGAGTGAGCCAGAGAGGGTGTTGTAGTGCTAGCCTTCTCCACTCTCATCTGTTTTATTTTTCTTCCTTTTTGACCATTCACTCTCTCGCATGCTTTCTTTTTTTTTTTCCCTCCACTGTAATTACACCTGCTCTGCCAAGCGTAGCTTGAGGCGTGGCAAGGCAAAATCACTCTTTAATATGAATCTGCAGAGAGCGTGAGGAAGAGGACCTCTCGCTGACAGTCTCTGTGGAAACATTAGGTTGTAAGCAGCCTGCACCTGTATGTCCCTCATGGGACAAAGAGGTAAAGGAGCCTCACTTTGGGGAATTGTGTGTGAGTGTGGGTGAAGTGAGAACATCCATCTTCAAAATGAACCTCCAACAATTAAAAATCCATAGTGAGGAAACGAGTGCTTGTAACTAACAGGCTTTGAGCTTCGGATTGTTTCATCGGCTGAAACCAACCTGCAAAATCACATTTGCACAAAAATTTCAGAGAGCCAGTAATTAAGGTGATCACCAAAACAGAAGATTGATGACAAAATACCTTGAAGCCAAAAATAATGATAATCCTATAATAAAAACATGCAGCATACTACAAACAATTACACACTATTTTTTTTTTTTTTTTACCAGAATTGGCAAAGCGGTTTTTGAACAAGAGACAAAGAGATTTCCAGGCGAGGAGTGTGAAACTAAAGGTGTGACGACACATCCTGAGCTCCTCCGAGACAGTGGAGCGGCTGCTGTGTTTGTCAGGAGACACACAGAGCATTAACACCAGGCAGAGCACCAGACCGGACAGATAGTGTTACACAGCGCTTCCCTTCTTCATGTCGAAACGAGCCTAATCACACACATCCAGAGACAATCAGAATTACTGCAGCTGCTGACGGCAAAAACGCTGCTTGTAATGAAATACACAGATAAGCCGTGACGACACTGTGTTGCTGTGAGACACAGGGAAGGGGAAATCTACGCATGAGCCACTACTACAAATGACATGTAGCTGCAGGCCAGGCAAGGCCAAGTTGAAAGAGATTGTTTTGTTTATGTGTAAGAGAGGAGCTGAAGAGAGAGGAAAATTATTGTCTAGATGCTCTTGAAAAAGGCCAAGGAAAGTCACAGTCATTCCTGTGTGCAGACATAACATCTTCATTAATTTAGATTGCCAGAAAACAACATGCATGGGATACCCTTCAAAGCAATGCCACATATTAATTATTAATGCATACGAAACTGGACAGCATGAAAAGTAGTAATTGTCAGTCGGGCAGAAACAATAATGAAAAACACTTTTCAAGGATGCCACTTCCACTTAAACAGGGTTACACGGGAGGCAAAGCTGCTTGAGCTCATTTCCATAATACCTCTTGTGTGCCCCTTGAGAATCTAGGGTTCAGTTTGCCTTCATTAGCATGTGCCATGCAACAGCATATACCACTTTTTTGCAGCTGGAGTATATTGAAAGGCTTTTGGTTTGTGCCGGAGTCTATTGGGTGGGGGGGCTGTTGGATGTGAAACCTGCCCGCTGGCTGCAGCTCACAACCATTATGCGGAAAATTCGCAGTGGAGCCAAGAATCTTTATCAGATTCACAGCAGGAAGCAAATTGGACAGGAGATAGCTAACAGTTGGCTACTTTCATCACTTATAGACCTACAGTTAGAAGGAGCTCATTTAAATTCAGTGTCATCTATTCGACCTCTCAATTTGACTCTACTTCCTCAAACTCAATTGTCAACGAAAACAGCGTAGTGTTTCACACATTTTTGAACACATTTTGACAGCCGGAGATAGTGATAGCGTTTGTCATATGTTTCATGCTAACTGTGGCACCACCTCAGGAGTGAGTGTCTCTGTCGTGTCAAAGCCTTTGGATCACATTCCGCGGTTTTCAAGATTAAAAGGTCCTCAGTTGAGACAAGTTCCAGCAATCCAAAGGCATTTTTATTGAGCTGAATATTTTCACAGAAAAGAGAGCAATTACATCCACCTACTAAATCCAAAACTATGCAATGTGCACTATAATCAGTCAAAAAAGGCATACTGTTTATCACAAATTCACAGAGAACAAACTCATAAACAACTAGTATAGTATTTCTCTGCACCAGAGGAAAAATGAGAGGGATGCAATGACCAGCAGTATGTGTTATTGAGAGTTATTCTTTTCACATAAAAGTCAATGTATGCCATCCCTTTTACCTTAAAGTAAAAATCGAATATATTATTCTGCAACTCTCCAAAAAAAACAGAAACAGAAACCTTCTCCATGATTCATTGTCCATGCAATGTTACACGGAAAAAAAAACACAGTTGACATCACAGCTGCCAGGTATTTGTATAGGACATGCGGCAGTGGTTAAATGGAGGTTGTGAGAGGAATTATTTAGGAGCCATGACAGATTTCAAATCTGAATAGCATCATGGGGGGGACAAGGGCAAGGGGAGGAAGACTTTCATGCAAATCTTAAAAGTATAAATCAGTTAATATCTCACTGCAGGGTCTCAGACAGTGTCCGGCCCTCTCTCACACATCAGAGTTGATGCTTAGGTTGGCCAAACGAGGGTCAGAGTTTATCTCGTACCTGTAATGGTACCCCTCCATGTGGTCCCTACAAGCATCCCGAATGTTGTACATCCACCGCTTGATGCCTTTTCTGTTCAGATAGAGAACCAGCAGGAATATGACACCAATCAGGGCCAGCACAAGCCCGAGGAAAACATAAGAAGTTTCCAGCACACCCTCCATGTCACCTGAACATTTCAGCTGGGACTGCTCTATCTGCAGCAGCGGTTGGCGTCTCACGCCCTCTGGTTCTGCACAGGTCAGGTTCTGCACATCAACGACCTGTGTGGAGTTTTTCAGCCACAAAAGTGTGTCCTCGATGAAACAGTCGCAGCGCCAGGGGTTCCCCGCCAGCCGGATTCGGAGACCAGGCTTGAGGATGAACTCTGCAAGGGCGGTGATGGGCAGATCCCTCAGGCTGTTGTCCCTCAGGTCAAGGTCACGCAGTGGTGGCACCTTCAGCGTCCCGTTCAGAATGGAGACGATGGAGCTGTTCTGCAGGCTGAGGTTGGAGAGGCTGGAGAGGCTGGAGAACATGTTATCTGGAGGAATCACAATGTCATTGTTGGACAGGTCCAAGACAGTCAGCTGGAAGAGGTTTCCTCTCTGCAGGACGCTCAGGACCCCATCCATGGACGAATGGTTGTGCAAAGAGCCACTGAGGTTCAAGGCCTGCAACATGTTATTATGTGGGAAAGCTCTTTCACTAAAAGTCTGGATTTTGTTGTTGCTCAAGTCCAGCCGCACAAGGTTTGGCAAGTTGTCAAATACCTTTGAATCCACAGACTCCAGCTCATTCCCACTGAGATAAAGATCAGTTAACTGCTCCAGGGGGCTTGGGAACGAGTCCACACTAATACGAGAAATATTATTTCCTGTAACGAACAGGAATTTGGTATTGGCCGGTAAAGAATGCGGAATCGCGTCCAAGTCCTGATTTTGGCATTTTACTGTTTGGGAGAAACACAAGCATCTGTCCGGACAGCCGTGACAGGACGGTAGGACGGCGAGGAGGAAAAGCAGTAAAAGCATCATCCCGGACTTATGTGGTCTCCCTCGGTTTTCTCCGCGGTTGCCTCCGCACGACGTGCTCAACAGGCGCATCTTGGACCGTACAAATCTGTCTGCGTAGCCCGTACGTAAAGATCACTTTGCATCAATCCAACTCAGTTACAGTCTCGTTCTTCCGCGGGGAACCAGGGAAAGTTTTTAAACTATGTTTCCCGCCTTTATCCGTAAAACTGCGCCTTAAAACTGCTCCCACTGCCAACTCAGACTCCATATAACTACCCCTAAACCATCCTCGTTTAGGGTAAGTCTACATTTCCATGAGGATAATGGTGATGTGGACGACGCTCGCAAACTTCCACTCTATCTTCCTCGTATGGTCTCCAAACTCCAGGCTTGTGTTCAAAAGCGACACAATATTTTTTAAAGATCAATCCAGTCCGATGCAGAATGTAAAATCGGAAATTAACTCACTCGTGCTACTTGTTCAGAAACAGCCAACGCTTCCCGTCTCCCAAAGGTGCCATGAATTGTACCTACAGCCTGTCGCTCTCCTGAACGCTGGGAGTCTGGAGGGAGAGACTAAATCCAGCTTCACAGTGCAGACCACTGGAAGGAGGGAGCATACCATTATTCAGGGAAATGGGGGGTGAAAAGAAAATTCTAAAAAGTTTTCACAAATATGAATTAATAATTTCCCGCCTATGTTGATAGCACGCGTGGTTTTTACACAAAACTTAACTTGGATGTCAACCATCTAATTGTGAAAATCTAAACGGATTTCCCTAAACGCCCTGGCCCGGTGGCCCTCAGTCCAGACACCTCTTAGGGTCCCCGAGGGAGCTTTTGTGGTGTCCTAACAATATACGTGCTGGAGGAACAGCTCAGGTCTGTGCCGCTCACTTCGTGGCAATGAATAATTATGTTATTAAGTTGTCTGGTAGGGAAATGACTCAACATTTAGGGGAAAGGAAAGTTTGGGATTCCTGTGGGGAGACTACTTTGATCTACTGGGCCTTTCATGAGATTTGATATCCAAACCATAATCTGATGTGTTAGACTCAGTGGAAAACTTACTGCCTCAGAGAATTGATATAAACCAGAAGAAAGTACGTAAAAGAAGCACATTCATCATTTCATCCGCTGATAATGTCACATTATTGAAACCATTACTTACTGTTATTTATTTAGGAATCCCACAATCCCTTTCAGGATTCTGTAGGATTATGAGTCTCCATACCATTATCAATGACAATAGGAGAAAATCATCGTGAAGATTTATAGTCTGTCAGCGTGGCACCCCCTAATAACCAAACTAAAGACAGGAGCAAAGAAAAGAAAACTGGTTATAATTAAGATGAAGGTGTCTCACTCAGATTTGAGGAAAAGGTTTCAAAAAATGTCTCAAAAATTTAAAAACAAAATCAACATTTTATGTAACAAGAAATTTGACACACTAAATTTTGTTAATCTTATTTTGTTCATTTTTAGGAAAAATAAATGAATGTAGGAAAAAACTATTTCACATTGGTTGGATGTCATTGATTATGTCCCTCAAATGTGGATCCGGTGACTTCAAGTGTCCATGAAACAGTTTTAAATGGGGCCACAGCTAAATAGGATTATATAATTTCTCTAACTTCATCCAAAATTAATAACTTCAATGTAAAAAAAGTAACACACTTTTCCCACTGTCTTCTCTCAACTTAAAATATTCTCTGAGTTGATCTGAATGTTACTGATGCAAAGAAAAGTTTACAAAGTCCTTAAAGTCTTAAGAAAGGATCTTAAAAATGGGAGGGGAATACTTGATTTAGTTTTTATAAATGCAAGTGTTTCTAACATCCTTGATCAAATGATGGTAAAACAATGTAACATTACACGTTGTCAAGGGCTCAAAAAAAATGTGTGTGTTTAAAAGCAATGATATTGTTGTAATCTTTTATCTCTTTAAATGGGCTGCATTTCCATGACTCCTTTTGAGAATGACTTGAGTGGCGACCTCCCAGTGAAAACATTGTCTGCTGGATTATGCAGGATTACTGCTGAGAAGCATAACTGTGGATGTGTTCATGCATGAATGGTGAAGAGGGGCATGCTCATCAATATGTCATATTTGGGAGCCTGGGTGTATATCTCACTGTAACCCTAGCTTTACCCTCCCTTGACCCCTTTAAATTTTTAGCCTGAGTCAATATGACAGTCACCTGAGTAATTCCATGAAACCTGGATCCAGGCTGGAAGTGATACACCACCCAAAGTCTAAAATATAAGAATGATAAAACACTTTGTCTCCATTGCATTAATGACTGAACATCACACAGTAACTCTGACAGATGTATTTGCGCTTTACAACTTAAGTCTGTAAAAATTGTCTATGATTATGGTGTTTTGTGGAAATCTGTGTCAGTTGTCTGCTGTATGTCTGATATGTTTATATCTGATGTTGACATCCATGGTCTTGTAGCCAATAATAAATGATAGATTATGTGATTGGTTTATTGGACTGATTATGTTCTTTAAATGATCTTCAAACTCTGACATGCACCTTTCATGTTCACTTTGTAGATGTGGCACAAAAGGCCACACTGGCATCTCTTAGGACTGACTAGGTCTTTACCCACCTCTTTCAGCTCATATCTCCCTCTGCTCACTGTGTGTGGTATGAACCCACCGCTGTAAGTTTAGCCTACCCCAGACAGCAAGGCGCAAATTCAAGGTCTGTCATTCCTGTTTTGACCAGGATCAGGAGCAACACAGTTTACTCAAAGCACATAGTTACTTTATCTACTCCAGTTGTGGACCAACCACAGACTGCGTTAGGCAGTGCCTTAAGCACAGTAAGCTTAGCTATATTAATCAGGTCTCTGGCTGGCAAGTCCCTATTAATTGATATTTTATTATCAAAAATACCTTGCTTTGATGTTTTTAACTGAAACCTCTGGAACCATATGTCAAAAGATAATCTGTAGTTTTAATATTTCAGTTGGTACTATGCAAACATATTAAAATCTTTTTCTTGAAAGTAGCAATAACAGCATGTAAAAATACTCTTTGAATAAAAGTCCTGCATTGAAAATTTTACTTCAGTATAAAGTAGAAACAAAATGTACCAAAAGTATGAGGTAAAAGAACAACTTAGGTTGAAGAATGGCCGCTGTCAGAGTGTCACAAGATTTTTAAGGCTAGTACTGGCGATGCATTACTGCTTCAGCAGAATTTTAATGTTGTTGTTTTTTATAAAAGGAAAACCATTTTGTATTCAAGATCTCCATCCACACAATAACAGGTAACCCTTGCTGTCATAAAACAGGTAGTCGAGTAGAGGCATTTATTCACCAACTGATACAATGCTTAGTGAATATTTCTATATAAAGGATTTTTTTTTATTGATATTCACTTGTATAATCCCAAAGATGGCAGTAATAATTAAACTTTTAAACATTCTGGAGAGCTCTGGACTTCCTCTGCATGTAACATGTTTGGCACATAATAAAGAACATTTTTTAGATGCAATTATTTCCAAAGATCCACATATTTCTGAGGTTGCCTCTTGTGATATTTACTGTGTTTTCTTTAAATTGATCATCTATGCTAACAAAAATAGAATTCAAACAGGTAATTGGAAGAAAATATCAATCAAAACATATGCACAGTATTTACTTGTGCTTTTAAACCTACAGCAACTTTTGAAAAAAACACCATGGAAGAGTTCCACACTGAACTAGTTGAAAGTCCAAAAAATGTTTAGAAAAGTAGAATGCAAATAGTAGAGCCAAATTCCAGGTTTATTATGAAATTTTTTAAAAGTTGTTACAACTATAATTTGGAGCTTTTTTGTTTTTAGTACACCATATTTACAGTCAGTGAAAGGCTACTTCTTGGTGCAAAATAATTACTTTTATGGTCTTCAGTGTAGATTTTAATCACGGCACTACCCTAAGACTACATTAAATGACATCCATTTGAGCAGTGATACATCAAAAATGCAAATTATGGTATTGCGTATATATTGCTGGATCACAGTAGTGCATTTGACAGTTGAAGATGCTGCTGCCATTCTCTGGGCTCTTCTATTCAACATCTACATGTTCCCCCTCACTCAATTAAATACTATAGCATCCCCTACCATAATAATGCCGATGACACACAAATCCACAAGACCATAACATGCATACAGTCCCTTGCACGAACTTAATACGCACATTTAACAAATAAAAGTGAATGAACATTCTTTTAAATTATTAATTATTTATTTTATATGAGTACAATTAAATACATAGAAGTTATTTTATCATGTTTTGTACATATATATTAGGATTATTATCTAATCCCTGAAACAAAATAAATAAATTAAATTTAGTGTGACATCACGGGTACAGCAACAGCACTCTCTGAGCGCAACTAACGCCCTGCCAAAATTGGCCAATAGCATATCCGGATGTATACGCGCTAACCAATCAGAAGTCTCGACATTAGCGAGTTTTAGCTTAACTGCGGTTCTAGTTTACTTGACTTCAGGCGTCAAGTCGTCCTGTCAAAATTTGCACCAGCGAAAAAATCTCTGGTTTCTCTTATTTGTAGTTATGACACAGTTAATGTACGTTGTTGATGCAACTTTCTCCATGTCCTATTTTTTCTTTATCTAGCGTAAGGTAAGAAATACGACAACGTTTGTTTTCCTGCAGCAAATCAGCTCTTCAACGTTAGCTGTCGATGATGTGTCAGTTATACTAATGTTAGCTAACAGCTAGCTTCCAAGGTAGAACTAACATTAACGTAGTTAACGTCACTGAGCATTTTTCCGGCCCTAAATGTCACCCTTATCGTTGCTTTTATCTAGTGATTGGTGTTAGTTGCCACTGCACATTGTGATATGGCCTCATATTTAACTTAATTATTCTGGAGCCATAAGAGCTAAGTTAAGTAACATTAGCATTAGCTGTTATTCAGTACTTAGGCACAGCAGGCTAGCAAATAGTCAGTTAAATCAACACTTTATGGGAAATATGACTGGAAATCTTTTTCCATTAAAAAAATTCGTATATTATGCTTGTGATAGCTTTTTTTTACTCATTCAGAATCCGACGAGCGGTTGAAAAGGATGTACTCAACACTGAAAACTTAGAAGCTAACCCGGCTAACTTAGCTTGTTACATAATTCTGCCTAACGCTCAACATAGAGAACCTCCCGTATAACTGCATTTTCTTCACATAAGTAATAAGTATATGCAAATTAACGTGAATTGCAAAGTCTTTTCGTAGGCTTCAATATATGCAAGCTAGCGTTATATGCTAAGTCTGAATGGAATAGTACTCAATGTTACCTGCACAGCGTTGTCAAACAGCTATTTGACAAATCTGTTAACTCAGCTGACCTGTACCTCTCAAGTAACCAGGCCAAACTTGTCCAGACCTTTGAGCTTGCAGTTTTGATCCCATCTCACAGCTGCATCAAACACAAAGCTGTACTTGTATTTATTTATTTATTTTTCAAATTTTCAGTCTCTCAAAATGTAAATGCTGGCAATTGTTTTTCATCAATAACTCGCTTTTTTTTCTTCAGGTGCCCTCTACAATTATGGAGTGTTGAAAAGTGAAGTGAGGATTTTGAGGGGAAAGGTGGCCTTTCCCCTTGAGTTTGATGGTTGGACTGCTGGACAAGAAGGTCAGAGGGTTGTTGAAATTGCTGCCTTTTATAAATTATTTAAGAGTATAAAGAGGAGACACTATTTTTGCAAACATTAATATGTACAATACTGTGTAAAACGTTCTGAAAGTTTTGTATTAATGGAATTCTTGATGCCGTTTTATTCTATAAGCACTTTAGTTTGTATTCACTTCTTGGTTGAAATGGTGGACTGAAACGAGTCAGAAAGGCTCTGGGGGTCGCTAGGGTGCGGTGGAACCTCAACACAAGCACAATTCTAGCACTCCTAACCATTTCATCCTTTTGGTGATACATGTTTTTTTCTTTGAGAGCAGCTTTGTTACAGTATGTGATATTAGCATCAGTATTTTTGGTTTGTTAGCTCACATCTTATTGGTTTTGAGTTTGATTGCAATTGTGGGTGGTGGGCTGCCAGAAGGACTTTGAAATAGAAAAGGGAGGAGTGGTCACTGTGGATTTGGTGGAGGTCAGGATGAGTCTACCACAGCCAAAATGCACCCCCAAATGCCGCTCAAAACAGCATGCAGATGAAGTGGTAGCAGCCATAACAAGCGGCTCTGAGAGTCAGCTGCGGGCGTTCTTGACCTCACACTGCCACAATGCGGCCACCTTGCGGGATGACTATGGTCGCACTGCCCTGCACCTGGCAGCTTCTCTGGGAAAGAAGGCCCTACTAGAGTGGCTGCTGGAGAGCAAGAATGCTGACCTGACAGTGAAGGATAAGGAATCTGGCTGGACTGCGCTGCATCGCAGTGCTTTCTATGGACAGATCCACTGCCTCATCTCCCTGGTCAAAGTAAGTGTTGAACATTAATCATCAAAAATATTCTGGCATCTTTTGTCGAACTGCTTGAGGTTTTTTCCTTCTAAATGGTCCTGTATAAGATATTATACAAGTATTGCAAAAATATGCATAGTAACCTGTGGTGAAATTAAAGGACAAAAAAAAGATTACTTCACTTTGATCATTACTACACCTGTATTTCCATATCTTTTCTCTTTTAACTTCTGGACATTGTTTCAGCACGCTGGAACCCTCTCAACCCAGGACAAGGAGGGACTCTCTGTTCTGGACATTACAATGAAGGACCGACCATCACATGTTGTTTTCAAAAAGACTGGTAAGAAAGCTGATGATCTCTGCACTTGTACTTGAATTTCCAATGTAAAGAACAAAATATAATGTGAGACCAGATCGGTGGTCTTGTAGTTTTGGGCTTGTTGCCTTCAAGGAAGGTATTTTTGTTGATATAGTTGTAGATCAATATGGCAATGTAAAGATAAGGTACTTTTTTTTTTTTTTGGTTGAGTCTCACAACCCTTATTATTAGCATGATGATGCCTTCTGTTTAATGATACACTCACCACTTGTATTTTCAGGGATTTAATTATTCCTGTGCTATGTCATACACTTTTTTAGCTGTTATTTGTGCTTTTAAGATTTTGCAAAAGGACCTTTCAAAAAAAGTAATGAGGATATGGTACCCACTGTCCTTCTGTATTGTCTAGTTAAATTTTAGCTTATGAATAATTCACTACCTCATTTACCCTCTTAAAAGTCTGTGTAAATGCTGTATGGTCTTGTGTATCCTTGTGGTTGAGGAATGCTGTTCAAATAAACTTGTCTTGTTTTTTTGATGGAAGTAAAAAACTAATGTTTAAATCAAATTTCCGGTGGAAGTAGTGTTGAAACAGCACTTGTTATTGTGTTTTCTTCTCCATTACAGACCCAACTGAAGTGTACACGTGGGGAAACAATACTAATTTCAGTCTTGGACATGGTAATCAGGAGAGCCGACAGCACCCTGAGCTTGTGGATGTGTTTGCCAGGACTGGAGTTTACATCAAGCAGGTAGCCTAACAACACACTGATGTTACAGGCTCTCCAGGGAGTAAGAGTGTGTGTTCCTACAGTATAGGGCTTCCCTGTGCTGAAAACTCAACTCAACTCACATGTGTCCTAACCGCTAATGGCCTCAAACTCTTCAACTCTACAACATGTGTTACATAAAAAAAAAAGAAAAAACGAAAAAGCCAATGCACATGGTAATTTGAGATAAGGCATACCACCTGGGTAAATCAGCAAAACACTCACTCCCCAGAGTCATGTATTACACAACCTTCTCCTTGAGGGTAAATCACCATTTGTAAAAATTGTTTTTTTCCTTAGGCATGGCTTATACTGACTCATACTTTCTTCAGGTAAAACCACAGCTGTAGAAATATTGGTTACGCTTGAGAGGGTTTTGGAGATCCTCGGGCATTGATTAGACCTCTAAAAATTCATTAAAATCTCATATTTAGAATTTTTTTTAATATTAAATAATTTCATTTATCCTTTTTACTAGCTTTGATGTAACTCTTCAACTTTGCCTTCACGGTACACATGGATTTATAGTCCTCACCTTTACCTTCATCCACCCCTCCGCCACTCGCTTGCAGCATGGCCTCAGCTCATCAAACACACTAACCTCATCATCACCTTCACTATTAAATATTCTGACTCATGTTTATGTAACTTTCTATGTAAAAGTTCCCAAGATATATAAAATGTCCTCATGAATCATCATGAAACTTGGCAGGCTAACATTAGCCAAAATTAACTAGCATGCTGCAGATATCTTTAGATGCAGTCAACAGATTAAACATTTGAAAATAAAGTTACTAGCTGACAAACACTTGGGCTTGAACTCTCTCTGTCCCCAGGATAAATAAAAGTAGCAGCTTCAGGCTTTAATATGTTTTGTTGCAAAAGGCTGACCGTCAGACTTTACATCCTTTTTTAATGCATGAAGGCTCGCTGTTTGTCTTTTTGCTGGTTTAATACCAAAAACAGAACAGGTCTATACCATCATTTTAAAGTAGTACTACTTAGCTTACTAAAAGGTGAACTGTGGCTACAACTGAGTTTTCTTCTGATAAAAATTATTTCACTGTGGCCCCAACCCACAAGTTGATGGGGTTGGTTCCTTTGGTGTAATTTTTATCAAACCCTGGCTGAATGTGTTTTTCTTAAGTAATTTGAGCACGGCAGTTCCAAGATGGAATTGCTCTGTCATGGTGTTTATTGCTTCGCTCATGGCATGTCCTGCAACATATAAAACCACCGTATGGATATGTTAACAAGGTTAGAAAAGATGATTTTCACTGAAGGGCCTGTTGTTTCACTGAGTCAAACATCGGGCACATCTGGTGTGTCAGACGACGGCTGATTAGTGTTGTCCTATAACTTGTGACTTTGTCGAGCTGGTCTTTGCATGGTTAAACCATGCTGCTAGACTGTTCCAGCCTGGGTACAGTTTCATGCATTTATCATGTGGGTGCTCTTAGTGTGATTAATATAGCTGCTGGCACCAGTGCAACCACCCCGCACTAGTGTGTGTACGCACCAGGTGTTACACTGCAGACCAACCATATTAGATATGCCATCATTTTGACCTGTTTGTCAGACTTGGCATTTGTATGTGGTTTGTGTATTTGTGAAGAAATAATGAGTCAGATCTTTGTGTCACCCTGTTATTGGTGTTTACAGAGGAAACCCTATGTTTGAGGTGGTTTCTCTCTGTTCAGCAGTACTTGTCATGCAGCGTAATTTCATAAAGCCTTGTGGGGGCCAGATGGATCTTATTTCATGGCCACACAATGACCCAGTGGCACTGCGTATAGTCTTTGTCTTTCTAGCCCAATCCAGCAGGTGCCAGAGGTTAAATATTAATTCCACAATGACATGTTTTTAATTAAATGAACTACTCTGGTGTGTGTGCATGTGTGTGATTGTCCACATCAATGTGATACTTTGGGAGACATCCCTGTGCTCTATTGAGAGCTTGAGGGGATCAATGTATTAGTAATGATGTTTGCTTTTCCACTTGTGCCTTGGCCTTTATTGGCATAGTGTTTTACTATCACTACAAGAGGGCTTGGCCATGCACATGGAAAGAGATGCATCGCAGCCTCTGCTATGGGGTCAAAATTATAATGACAAGAAGGTTAATCAGCAGTGGACAAACTTTCTTTCCTTTTCATCTGAAATAGTATTCTAAAACTAAAAGCACAAAAATAAACTTTTTATTATGTTCATGTTTAATTGCCTCTTCTCCTTGTAGGTGGTCCTGTGTAAGTTCCACTCTGTGTTCCTGTCCCAGAAAGGCCAGGTCTTTACCTGTGGCCATGGACAAGGAGGACGACTTGGTCACGGTGATGAGCAGACTTACCTGGTAAGATTTTTTAAAGGAGCTCATTTGGGTGTGACCACTTATGCAGCAAAGTGTAAACCTCTATATATTGGTCCATTCTTATTTTTTCTCAGAAATTTAGTGTACAGCTAACCTTTAAAAATATTAATGATGTCTGTTTGTATATTATTTATATTATTTTATTAGTAATCAGTTTGTAATAAACTAACTCATTAAATGCAAATTTAGTTAATTAACAGATGCTGAAGTTTTTGTTTGTAAAGAATTTAGATAAGGGAACATGAAGCAGATGTTGTCTTTTGTGAACTGATGTCTTTTCTTCCACATAAAGTAGAAAGTTCAGTCACATGATAAACTTGAGATAGTGGTTGTCTGTCTGAAAAAAAAAAAAAATTCTCCTAAATGTTGAGGTCAAACTGCCTTTATGAGAGAGTGTGTTGGTTAAATGTTGCTGCTTTGCTGGTCAGTACCAGAAATACTAGTTGGTTAAAATATTTTTTTCTATAAGCTTTATGTAGATATTAAAATTACAAAATAATTAGCAATTGTCTTTATATATGGCCAAAATTTACAAACATTTCAGTGACATTTAGAATACAATTTGGTTATAGAAGAATATAGTAAATGGTTTCAAATTAATTTAACAGTGTATCTTTTTTAGGACAGTGGAATTCATAGATTATATTTTCCTCAGTTTTGACACTTTTATGAGTGTTTTCTTATTTTTAGAATAGTCGACTTGTTTAAGTTTAAATTTTCGTTTTAATGTCAGGAAATTAGTTGTTAGGAACATTTTTAGTGTTTACTTTCCCATCATTGCTTTGAAGGTCTGTCTGTAAAAATTAATTAATCAGTTTGCGCCAGTCATGTTGTCCATCACTGATAAGGTGAAGGTTCTTCCCTGACCACTGTCACGCACAGTAAGCACAGAATGGTCATGTGTTTTTTCTTCTTGCTTGAATGCCTGAAGCTTCCTACCCTGGAGGCTAACTTCCTCAAAGTCAGAAATGTAACTGTACCAATAATTTAACTGTATGTCTTAGGCTGAGATTGTAGTTTGCAATCCTGTTGAACTGGACCTCATGTTGGAAGGGTTCCTAATATTTGACCACCCCATTTCTATGAAGGGGGATTACAGTTGAAATACATTTCAGTATAATACACTCAAGTAATTATAGAACTAAGGAGTGAACATAAAGTTGATTTAATACCTTGCAAAATTAAAACAGAAATTGGCCATTACAAGCTTCATACTCTGGAAGATAGAATATGAATGCATGGGACTGATAGGATTGGCTGACTAAGAAAAATATAGACTGACCAGACATGCTCTTCCACATCAACTGCAGCAAACTAATTAAGCAGAACAGACAACAACAGAGATCCTACTGTGACAGTACAGTTTGAGTGACTGCCAGCAGATGGTTATAAATAGGCAGTATTATACACAGAGTATTACCCTTGTGTTAAAAATGCAGGCATGGAATGCTGTTGTGAGTAAATGTAGAGGAAACTCTGCAGTCTTCAATATCCTTCCCTCTTCACTTGTCTTTCCAGGTTCCTCGAATGGTAGAGGGTCTGATGTCCCACCACTGCTCCCAGGTGGCAGCTGCCAAAGACCACACAGTGGTGTTAACAGAAGAAGGCTACGTTTACACTTTTGGCCTCAACACCTTTCACCAGCTAGGTCTGACTCCTCCTCCTGCATCCGCACATGTCCCTAAACAGGTAAGAGGTACTACTGAAGCCAATGAAATCAACCAATGACATTTTGTGGTGCATGTGGCAAAAAATCTTTGTATACAAAATGAGATTTGCTTGTTTTGGTGATTGAAATGACAGTGTTTGAGGGTGCTCTGTTTTGTACAATACAAGATTGCATATGTTATTGATAAGACTTTCTATAAATGTGTTGAGAATTATCCTCAACATGAATTCCAGAACCTCTTAAATTATGCTCACTTTAGTTTCAGTGTTGTAATAACATACTGTGTATGTAGGTGTTCTCCAAGATGCTGAAGGGCAGGACAGTGATTGGAGTTGCAGCTGGAAGGTTCCACACAGTGCTGTGGACCAGAGAGGCTGTCTACACAATGGGACTCAACGGAGGCCAGCTGGGTAAGACTCAACATTTAAATGTCAGCAAAGCTCATATTACAAAAGAAAATTACACATCTTCTCAAATATGTGACTGAACAGTTGGTTAAAAGTATAAGTGTAACCATGCCCAAGTAGAGAGAATAGAATATTGCTGATATTTTTAGGAATTATGAATACGAATCTTGTTGCAGTAGTAGAAATGGTATAAATGTTTATTTACTTCTGTAGGAAAAAGGTATATTGAGGATGGAAGACCATCCATCATATCAGAGGTGGAGGACACAAAAGGCTATGATGTGATTTTATTTTTTTTACATGTATTTTTAAAGCAAAGGCCAATATTTATGTATGCAACACATCCTGCATATGGGCATCTTCATATATTAATATAGAATATACTTTGTCCTTCATTTTATGTTGATCTCTAGGTTACCTACTGGATCCTAATGGAGAGAAGTGCGTGACAGCCCCTCGTCAGGTATCAGCCCTGCATCACAAGGATGTGACCATAGCTATGGCAGCAGCAAGTGATGGAGCCACTGTAGTTGTGACTGAAAAAGGGGATGTCTACCTGTTAGCTGACTACCAGTGCAAGAAAACGGCTTCAAGGTAAATGGGACAATACAATCTATTACACTGAAAAAAAAGACACGACCAGCCTCAAATTGATTCTTTACTTAAGAGACTAAAGAGGTTGAAGATTCAGTTTAACAAAAATATTTGTAGCAGTCACTCTTGCACTGAGCAACATATTGCAAAAGAAGTGAGAAAATCTGTTGTGATTATACAGTCTTCATTTCTCACCCACAAAAGACTGCATTTTGTCATCTCTGACAGAATATTTGTCAGGCAGATGTCAAAATGTAGTCTCTGTAAAGAATTAAAGTTTGTACTTTATATTCTTTGGTGCCTTTTCAAGCTAATCTGCATCATTCTGCATCTCCTGGGGTATTACTTTGATTGGCAGCAGATAGTGACTCGACCACTAAACTGGAAATGGTTATGTTGTCTCTGTCTTTAATTTGCTTAGTTCAGCACTGTGCATATGTGTTAGCTGGATTCGTGTGTGCCTATCAATGCTATTATAAAACCAGCTGCAAAAAATAAATAAACCTCTTCCAAGTGAGGAAGAACCTGATTCACTATAAAAAAAATGATTTAATGTTCTGCACCAAGGCTTTAAATGCGACGCTTCATATTCTTTGATTGGTCTCTTTCAGGCAGCTAAACATCAAAAAGGTTCTGGTCAGTGGTGGTAGTCTGGACCACCGTGTGGTTCCACAGATCCTGAATGAGGGAGGAGGGGAAAAGGTGACCGTCTTGGCATTAGATGAAGCTGGAAGGGTAAGCACATTTATGAAAGCATTTCAGTCTGTTATTAAGGCAACTTCTTCACAAAAAATTTACATATAAATTAAACTTAATAAATTATGGAAAAAAACTTGAGTCTGACTTCAGTGTTACTGTCTAAATATGAGCACAGTGAGAGAATATATGTTGTTACTTTTAGCAATGTGTTACTTTCACTCGTGTTATCTAACCGACCAAGTAGACCTTTATACAATCCTGTATCGAGCCACCCTGTGTGGGGTCCTATAGATGAAAATAGTAGGTAAGACTTGTGTTGTTCCAACTTTCCTTAAATTTTCTCTCTCCTCCGTATCCCTCTCTGTCAGGTGTTCTGCTGGCGTTCCTGCGGCAGCTCGGTGAGACAGTGCCGGTGGGCGTATGGGCGTCAGGTTTTCATGTCGGACATCGCTCTCAGCAAGAACAGCATGATGTTTGTGACTCAGGAGGGGGAGGGCTTCAGTGGCATGTGGGCTGGAGAATATAAGAAGTATGGAGAGAAGAAAGGTGAAGAAAGTCAGGGTTTTGTAATAGTTGGTTGATGTTTCAAATTATTTAAATTGACTTGTATGACATTGTTACGGAATATATTCTGATACTAAACTGTGTATTTAAGTAGCCATTTTGGAGAAGTAAATGTGACCTAAACAAAATGATTTCAGTTTTATTAGAGATACAGAAAAAAACAACAACATTGAAGTAAAAGGGATTCCTAAAAGAAATTAAAGCAAATATCTAAAAATATTTCTGAAAGCTATATTTAAGAGAGTATGTTATTTTCACATCAGAGGTCAGCGTGGAGGTTTGTGGCCATTCAGATGCTGGGACGATATACGAGCGAATCCGCCTGGAGAAGCTCCCATATGTTCACCGAGCTGTCAGCATCACCATGGACTCTAAAGGCAGAAATTTTGGAGCTCTTCAGTCTGACCCTAAAACAAGGTAGGACCCCTCCCTTAAGTCATCAAAAAATGTTGCACATAATGGTAATTTATGTTGTGAAGTCAAATCAAAAAAGACACTTTGGGGACCAGTGGTCATGTGAAGCCTGGGTGAAAGGCAAAATGTTGTGCAGTAATAAAACTTCAAGCAGGCACAGGATCATTATATCATTATTAACAACAATAATTTTTGCAAGGTCCTTGTAGTTATTGTCTGTAATGTCATAATGCTATTGAAACATTATTTTCAGTATCTACAATAAGGTAACTCAGTTTGACCAACAGTACAGTATAAATAGCCCAACAAGACCAAATGCAGTCAAACACCAAGAAAGTTTAAACAGGTAACTGATACATGGGAAAATATAACATAGAGAAATGGCAAAGAATATCTAGTAGGTTTAAAACATAGTCCCATCCTCAGGTTCATGCACCTAACCCTGCCATCTAGAGGCAGAAATGAGCCCTTTAAGAGATTGACTTTAAAAGTGTGATCTCCCTCGATTCTCTGTAATGACTTTACAGCTTAATGTTGAGTTGGCACATCTATCTGATTGTGCATGAAGCGATAAAGTGGACTACTTATCTAGTCTGGATGGGTCTAATTGTCTTTATTTTTAGATCACTTCACTACTGCTTTATTGGAGCCAGTGTAACTGCATGAAGACTAGGGCTTGGGGTATAATAACTTTTTTCCCATCAATCGCTATTTTTTTAGAATATATTTTATTAACAAAAACAATATAACATAAATGTGACATTTAACAAAAGACTTTTTGCCTGACTTAACGAAACCATACAAGTAAGCTTTTTGAAATAACTTATTGAAGTAATGGCAGAAAAAGTTTTGTTATGTGTCCTGCCTTAATTGGCACTGACCAACTGCATATTATACTATACTTCACCAAATTTTGAAATATCCAAAACGCCTCCATATCAAAGATTTCCTCAGCTTTTGGAGAATTGGGCTTCATGTTGAGCACCTTGGCATAGTGAGCTCTGTATGACTCTGTAAAAAAAAAAAAAACTGGGCTCGGATCAAGAGAAGCAGCAAGTTACTGCAGGCAAAGGGGCCAAGACGTCACGTGTCTGCAAGTTTGTGCTACAGACTGACTGGCTGTTGTTACATTTATGTCTGCTGCATGGAAGGCTATTAAATTTATCTGTATCTAGCAAAAACTTTCAAACCTTATCACAGTTGTCAACGTGAAGTTTATTGCAATCTCTTTTTGTAATCATTTTATCAGCCAGCACTAATGAAAGACCCTTTTTTCATAATACTGTTCTTTTAATGACACATGATGATATATGTGGGTTTACTGTAGATATCCTTTTGTTGTTATTGAAAGAGTCTGCTCTAGATTTATATCTATCTTTTCTGTGTTAATTACACCTGACTTTTTAAAGATTTATTGTCTCCAGTCTACACACACCTGTCTCAAAGATGATACTGTTTGTGGTTATGTTCTTGATGTTTATGTTTTCAGTGTTCACTTTTGATCATCATAAAATGACCCTCCCTGTTTCTCTAACCCAGCTTGTATGAGATTCCCACAATTTCTCCATCAACCTTCTCCCAAAACTTCCGGAGCCTTCTGGACGAAGCGGACGAGATGGACAGCATCCATGATGTGACCCTTCAGGCTGGTGATCGCACCTTCCCGGCCCACAAGTACATCCTGTCCATGAGGTCTGAGTTCTTTCGCAAGCAGCTCATGTCTGAGCATTGCAAAGTTGATGAGGAGCTTGATGGAGAAGTAAGGAAGAGCGAAGATGCTGTGGGCTGTGATTTGATCATTTTGGAGAAGATCCCAGCGGACATGCTGGAATACGCTCTGCACTTCATCTACACAGACTCCTGTGAGCTACTGGTTCATGGGGCCCGGCCAAGAGTCTCAGGGACCATGACGGGGCAAACCCAGGTAAAAAAAAGAGGGAAATCAGTTTTTAAAGTCATTCACTGTTGCCTCACTCTGTATGAGATATTAACTGTAGTTTTGAAGAGCTGTGGCAATTTCATGAGTGTGTTCCACTGTCTCATCCTGTCTTGGCCAGGACTTGGAGCAGGAGAGACTTATCAGCAGCCTGCAGGACTTGGGCCTGAGAGGTCGTTCAGCCCTGGAGGTGTATCGCTCTCTTTCCCCTGCAGCCAAAGGAGACGGTGACAAGGCCAAGAGCAAGCCTGGCAAGAAAGGGAAAGGAGGCAAAGGTGACAAGACCACGGCCAATGAAGGAGGGGCCAACCCAGTGAAAACCTTACAGGGTGTTGCGAAAAAGCTTGGCCTGGGAAGTCTGTCAGCACGGTGAGAGACCCGGTGTGCTCCAAACCCTCAGGCAAGATCCGATTTTGTGTCATGTCTTGTTAATCATGCTTCCTTTGTTGCTTCACAGACTGGATGGGATCAAATATGAAAGTGGAAAGATCATTGTTGTAAACAAGAAAACAGGCAACAAACCCAAATTCAACCAGAAAAAATGGTATGTATATGAGTGAATATTGAACTGTTACAGCTAGAGGTTATATTGGAAACTAGGACTTCGCCACAAAAATGTACATTTCTTAAACTGCTGTATTTTGGTGTGTGTACAGCTCCTATCTTTGTGATGTTACTCTGAAATCTGAAGATGGGAAAGAGTATCAGTGTCACAAAAGCGTCCTCTGTGCAAGATTAGGTAAGACTGATCCATTTATTGATCAGCAAAGAAACAAATTTACTGTTATTCTCTTTATTATAAATTTTTGAGAATGCTTAAATGCGTGAATCTAACTTAAAATATTATTGTTGTTGAATGTGTTTTGAAGTAAGTCTCAAAGTGAATCACAAATTATTTTATTTTTGTGTCCATCATTTTTGCAGAATACTTTAAAAGCATGCTTGGAAACCCTTGGATTGAGGTAAGCCATTTTTTATTTCACACTGTCTCATTCATTAACCTGGGTTTTATTTGTCCAAAAGAGTGTAAATGGTAAATACACTTACTGGTAATAATGTTGTCTTGCACCTCCTCAGGCCACATCCTGCAGTGCAGTGGACATGCCCACAAGCTCAGAGATTCTGCAGGTCATCCTCGAGTATATTTACACAGACGAGTCTCCCACCATTAAAGGTAGCTTTTAAGTTCTATTTTGACTGACTGCACTAAACAATTTTGATTTTTAATTATGTTTTTAGTTTTGTCGGGACTTACTGTTCTCTTTCTCTACTGAACAGATTCTCTGAATGTAGAGTTTGTCTGCAACGTGTTGGTTGTGGCCGACCAGCTGCTAATCACTCGATTGAAGGAGATGTGTGAAGTCGTCATCACTGAGAATTGTATGTTGTGTTGATCTTATTTTCAGTTTCTGTCTTTAAATGAATGCAGCCCAGTTCATGAATTGAAGCTATGGAAATTATCAGAAAAAATTACTCATTTAAAACTGTTTTTTTTTTCTTGCAAATTCTCATCAATGCTTCTTGCTTTGCTTGCAGTGACTCTGAAGAATGCTGCAGAGCTGCTGGAGTTTGCTGCCATGTACAACGCAGAACAACTTAAACTCTCTTGTCTCCAGTTCATTGTGCTCAACATGACCGCCCTGCTGGAGTCCAAGTGAGAATCAGAAGTTTACCCGCAGTAGAGGGGCTTTGAATACTTTGAATCTTGGAGAGATCTTTCATGAATTAAATCAAAGCATTTCAGCATACTTTTTTGTCTCTAATTGTTTATATATAGCTACAGAAGTTCTGTCTTGAACACTTTGAACACAGTGCTGTAATGAGTCTCATTTAATTTGTTTATTATGATTTCATTAGTACACATCGGTGGGTACAAGACAAACTTGAGTATGTATCCAGTAAAGTTATGTACACAGAAGTTCTGATTTACAGCAGGATGAATCCTCTCTGCTGCAGGAGAGAAGTAAAAATATCTTTTCTCATCTGTATGTTTGTGTGTGTGTGTGTCTGTCTGTCTGCCCCTTTGGTTTCTGTGTTTCCCTCAGAGCGCTGGATATTCTTAGTGATGAAGTGCTTGTGGAGCTTTCTGCTGCCTACAGGAGGATGGTGAGTCACCCTGCCCCCTAGAAACATCCCAGTCTGCCTCATCCCTTCCATGACTTTAATGTTTACTTATTTTTTTGTCTTACAGTTTTGATTTTTTTTTTTAAACTGCAATTAAATTCAATGCTGAGAAACAGCTTCTTGGTAGTTTTGAAGTAATCTAATAAAGCAAAAGTAACTGTCAGATTTTGATGTCAGTCTTTTAGTTTACAGAGAAAATGGCTCTCCAGACTCTTCACTTTGCTCTGACGCTCACATTTCTCTCATCTCTCCAACTGTGGTTGCTTCAGTAACCTGTAGCTACCAGACGCTATTTGTCTTAAATAAAAGAAATGACTTGGGAAAAATTTACATTACTGTTTTTATGCTTGTTATATAACTTGCAGCTTAATGCAACTTCTTCTGATAACCTTTATGTGGCTTCTGAGAAATGTACATAAAATCACCATGAAGTGTCCATTAAAATAAATCCAAATACAGAAATGAAAAAGACTGAATAACTTTTTCAAGAACATGACAAAAATTAACAATAAATGTGATTAACAGTGTCAGATTAAACTCAGTAAGTTTTTGAATATTTTAGGGTTTTTTATCACAGCTGATTGAACTAATTGTGTATGTTTTACATTCTTAAATCTTAATGTAAATGTATAGACTTTTTTTTCATTTTTAGCTTGGTTCTAATGACAGATTAGTACTGAAATGGCTTAGCTCAACAAATTTTCAGTTGCTTTGTTTACTTACTTATTTATCTTTTTATTCAGATCCCAGCCATGCAAAAGAGGATTATCACTCCATATCATGGTGCCCCAGACCTCAGTGTGTATGAGGATGAGGATGTGGACTCAGCGTTCAGCCCCAAACCAGAAGCAGAACTGGATCACTCCTGCAGGTACTTAAACAGAAATGTTAAGTATCCCCATACTTATTCTTATTGTTGCTGTGCAGAGTTTTGTATTTTCATATCATTTGTGGAAAAATGTAAATAGAGACCAGGAAAACAAGGTCATGACTGCTTCGTGTATAGATGTAAAGTTAGCCAGTTAACCAAGCTATCTGGGAGTCCCATTTAAAATATGCAAATGTGGTGCCCCAAATTAATTGTGCTCATGATTTTACCATGTCACTGCCTCAAGGGAAATCCTATTGAAGAAGGCTAAGATGAAGGCTAAAAAGAAACCCAGGCGACGCTCTGACAGCTCAGGAGGCTACACTCTCTCTGATATCATTCAAAGCCCCCCTGCTGCAGGTAAAGTTCAGACACACCTGGCACATATTCACACATAACATCAAATGTTTTTGGTTCGTCAGTCACATCCTTGAGCATTCAGAAGCATCATGTGATAGTTGGGTAATGCAAAGTAGTCACAATAACACACACTCTTTCCTCTCAGTGGTCTCACCGCCCCTGGTTAAGTCAGGCAAGGCAAACTCTACGGAGTCCCTGCAGGAGCTGCTCACATCCGACTCAGAGGGCAGCTACATGGGGGTGGGCAGTCCCCGAGACATGCAGTCACCCGTCTTCCATGACAGAGCTGAGGTGAACGTCTGATCACTACAACAAGTCCTTTGCAGTAATTTTAATGCAAACATATCTTCAGACCTAACTTAAACTTTAACAGATGATATGTTTATGGGATATTTTATGTTCTGGCTACTGTCAGTGTGTCATAAAAAGATTACACAGTAATTTTTACCTTGTGTTTGTACTTTTAATCACATATCGGTGGACATAGTACAGTGGATCACTGGTAAACTGTCCTTCATTTTTAATAGGATGAGAAATCCTTCAGTCAGAGGCTCAAAACCCCACCCAGCACCCCAACCACCCTGAAGGACTGCCCCCCAACTCCCCCCAACTCTGCTCCACAGACCATCCCCAAGGTCGTTCCCTGGTAAGACACAAGTCAATCAGACTTAAAACATAAATCAGACATTTTATCCTCCCACTTCATTTTAATGTGAGATTTGGAGGAAAGAGAATATGTTTTTGTCCACAGCTCATAAATAAGTATTGAAAATAGAGCGTTGTGTAACTGTGTTATTAAAATCTGCAGTCCTGCTCATCCACCCCCAGTCTTGGACATGAGAACAATCATGGACATGGAGGCCAACTCTCTGCAGACTCACAGAGTGACTCCTAAAAGCCCTGGAAGGTATGAGGTGTCTGCTGTATATATTTTATCTCAGAATATTATTTGCAAACAAATCGACCACTTAGTAATGTCGACCAAATAATGACTGTTGTGTACTATTTTGTATTGTGTCTTACCCCAGGGCTTCCACTGGTCCTTGAAATCTGTGACCATTTTTATTCAAGAAATCTTCTTTTTACATGATTTTCAATATGCTGTGTTCTACTGGCTTTAAGTGTTTCTACACTGTCCCATCTTTGTGTCATTTGCATTTTTTTTGCTTCATTGTGTAAGAGAGAAGGCAAGACAGCACACAGCCTGCCATCACTGTAATACAACACAATTTAGAGGTGTTCACACATTCAAGCCTCTCTCACTTTTAATTGTGGTCTGTGAGCTTCTGTAAAGCCTGCTGTTACTCGTTATAAAAATTCTCAGTGTTGTAACAATAATTACCTTTGATCCATGCCTCAAACTGTGCTATTTGGGTCCTTAAATTTGAGGGTATTTGGCTTAGAAAATCCTTGTAAAGTCTTTGAATTTGATGTTAAAGAAGTTGTGGGACTCTGTTTTTTTTCAAAAAACATGAAGCTTTTTTTCCCCTGTTGCTCAGTCTGAAGGAAAGCTGTACTGCCACACAAGTGAACATTATTTCTTCACTGTTGTTCACTTCAGCTAACAGTATATATATTTTTTCCTCCTGTCTGCTGTCAGCGCCAGCATTAAGCACTCCCCTGTTCCTGCTAAACTGTCTCAGAAGCAGAGGAAGATGTTGGCAATTGCCAACAAGGAGGCCAGTGTGGAGTCCACAGCTTCCAAACCAACCCCCACAGTCACCCCATCCAAGAGCAGTGGGAAGGCCTGGTGAGTGAGCGCAATCATGAAGACCACTACCGTCAGCTACTCACAAGTGTCAAAAAATAAGATACCGATTCCTCTTAATGGGTATGATGAAAGTTTAAAGAGGCTTCAATCCGTATTCTTACACTGACAATGAATCAGGGGACTTGTTCATGATTGCGGTGCTTGAAATGTCAAACTCATTCCTTAGCTCCAAGGAGGGTTTGAGTGTCTTTCAGCTGCATTTTTCCTTTTAGTTGCTGGCAGCTTTTCTATTTTTAAATTTTTTTTTTTTAATGTCCCTCTCATGAGTCTCATCAGCATCATGTCCTGCAGCAGCTGAAAGGTGCTGGTAAACATAGTGGAATATTTAACATCTACAAAGGCTCTTAGGAGATGGTGGAGACCACAACAGAGCACAAGTAGAATAAATATTGGACTTCTTCAGGTGACCACAAATCCACAATTGTATATTTTTTAGGCACGAGTGATAGACAAAACTGCAGTGCAGTACAGTTGGAGGCAGATAGATTCTAAACAAAGAATGAGTGCGCCCCCCCCCCAAAAAAAACCCCCAAAAAACCAAAAACAAATCTGAATGTCATCTGATCTGTGATCTTGTCAGCCAAGATTCCTCAGTCTGTACAGAAGGTTTATATTAGTGACAAGTTTTGTGTGTATCAAGTTGTCACTGTGTGGTCAGATGCTTCAATGTGGGAAGAAAAATCTGCGCTTTTACTCAAAAGTATAAAATATAATTTATTTTGCAGAAAACAAAAAGTAAGCTCGGCTACAAAATAATGGCTTTTCTGTTGACAGTCCTCCCCACCTCCTCACCTGGTTTAGATTGTAGAGATCTGGACAATACACTATTTATACATGAGGAAGCATTTTTAACATTAAGAGTGCCTAAGCCTATTTTTGGGCAAAAAAAAAAATATTACTGGATAGCTGTTCTGTGTGGTAGCTGTAGCCACAAAAGTGCAACCTTTTTTTACTGAGTAAATTACTGGTGAATTAACTTGTCACACTTTGCTTCCTGTGTTACTCCTTTGCATCCGCAGGGCAACAGCAGTCCAGTCCCCACCCTCCTCATGCTCATTTCGGGCGCTGCTGGAGGAGGAGGAGAACCGCTTGATCAGAGCAGGACAAACTGGAGTCCAGAGGGGCCAAAGCGCTCAGGGGTCCCCTGTCGCTGTGACTGCTGCAGCCAAGAGGGTCACATTCAAAGGTGCAGAAAGCAGCGGGCCAGAGAAAGCTACTGGGTGAGAATCTCTATACAGTGCACACGCACAATCACGCTCTGCAGTACAAAAGCAAAAGAGAAAGGTTGCTGCTGTTTCCACTTGGTGGCACTGTTGAGGTGTCTTCTTAAAACTGCAGTTAGATTTTTTTTTTTTTTTAAATCAGCAGCCTGCACACTTTATATACAAGACAGACACCACATTTACATTTGAGTCATTCCCTAAATTAAAAAATTACCTCATTAAAAATGATCTAATCTGTCTAAAACCTAATTTCTTAATTCAGTTACATTTATCTGATTATTTTCTAACCTCTTTTGATTGAGAAAAAGCCTAAATTCAAATCTTTCTCTTGTTTTGTGGGGACACTGGCCTTTAGACAGAGAAATTAAAGAGCAAGTAACAAGCAGTGTTTATCTAAGCCTGTTTTTTAGGGAAAGATAGAGACAATAGACAGTGTAAACATAATAATATATTGGGTTAAAGGTCCAATAGGACAACTTTTTGGATCTAAGTGCTGACTGTCTAATCTCTTAACATTGGACAGAGAAGAGGCATGACACTCTGGTCTGAGTGAGGTGAACAGCTCGAAATGACCCGGTGGGTTGACCTGCCTACAGACACTTAGTCAGCCTGACCTTTACAACATCCCCTGACAGCTGGACAAACACAGCAAACACAGACAACAGCATGAGTTCCAGTCCATAAATATGCATTTCTAGTTGAATTGCATGCAACAAATGTCCATGTAGGCAGATTATCTCTTTATTTTATTCATTGCTTTTTTGTGTGTGTGTGTGTGTGCAAGAAGAAAAAAGAAACATAACTGTGGAAGTCATTTCAAGTCTTAAAGTGAACTTCATATTCCTATCCTTTTTTTTAAGTGCATCTGTTTTATCTGCTATCATACTTCCTCTGCTTTATGTTTCCCCACGCTTCATGCCGCAATCTTCAGAGCAGACTAGTAGATATTAAACAGCTGTTTGAATCACTCAAGTGAAGCCGGTGATGTTAATCGGTATGGATAAGGGCAGCCTTCATGTCACAACGGATCATACAGAACAGGGAGCAGGTTTCAGGTTCCTCTTGTTATTTTGATGAGCAGAGAGACAGACAAGATCAAGGCTCAGGAAGCAGCAGTAGTAGCTTTCCATATTCTCTTTATTCTCCCGTCCTCCTTCTGGGACATTGTTTCTATATCCCAAGTCAGCGTTAATACAGATGCCTTTATAATCTTTGTGCTTTGATTAAATGTTTTTTTCCCCCTCTCCTGCTGTCTTCTATAAACATTTCCAGAGGTGTCTCTTGGCAAGTTTAACATAAACACACACACATACAAACACACACACAAACACACACACACAAACACAAAACCACTGACTCCACTTTCCATTTGACTCTAACATGCATCATAGCGAGTGATTTGGGATGTTGTTGGCTACATTTATAACAAAAATATTAATGCCGTCTGTCTTGAATCCTCACATATAAACTATAAAATAAGAAATCACTTCAGACGCTCACAAATCAGATGGCAGAGGGCTCATGTCTGCTGTGCTGCATGTCATATTTTACATGTCGTGTCGAATAGATGTTTAGGGTCCTTGTGGGATAGGACCAAGCAAGATGGGTTGTGCACTTTCACAGTCAGAGAATGTAAATATTAAGAGTAAGTGTCTTTTGCAGTCTGTTTTTTTTATGGGAATGTTTTTCATGTATGTAGTGTATAGATACATTATTTTTTAGAGCACAAATGAAGCAATTTAGTGACTGATGTACAAGCAGTAAGATTTTGTGTTTTTGTTTTATGTGTAAGATTTTTTGGGGGGTAAACCAGGACCTAGACCATCACTGTCACCCAGTTTGCCATTAATAAAGGCATGTGTCTGTTTTTTCCACATCAGCTATGTTTCTTGTTCTTGTTATACAGTGTGTTTTAGGCAGCTGTTATCCATATTTTATAAAAACAATGACTGTAGTGACTGTGAAGTGTTAATCGGGTCTGACACATAGAATCCCCAAAGAATTAATCACATAACTCCCTGAACTGCCCTCAGCGCAAAGAACTTTCAAAGCTTCTTTGTTCATTGTTTTGACTTTTCAGCCAAGGAACTGTGATCCACCAAAGAAAATCTTTGTCGACTGAAATTCTACCTTTTCTTCAACAAATGAATTGGTCTATGGGGAAGAAATTCTGTTATCATTGGAATAACTAAACCGGCCACTGTGCGCTGACCCCAAATCATCAGGAAATTTAAACTCTTGTGTTCTCCAGATATCATTAATACCTGTTTATGACACCCCCCCTTCGTCCCACTGTTTTGCCATCGATCCAGCAGTATTTTGAAATCTTCTGTGTCAAATGCATCACTGAGGCAAATGGAAAAAAGACAGTAGTCTTGTCTGCATCAGTTCTAAAGCAAAGGTCATTTAAAACTTGTCCCAATATTATATAATAGAGACATATTTTAACTTCAGGCCTGTTATGTAATGGTATGAGAGGTTGGAAAGTCAGGTGGACAGGTGGTCGTTCACACACAGGAGCTTGTCACTAGTGTTTGACTCAACCTCCATGCACCTCCACTCTCATTGCTTTCGCTATCACTGCACAGGCATCGATACCCATCCTCCCTCTGTCCCTTTCTCTCTGTATCACTCGTCTCTTTGCCCTCAGGCCCTGGGTGCTGGGAGCGGTGGGCAGCCCTCCCTCCTCCTCCCTGGTGACCTTTGCCTCCATCGTGGAGGAGGAGAAGCAGCAGGAAGCCGCACTGATCCGCAGCCGAGAGAAGCCGCTGGCGCTCATCCAGGTAACACGTTCTGTCTGTGTGTGTGTTAGCACTCACACATTCAGCCACACATTCATACCCCTGCCAGTGACTGAATGTATAGCTTGTGTGTGTGTGTGTGTGTGTGTAACGTCCAAATGGAAACCATCGTGGTGGTGTTGCAGGATGATATAGCCACAGCCTGTGTCTTCTTTCTATCGCTCTGTGGTAGACTTTTATCTAATGAACATCAGATTCTGTTCAGCGCTGGTTAGAAACGAGGTGCCTCCAGTTTTGTCTTTTGACAGCCTTCTCTTCTCCTCTCCAGCTGCTGCCAGGCTTCTGTCAGCAACTTCACGAAACACTTTTTTCTCTCCTGTGGCTTTCTGGTTGCCATTATATAAAACACTCATTATCATAAAGCTCTCAGTGTCAGCATTTTCTCTTTTACCCTCAAATGAAGTGTGGTTTGGTTGCCCACAGTATCCCCAGCTCAGTCCCCTTTTTCTCGTCTTTTCCTGTCCTTGTAGATTGAAGAGCGTGCAATCCAAGACCTCTTGTTTCATTATAAAGCGCATGACAACCCTGATGAGCTGATAGTGGTGGAGAGGTCTTCCAGAGGTCCTATAGCAACTCCAACCTGGAACAAACACTGACGTTACAGAGCACAGCCGCAACTTAACATCAAAGTGAGAACATCCCCTGCAGTTGTCACTCTGTACTGTTTGCCACATCCCCAAAACATCGTCAGACCCACCAGTTATTGAAGAGCTGCACCTCTGACTCATCCTGCCCGGTGTGGGATGGGTTAGACGCACATCCATACCTGCCTCTGCAGTGTTACTTTAAGTTTTATTTTATTGCTGCTCAACATTTTGTTTGAATGTTTAGAAGAGAGTGAGTGTTTTTCATAACTGAATGTGGTCCTTATGAGAAGTGTCAGGCCTGGGATTACTTATGCATGTCTTGTGTTTTGTTTTTGTTTATTTTTTTTTTCCTTGATAAATTTGGTGGAATCATGTCCACTCAGCAAACCAATAATACGAAAAGCAACCAATTTTCCCAAATAAATATCGTCAGCTATGTGAAGTTAAATTTGCCAAAGAAATGAGAAAAAAATGTTCAAGCCACAAAATGGGTCCAAACTCCATCACCTCGAGGGTTTGTGTGTGTGTTAAATCATAAGTTCTCAATGTGATTCAAAAAAAGAAAAAAAGTCAGAGTGCCAATTAACAACAGCACACCATCAGTGAATTATTCAGAAAGTAAGCTGTTTACCAAGGCAGTATGTTTAGTTTCTACTTATGCTCATTTTGTTCTTGTAGGTACTTACATAATTTTAACTGATTGCCTCAGCTGATTTGGCATCAGTAAAGCGGTGTATTTTAAATATGAATGAAAGATTTGTTACATATTTGAAATGCATCATTTAATGCAGTTAAAGTGAATAGTTTATGCTCACTAGGATGACTGTGTGAAACTGGTCCAGCCTTTCAAGCTATTACTAATGTGTTCTTAGAGGAGGTTGTGTGCCTTTTTCAAATAATATCATACACACGGATACTGCAGCTAAAATACTGTTTTTTTCTTCATTATTTCCTTTCTTTAATTTGAAGTTATTTTACCCTCCAGTTTTGTTTTTTTTTTGCTGGAGCCAATTTAAGTTGGTAGGTACCTCTCAACTGGACCATGAAATCTCATCCTCTGATGCCATTTGTGTGAGTGTGAGACATAAGGATGTGAAGAGAATAAAATATCTCAGCTGTGCAATGATCCTGTCTATTGTCTCTATTTTACTTTAGATTGCAGTTTAATGCACTTAAATGAAAGGAGAGGCCAATTAAATTTTCTCAATTATTTTCTTGATTTTTTCTATCTTTTGTAATAGAAGAAACTTGATCCTTCTCTTAAAAAATAAGGTGGTTCTCACTGCATCTAATAAAGATTAACATTTAATCTGCCCGTCTCCTGACACTAGCTGCCCTGCATGAGCAAAAGACCATTATCAAGTCTCAGCCTGCAATTAACTGTGATGACCCTGATCTGAGCAGCAAGTGTGGCGATTTCAAGACTTTATTGGCTGTAATTACAGGTAGAGCATCACATCGGAAGTCAGGCAGAGACAGCTTGTGGTGGAAATATTAATTACAGATTAGGCTCTATTAGTCAGTGCAGAGGCAACACGTGAATCAAAGCCTTAGGGGAAAATTCTGCCGCTTTACATCACTCCACAATGTGCCTGGCTGACAGCACAAGCCTGGAAACAAATGTGGAATTTTTATAAAAGGACTGCTCATCCTGAGCTTCTGTGCTCTGAATAGAAATATAGAGTTTTTGCAGGTAGTGGAGAGCAACATTACATGCTTTAAAATTAGACCTTGAAGCATGAAAAATCAGGCTGCATTATGTCCCATAGCATGTGCACTTTACTGTGATTACACAGAACATGAGACACCTGGTCCTTCATATCCATACAACCATGATTCTGACAGTCTCCAGGTTTCTGATTGTCCGTGTAAAGTTGGGATTGACTTTCCATATGTCAGTCAGTACAAAGATCGTTCAGTAACTTGAATGAGGTTTTCTACCCCGGTTTATACCAAAGTACTTCAGGTGTGCTATACAGGTTTCTCATAACTGTGAAGAGAGCCTATCCAGGTGTCTGAAACCAACATATGATGCATTCATGCGCATTACTTCACCATACTACTACAATCTGATAAATAGGACATGCTCACGTTAACATATGATATCCATCTATTTGGCAGTAGTAGTTTCCAGAAAGCCCACTCAGATTATCTTTGAATTCCCTCATTAAAACCACCACTTATACTGCAAATGTATTAATTCAAGTTGGATATTCTTTAAATAATAATGATACAAAATAGATATTGTTACAATATTTTTTCATTCAGTTGAAAGACAGTGTTCAGGTCAGTTTGGTGAGGATTCTTACTACCACTTGGAGCAGAAGTGTTTCTACCATGTAATGCTATCTATTACATTCAGCTAGCTATTTAAACAACTATCAATTACTTTTAAGCCTACCAAATATCAATTACTGTCAACTATTATTTTCAATTATTTATCCAGCGCTTTTAGCTTTGTCCATTTATTCACCAGGCCAACTTATAGCTATACAGGCCTGCTGTATTCTAGGCCTATTTAACTGTTTAGCTAAGGATCTTTTCTTGTCTGCCTGCTAGTTTAATGTGTCCCTGGTCACATTAGGTCTTGCTAAGGAACAATAGCTGACTCTGCATGTGGATTTTTAATAAAAATTCTATCATATTTTATGTTTTTTTTTTCAAATTAGTTGAACTAGGCTACTCCACAATCTTTCCGTGTATTTCCTGGCTGCAAAATTACCCCTGGGGTTTAAGTACACCATGGTTAGTAATCAGTTCTGTAGAGCACATAGGCTAGTAGTTTTGCAGAGGAGGGTGTGAGCAGTGGAGCATATTTGAGGAAGGTACATTCTTCCTGCGGAGAAATGGTGGAGGATAGGCCGTGGCCATTGAGCCTCCCTGCCAGGCAGATGGAAAAGTCATAGGGCCATCCTCCAGACAGAAGGATAACTCAGGATTCATTTGTCGATGGAGAAAAAGCACCGTTATAAACACTCCACAGAATACCTCCTACATCCTCTAACTGCTCGGACCATATAGTGCCAGGTTAAAGCTAAATGAGCAAGGTCAAACCCACATTTATCCAACCTGAGTTCATAACTCACCAGGCTGCTTGTCAATGTCATGTGTTAACATCTAATGATTGTAAATGACTCTTAAGTAGTTCTCCAACTTCTTTTGTTCTAAATATACCAGTCCAGTATGTCTTCAAACATTAGGAGGGAAATATTTCACTTTTAGAGCAACTGAAATAACAAAAGCAGATTGTTTAAGGTTTTTTTTTTTTTAATGTTGGGTATGTTGAAGTTACTAATTTTCTGGGTGTTTATCCTGTTTTGAGCTGATTTCTATGGTTCATCGTGTTCCACAACTGTGAACAAGGAAGTTGAAACCTGCTGACTTATTTTTTTCAATTAGGGATGTTTTATTTTCTAACCTAAGGCGTCTTTTTTTCTTCCCCTCTAGGAAGTGGGTGTAAGTTGAAATCCTGGTCAAGATTTAACAAATTAGAGGAAGTTAATGAAACCATAACAAACACTAAGACAGTAAAACAAATTGTGTGCTTGTACTTTATACATAGTGAGGACTGGAACAAGATCTTAACTAACAGATCTTCAGAAAGCGAGGACATTTTGGCCAGTCATAAATACGTCAAAGGGCAGTTGGAAGGTTATGTCTTGGTTTGAGGTAAGGTTGAGGTAAAGGGTTTTAGAAGTCATCATTTCAAAGAGGGTCCTCACAAGTATATCCAACTTTACTGAATGGAATAAGAAGTTTGAAATGACCAAAAGAAAAACAAAAGCAAGGCTATAATTATAAAAAACTGTTTTTCAGGACTTACAAGTATGTCCTTTGTTTGCTTTACTGCAATAGAAACCAAGTTTGTTTGTTTTTTTTTACTATAGCCAACTGCAACCAAGCTTCCTCTTTCCTACTCATAAAATTTATTTCTGAAATCTTTATTAGGAAAACAAAATACAGAGTCTTTGGTTTGAATAATATACTCAGTTAAAACTTAATATAGCGTAAAGGAACAGCTGGAACACCATCATACACAATATACAGCTTCAGTAATACTGTCAAATGTAGGAAGCGTGGGGGCTGTTACAGAGACAAAAACATGTTAGATTGTTGTATGGTTTACTGATTTGGCCTCATAAATTTGTTTTTTGGTTTTTGTCAGTGACACCTCCTGGACTCCATAGAAATAAAACAACATTCCTAGATGATACGGGGTTAAAATTGTCCATTTACATTATTTGTGAAAATGATTGGTCATTATCAGACACAATCAGAAATACGGGGATGATCAAAACAAATAAAATGTCAGTGTGAATGAGGTTTAATATCAGCCTGAATTTTTGCATTGGTTTTGCTTTAAAAATGTTTATGGCAGAGTAAGTGGTAAATCCATTGGTAAAAACAGCAGATGGTTTAAGCTTGCATCAGCTACTTCTATAAATCATCATATTAAAAATCAATAATTATAAAAACAATAATGATTTAAAATAAACTTTTAGCTGGTATTTCAAACGAACTGGAAGTAGGGAGTTTGCTCAGTAGGTAATTTAGGAGCCTGGCTAATGCATTGTTGATTCTCCATAATACCTTAAGAGTTACTTAAGAGTTATTCATACTCTTCTTGGGATTGAATACTGACCTGTGGCTCAGCCACAGAGGGGCAAAGGTTCCACCTGCCCTTTAAATCCTATTTAGTGGACATGGAGCCAGTTAGCCGTGGATTACCTGACTTCTCTACGGCCGTCACTCTGCTGGCAGCTTTATAAAGATCATTAGGGCTTCAGGAAGTGTTTTACTCAGGGAGTGTGGACAGAACGTGCTGGCCTTACTTCTGGCTTTGCTGTCATTCAGCTCACATCCTCTTGGCTTCCTCTTGCTATAAGTTTGACAGTCTCTGAGCCACGTGTCTCCTGGCAGAGAGCTCGGTCTTGTGACGTCTTTACAGCTTTGTCACAAAGCATGTGCCGATCCAGTGGAAGGGATCACAGTTGTGAAAGTGAATGTGAATGTTTTCCAGTTTATTTTTTCCAAAATGTCTTATGCTTCTACCATCATCATAATTCTCTTGTCTGCATTATATTTATTCTAAAGAGTTTGCACTTTAGAGACCCAAATGCTACTCATTTGCATGCAAAATACATTTGCACACATCATTCTGGGTTCATGAAACGTTGTTCTGTCAGGCATGCAGCACCAGGCCTGTATACTGACTTTAGGATGAATATATAACTTAATTACAGTCCAATTCTTTCTGACTTAGCTTGGTTCTCTCTTGTATTTACTTTATCTCCTTCTCTTTCACATTCCTTTTCTTAATTATCTATTATTCTATTATATATCTATTATTAGTTTGCCATTTTGGGGAATAAGCTTATCCAGTTTTTCACTAGATGGAAATTCAATAACATTCTTATGTCTACACAGTTGATATAATGCTACAGCCAGCAGCCAGGTATTTTTAGCTTTGCATAAACACTGAAAACAGAGGGAAACAGCTAACCTGGCTTTGTCCAAAGGTAAAATAAATTAGAATGTGAGTGCAGGATCTCCATAGCTCACTTATTAACACATTATTACTGCACCTGACCAAGAAATGTCCCACGTAAGCCCCAATAAAACCACAAATTGTTGTTTTTGTTACCTTTGAACAGAGTCACGTCAGCTGTTTACCTGTTTCTGCTCTTTATGCTAAGTTTAGCTAACTAGCTGCTGGCGACAGCCTCCTATTTGCTGTAAAGATACGACAGTGGTAGGTCTTTCCTCCCACCAAATACTGACAGGTTATATGTATTTGTTTTGTCTTAGACCCGTAGAAAAGATTCTCCTGTCTTTTTCTTTATTCCCTCCATCTTGAATAGGTGCTAGGGCATGTTGTTACTGTCAATGGACACACCCAAGAGAGATGCAGGGTGCAATTAAGCATGTGGTTACAATAACACAGATTATAAAAACCACTTCTAAAAGCCCTTGAGTTAGAGGTGTGGCTGTTTGATGTGGAGGTTTTCCAGCAAACTTTCAGGATAGTTTGAATGTCCAGATGGAGGAGAGAGGCAGTCATACCATTAAGGTGAATTCTTTGAATGAAAGTTAGCCAGAGACGGCATGTACTGTATAGTACCAAGATCACAGTCTGTAGCATCTATTAGCCTCTAAAGTACTTTAGCAGCAGCGTCTTTATTGGACCTGCAGCCAGTAAGATCCTATAAGAAGGCAGATAAGGTGAGATGGATCTCTCCACCAACCTGTGAAACAAGACCCTCTCTGTAACCTTCAGCAATTATCCTGCCAAGTTAATCTGAAACCAGACTCGCCACGCAAATCATCTCTTTGAGATCAAAAAGAGCTTAAATAAAGGGATTCTCTGTACTGACGTGACTGCTGCTTTACCTCTCCACAGACCCTGCATAACCCCACGCTACTTTTCCTTAACGGTGGAGCGATTCTCCAGGTTTTTGTCCATGGGGGTCAGAGGCAGTTTGACTGAATCTGACTGGAAATCCCATTTCAATCCTCATGCTTCTGATCCTTAACCAAAGCTAACTCTGCTGTCAGCAGTGGTAATATCTCTCCGACAGCCGGGACAAACTAATGTGACCCTCCTGGAAATCCAGTTATCTCTGTGAAAAGAGTGCGAGGGTGAAGTGGGAGTGAGGAGACACAGAGGGAATGACAGTGACTGGATGTTTTTAAAGTTGTGTAATCGTGCACGTTTTTTAAAGCATCATTGGCTCAAAAACTGCTCACCATATGTGATATCATCAACATGCCACGTGGTGTCTGAGGTCAAGTGTTTTATACTGACACCCAGTTATTCTTCCATCTCCTTTACTCCTCTGTGACACACGAGAGGCAGGCCAAAGAATTTTTCCTTCTATTGACTGTTCAAAATGCAGTATTCATCAGTCCAGTTTGCCATTTTTAGTACAATGTATAAAGCAGCTCTTCTTTTCTGCCTCTTTTGGTAGAAACAGGGTCAGGTCTTTCCTTGATTGTTGTATTTTCTGGATTGATATTTTTAAGAAGTGGTAGTAATGAAGTAAAAAACACACCATCAATAAAACTCCTGTTGAACATCACAGAAAACTCTGGATTATGGAGCCCAAAATGGTTTGTTTTCAAAAAAGCAAAGAGGAATTATAAAAGAAATAACCGAGAAATAATCTAATAAAGTTTAAAACTCAATATTTTTTCTTGAATGTTATCAAATATAAACTTTTAACTTCATACTATCCTTGTCATAACAGTAGAGTTGTCACTTCATCCCAAGTCTAGCCACGTACATGTGCTGTTAAAATCCCAGCAGGCTAACTTACAAGCTAACCGTTAGCTCCTGTTAGCAAAAACAACCTCAAAGAGCGATCTTTTGAGCTTTTGTTCTTCACAATGCTGAATGTCTCAGGAGCATTATGAGAGCCATAATACTGTTGGAGTACAAGTCTGACTCTGAATTAGCCAGTTAGTGGCTGCTGCTAACACCGTTAACCGTAAATGCTGCATGATGCAGTTGGCCTAGCTCTGTAGCTTTCTTTGTTTGGTAGCATGTGTAGCCCTATAAAGCTGAATTTAAAGGGAGGGTTGGTTATTTTACAGATACTATGCTATATAGCTGAAATGCTTCTAATTGTTCTTGTTGCTCTTGCTAACGGGAGCTAGCTAGTTACATTTTGTTTCCAGTCACTGAGCCTCTTAGGAGAGAATGAAGGCATATGTGACTGACTAAATGATAAAAGAACAGCCTTAACATTACTTGTCATGGAAAGTGACATAAAATAAGAAAAATAGACAGGTGCTCCTTAGCCCATAAAGGCTTTACAGAATCATGTGTTTCACAAAGTGGTGAACCTCACCCTGTCCTTGCTTATGAATCCCTGAGTCTTTTGAAGATGCCCCTTTAATATCTGATCATGATACTATCACCTGCCAATGAACCTGTGGAAATGATCCAAGCAGATACTTTTGGAGCATTCCACAACTTTTTCAGTCTTTCACTGCTCTTGTCCCATTTCTTTAAGCGTGTTGCTGACATAAAATTCAGAATTAGCATATATTAACAAAGGTCAATGACCTTGGTGAGGTCAAGCATTACGTATATTGTCTTTGAACTGCTATCTGTTATGTGTATGTGTAGGATATAAAAAACGATTAGCAAATTATCATGCTCCGATTTATTTGTTTTACACAACTTCCCAACATTTTCTTTAATCTGATATGTTATATTCTAATACATTACATATGTTAAAATTTCAATATTATTTATCCAATTTTATCTTTCCTGTCAAAGATTGAATTCTTTGGGGCTTCAGACAAATAACCGTACTGCTGAATCATATGAATATAAAACTGACATTCACTCAGGGGATGAGACTGATGAATATGACACACTTAAGAACACCAGCATTAACCCTTAGCAGTCATTAAATGGCACTGGAATCAAAACAGATCTTTTTTATTTCTCTTTTTCCTTTTTTTTGGGCTGAATTGTCCAGAAAATATTTGATAGGCCTCAGAGATGAGCACTTTGATGGTGACAGATTTGCTTAAGTATCTTCCAAATACATCAGAGTCTCAGGAGTGAGGACCTAGTGCTCTGTTTTGGAATTTTTTTTACTTTCCATATTTTAAGTTTCGGACATTTTGACTAAGCAAACCGGCCAGATGGAAAGACATCATCATCACTAGGGGAAATAGGTGTGTATTATTTTTAAATTCCTACTTCCACTTAATTTTCTGATGAGATAATCTCGTGTCTTTCAATAACCAACAATCATCCATTTCACTGTGATTAATGAGGTGACAAGTGGTACCGTATTTACACAAAACAACTCATCAGCAGAGCTCTGTTTTGGATGTTAACCATATAAGCCTGTACCTGCTGTTAGTGTCTGACAGCGGTTCTGATTTAGCTTTGCATCATGCGTGGTGGAGGGACCTGCTCCAATCCATAACAACCATCTCTCCACACCTGGGAAACACATTGACAAGGCTGCATTCGGTCCATTGTAACTGACTAATAGTTCCATTGACATTTCCAGATGTGGGATTCAATTTCAGAGACCTGTGATCAACCTGTCCGACACGTGCCAAAGCAAAGTAAAAAAACCCCCCAAAAGTTGTATTTGAAAAAATCCCTCATGGTTGAATTCTTTAATATTATAACACTATGTGGGCCCACAAAAAGCATCTCTTTTCTTTCATACCTCTTAATTTGCCATTTTTCTGTTTCTTTTTTTTTTTTACTGCTGTATTCACTGTAAGAGCTGCACCACATAATTTTAAATTTAAATAGAAGAGACCCTGTGTGTCCCATGCTGCAGGGAGCGACACTGTGCAGAGCTCCGGTGTGGGCCTTGGAGTTAAGACAGTGAAATAGAGTAAATGGGATAATCAGGGTTTACAGATCTGGGTGGTTGCAGTGACGCAGGGCTTTACGCTGCCTAATAGAGCATCCCTGACAGCTGCCACACCCCGACCTCTCCGCTTTCAACTGACCCCCTGACCCTGTCACATGCTGACTGTCTGCTGCTCAGAAATCTGATTTAATACTTCGACAAATGAGAAACTGGACCCATGCAGTTGGGTAGGGATACAGTTGTCTCTAAAGAAGCATCATACAGTTAGTGCAAATGCTGTAACACGTTTTTTTTTTAAGTTAAGAGTCCACACAAGTCAGACACCAATCATAATGGTGTTAGTGAGGGTCTGCAGACCCTGACCTGAGAGTGCTTATGGTCTGGGGGTAACAGGCTTATGGGATTGTAGAGAAAATATTTCCTGTCTGTTTTAAACTGCAGCAGTTGCATTTCCTTGGTGGCGGTTTGAGTTGGTGCGAGTTAAATATACATTACAGTGCTCTTTCCCCCCATTTTAAAGGAAATGGAGCCTGTGAGGCATGGTGTTTCTTTGTGTCAAAACCTAAAAAAACTTAAACCAACCCACAGAGGGCGACATTGCAACGTCAAGTTAACCCTAATGTGCAGACCAGCACCCGTTGGATCAAGTGGAGTTTAGAAAATACTTGATATTACCTTTTCTTTACATCTTCTAAAGTTTGTATTTAATTTTATTTCAAACAGAAGTGCCATCATACCTCAATTTCAATATCTTGTAGTTTAAGAATTAATTCAGAGGCTGCATTTATCATTATTATCCTTATGAGCGGAAATTATTTTATGGAATATAATATTTTGATGATGACCACTTCAAGGTATTCACATTACATAGCATTATGAATATATCATTAAGGCCGTCTGTGGAGCTGGTTCTTAAAGTCGAGTCTTAGAGTGTGATCATGTTGAGTCGGGTTTACAGTGAGCAACAGACTGTCAGAGGGGGCGGGGTAAAGTACAGCTGACATCTCCGGAGTACAGACCTGACTGTTGCAGAAGGACGCAGCATGTCAAATGGGCAGGTAACGGTTAACTTCTGCACAACTGGGGAAAATATGTTGAACTAAACAAAGTTAGGGAAAGCAACCTGGATTTCCTGCGCACATTCAAATTGTATTAACGGAATTATTTATTGGCAGCCAGTGGTGAAATTAAAAATATGTAAGAGCGGTGCGTAAAAATCAACAAGATTCCTGAGAGGGGTTGATCGACGATTGTGCCAAAGTGCGACTTGAGGAGCAGCTTATTCATGCAAATTCATAAAATCATAGGCGTGCCTTTGGGCGATGGAGTCACAGCCGGAAAAGCAAACCCCCTCCTGGATCATCAGCGACCTTCAAAGACTGATGCGCAGCGCTCGGACGCACTG
Organism: Acanthurus leucopareius; assembly: GCA_029814765.1. NCBI lineage: Eukaryota > Metazoa > Chordata > Actinopteri > Acanthuriformes > Acanthuridae > Acanthurus > Acanthurus leucopareius. The sequence goes on along the minus strand of JAQMCX010000057.1, from coordinate 16,987,148 downwards.
ACGGCGGCACCGGGGCGAATGTTTTAAAAGGACAGAGAAAGAGAAGAGAAAGTTAAGAACCCATTTTTTTTCTGCACGCCTCTGTTGACTGTACTGCACTTCTTCCTCATCACAGCCACCAGCTCGACTGCTGCGCCACTGGATCAAGCACAGACTTATTGCGCAAACTGTAAAGCACTGCCGCAACTATCACTATTTGCCTTGGGTCTTAAATATATTTTTTACATGTTTACTGTCAATTCGGACGACTTCATATACTGAGAATCCTGGTGCTGATGAAGTTATAGTCCCCCTACTACATCGAATTCGTGCGTAAAGACGCGAGCACTGATTTGTTCCTGTTTTGAGAAAACTATTTAATTATTATTTTATTTTTTTTCTATCGCGAAGGACTTCTCTCCCTTCAGCATGTCAGAGGACGATAGTTGTTCCACCACCAGCTGTATGTCTGACACAGAAGGCAGCAACGTTAGCGTCCTCAACTGGGAGCAAGTGCAGCGGCTGGACGCCATCCTGACGGAGACCATCCCGATCCACGGCCGGGGAAACTTCCCCACTCTGGAGATGCAGCCGCGGCAGATCGTCAAGGTGGTGCGGAGTCGGATGGAGGAGAAACAGATCCACGTCCGGGACGTTCGGCTAAACGGCTCTGCAGCCAGCCACATTCTTCACGAGGATAGCGGACTGGGCTTTAAGGACCTTGACCTCATATTTTGCGCAGATATGAAAGGCGAAAGTGATTTTCAGACTGTGAAGGACATAGTTTTGGACTGTCTCCTGGATTTTTTACCGGACTGTGTGAATAAAGAGAAAATAACCCCGTTAACGTTAAAGGTACTTTGAGCGTTTGTTTTTACTTTTAGATATGCGATGAGATTGATTTGCATTTATGCCAATTCGGCTTATGGCCCATTATGCGCAGCTTAATATGCAATTAGATTAGTTTAATGATTGTAAAATGTTGCTTTTCTTTAGTTAAGAGGATTGAGTTAAACCAATTAGGAAAGGATCCTGAGCTCAGCCACCTAAATCCCATATCCAAGTACATTCTATGGTATTTCATATTGGGGTCAATTGCATTAATAACATTAAGTTATTAGTAAGAGAACAATGCTATTTAACCCAGTAGCGCAATGCAAAATTAGACCGGAATGCGACTGTCTGTTGTTCTGTTGAATTATGGGTTGTACTTTTAAGACTGTCTTCTTAATTTTTTTTCTCCTCTCTTCCACACACACTCACACACACAAACACAGGAAGCCTATGTGCAGAAGATGGTGAAGGTGTGTAATGACTCTGACCGCTGGAGCCTCATCTCCCTCTCCAACAACCGGGGCAAGAACGTGGAGCTGAAGTTTGTGGACTCTCTCCGGCGGCAGTTTGAGTTCAGCGTGGACTCGTTTCAGATCAAACTGGACTCCCTGCTGCTGTTCTACGAGTGCTCGGAGAACCCGATGGCCGAGACCTTCCACCCCACCATCATGGGCGAGAGTGTGTACGGCGACTTCAGCGAGGCCCTGGATCACCTGCGCCACAAGATCATCTGCACTAGGAACCCGGAGGAGATCCGTGGCGGGGGTCTGCTGAAGTACTGTCACCTGCTGGTGAGGGGCTTCCGGGCCGCTTCCGAGTCAGAGATGAAGTCCCTGCAGCGCTACATGTGCTCGCGCTTCTTCATTGACTTCCCTGACATCGGCGAGCAGCAGCGCAAGCTGGAGTCCTACCTTCAAAACCACTTTGTGGGCCTGGAGGACCGCAAGTACGACTACCTGATGACCCTCCACGGAGTGGTCAACGAGAGTACGGTGTGCCTGATGGGACACGAGAGGCGGCAGACCCTGGGGCTCATAGCCATGCTGGCGGTGCGAGTCCTGGCCGAGCAGAACGTCATCCCCAACGTGGCTAATGTTACATGTTACTACCAACCTGCTCCTTATGTGGCAGATGGCAACTTCAGTAACTACTACATAGCACAGATACAGCCGGTGTTTGCCTGCCAGCAGCCTGCATACTCCACCTGGCTGCCCTGTAACTGAGTCAGCCCCGACGAGAGGAGGAGGGAGAGAGTCTGATTTGTGTAAACAGCAGTGAGCGGCAGAGTGGCCGCCTCAAACAGCCCAGTGTTTGACAGCTGACAGAAAAAGGAGTCTTCTTCTTAAAGCTTGTGTGTTTGTTCATACGTTGAGCATGAACGGTTGGCTTTCACTTCAAGTAACCTACTTCAATGTGAATGTTTCACATCTCTTGAAATGCAGAGTGATCATCCTGCCCAGGCCAGCAAGGTTTTTGAAAAGACTAATTTAAAGGTAGCTTGGAAATGAAGGCTTTGATGCAAATGTGTCACAGCCTTGATTGCAAGCAGCAGAACTGTCATCGCAACTGTACCTGACTGATTGAATCTGTCAGGAACTGACTAGTCAAGCATGTTCCAACAACAAACCAAACAGCTGCATTATTTGAAGTTGACAGCTACTCTACACTCTACACAGAAACACACACACACACACACACACACGCACACACACACACACACACACACACACAAACACACACACTTACACACACACACACACACACAGAGAAACAAACACACGTACCAGAGTGAAATCAGAGGTGTGTGCAGTGCTCCAAAATGAGCACCCTACACTCTGCTTTTATGTCAGCTGAACTGAGGTGAGATGCTATTTAATTCGTTTGGATAACAAAGCTGGCATCTCTGCCTTGTATTTGGATATGATTATGGTTTTTTACAAACCAAAGATTTTTTTTTCATGGTTTCTAACATTAAAACCCAATTTTGATGGGGAGAAATACGCAAAATATGAAGTTGTCTCTTTGTATATGTGAACATGTGTGTTTTTAAGTGCCTATTGCCACTCAGTGGGCAGAGAAACGAATGAGCAGGCCATATGATTTTTGTGAATTAATCCGACTCTGTTATACACAAGACAACAGCACCCCAGAGGCTTGTGAATGTACATGTGAAATCATGCAGAGTCAGTGTTTGCTGATGTAAAAGAGCACCATGCGTCAGTGTGGATTTTGCAGTAAAGTAGCAGTCAAAGTGTGATTGACAGGCTGTTGCAAGATTCACATTTTTCGTGTGATTCTTTTTGTCTTTGGAAACTCGAAATTTGATCTTTATCTATCCTTTTTTATCATCTCTAAATGAAATGAATATTTATAAGGAGAAAGGATGACAAATGTTTTTAGATCTTCATCAGCAAAGTGTGGCGTTTACACACAGTTTCCTGTATACTTTGTACAGGGATGTTTCTCTTTTTTCCTCATCTGAGAAAAAAACAAAAACAAGTACACAAACAGTTGATATGAGACAGAGAGGGAAAAGGGTGTATTCACAGAAAGAGGGCCTGACAGAGAGCCGGTGTGTGCTTCCTCCTACTGTGGAAGGATATTTGCAGAGACACCTCAGATGATGAGACACTATTTGCTGTAGCACCCTGGCAGGGAATTCCTCAGCTGCTGCTGAAGAGCTTGAACTTAGCTGGGGTTGGGTCTGCAGACGCTCTGTTCAGGGTTTAGAAAATGTTGTGCCAAACAGGAAAAAGATGCTGTGTTGATGTAGAAGAAAGGGAGGAGGAAAAAAAAGGGAGAGAAAGGAAAATGTAGTGGCTTAAAAGGCAGGAGGGAGAGTGAGTCGGTCGGTCTGGAGAGATGGGTGCAGCTGGTGATGGGGTGTATCTCTCTAGGGCTACTATGCTTTACTGTACAAACTGTCACCGTTAAGGTCAGATTACAACTTAATGGACAGTGCTGCGGCTCTCCCCCTTTCTTCAGGGAGACCAAAACATTCTGTTATCAGCATTTGCTCTCTGTTTTAATCATCTGATTGTTGTTCAAAGGGGTGGAAACTGAAGAAAATTGCTTTCATTCACACCAGCCTCAGGAGACTTTAAGTTGCAACTGATGTTTCAATCATGAGGTCGCTTTATTGATCCTTGTTAATGGTTTTTATGCTTCAGTCCATGCCATTTTAAAGAACTGTGTATATATATATATATATATGATAACATGCTTCAGCTTTGCCAACTCACTTACTCCTTGCTTACTACACCGCAGCCTTTCCTGATGGCAGATAGAACAAGGAAATGATTTTTAAGCATAAAATGGTAGGTTAGGCCCAGGGGACCAGCATCAGCTCCATGCTGCATTGAAAAGAAAAATACTCTTGCTGAAAAAAAAAGCATTTCTTTCTCATCCTGTCTCGCCTGACTCTGATTAACCATAACGGCTCTGTTCGGTTGTTTTTTCTTCTCAGTGACTGTCCATGTCGATGGTATCCTTTGGATTGTGCAGGCAATGTATTGTCTTTTATACTCAGTGAAGTCCAGCTGACTAGCTAGCTAGCTCCAGTCTGCCTGTCAGTTAGTGATTGTGCCTATCAGTTAGCAATTGTGGGTAACAGCATTGTCTTGTATCCATCGTCTCAAATATCTGTTTCTGTTCATGCAGTCCTTTTACCAATCACACTTTGAAAAAGAAAGAAAAAGATCCTTGTCTTGTATGTATATTTTTTATGATTGTTATTTTTATAAATGTATCAGACACTGCGGTTGTTGCAGTGATTTTAAATCTGTGATCGGGCTTCAAAGGATATGTTCTCGATAGCTTTTTTGCTATATTATGTTATGTGTCCAATGGGTCAAAAGGTTAAAGATGTTTTCATCAATAAAATATGTGAAAACTAGATTTGTGATGTCTCTTGTTATTCATCTGTCTTTGAGTCTAAATCAAGTTTACTGCCCTGGCTTGGCCTAGCCAGAAGCTGCCAAACATGAGAAGTCAATCATTTGTTGAATAACTTTAGATTTCAATTTTTTTTATGAAAGAGTTTGAGTGTCTCTTTCACTGACGTCAGCCATTCAGTGGCTTTCATATGGGTTCCCTGCTCACTCGCTCAGAGAGGCAAATCCCTGCCACGGCCTGCCGGGCCCAACAGGCCCAGCCAGAAACCCATCCAGAACTAGCCCACTGCTGCCAGAGAGAGCTGTTGTTGAATGTGAGGGGATTTGCATCCACCCAAAAAAGAGACTTCAACGCTTTTGTAGAATGAATATCTTTGCCTGCTCATCAAATTCTCTCTGCTACCAGCCCCCCCACACACACCGACAGCAATGCACTGATGATCAGCGTTAAGGCCTGCAGAGACCAGAGTCCAACTGTCTCATGGCTGTCAGACTGAAATAAAACTCTCCACAACAGAGCTGACTGTCACACAAGTCACATGACAAGCTGTCCTAGATACAGAGGGGTATGGAGAAGAAAACACAGAATGAGTAAGAGATTCACTATATATAGCAGCCGTGATAAGGACATTATCTCTCTCACCTAAGCTCATTTGCTGCTCATTAATCTGAGACATTGAAGGTATGATTGACAAGTTGAAACTTAACACTTGTGCTTGTAGAGACATATACAGACACATTTGTTATCTATTTTCTACTAGTTATGTTATAATAACAACAACAACAACAACAACAACAACAATTGTTGTCATAAGACGGACTAGAATAAAGTAAACTTTTCCTTTAAGATAACTTTGGAATGAATGAACTTTCAAATTCAGCATAGTCCTGATGCAGAGAGATGTCGCACTTCTGATAACTTGTGTTCGGCACCGATGGCATTTAAATACAAATATTCCTCTTTGCTGTCTTGTATTGTGTTGAATGAGATTTCTAATCAATCTTATCTTCCTTAAATAGCAGCATATTTTTCTTGTGCATCAATATTCCATTATAGTATAGCCCAGTATAGCCTTCCATGGCAGCACTGAGCAAACTAAGCAAGATCAAGAAAACATTATGCACCATGTGGCATGTTAGATGTTTATGGACTCACATTTATTACTTCTCTTTAAGCCGCTTGAGTTCAGCCTATTGATGGGTTCATATTTTCTATTATCTGACTCAAAACTTTACACTTTGAAGCTTAACCCTTTTTTGTATTACCAACATATTTAATTAAGATTTTAATGTGAAGGGTGCAGCTTGAGCTGAATACAAAGTTTTATCACCTGATGGTGCAGCTTAACTCACTGCTAAGTTTTTAGCTTCTTTCCGCCCATTGTCTTGGTTTTAGGACCTACAACTCTACTCTTTTGTTCGAGTCTTACTGCTTTTATTAAGTAGGGGAAATGGTTCAGTGAAAAAGTTCTAAAAATCTACATACGCACAACCTGTTCAGTAGACAGAATTAGCAACTAGCTGGTGGAGTATTTACTCCCCCTCTCTTTCCCTCAAAGCTAAAAGGATAGTGAATACTGCACTGAATACTGGTGAATGTGCAAAACGAATGCTGAAGTTGCTCTGTGTCTGCTTGATATGCAAATAGGCAACTGTTTGTCAACACATTCCTCATTTCAACTTTATAAGGCAATAATATACTAAAGCTGTGTTAACACCTTGTTATACTGCCCCCAAGAGGTGGAATTAAATGCCAGAGTATGTGCTTCTTTCAAGTAACACCTCGCTGCGATACAGTGCTGAGTACAATGATCATCAGCATCTGTTTGAGTGAACAGGAGCCAAACTCTGGATATCATCAATACTTAGCCTGAAAAATACTCTTGATCTTTAACCAGCTGCCAGCAGTAACTCTTATTTGCTTACTGACGTTCGTCTCATACATGTTGGTGCTTCTAGTTTCAGTCTAAATTTCATGCATGATTTTATTTAATCCCCTCTGATAACTCTTCTCATTTGTGGTTTGCTTTAAAGAAGTCAGATTGATGTAACAGCGGCGCCAAAGGGCCTAAATCTCAGGTCCTTAATTTGAGATGCAGAATCAAATAAAAAAAAAAAACCCTCTTAATTTAAGGGAGCTTTGATTTAGGGGGTGAGCTGTGAAAGACTCAAACCACAGCAGCTGGCAGAGGCTGATAGCTGAAGTCGACCACAGAGAGAATCCACACGGTACGTGTCAGTAAATGTCTTTATAAAAACCTGTTTACCTTTGAAAAAAAATGGCTGAGACACTTGTCATTCATCCTCCGGCTCCTCGTCCCTCCTGCTTGTCTGAGAGCTCAGCAGCTCTCTAATGGCTTTTCCACCACATGGATTGGAGAATGGCTGTCTTCCTGGGATTTCTCCCCTTTTTCCTCTCTATTACTATGAAGAATTTTTTCCAGATGAAAGTTTTAATGGAATAAGAGGGAACCATTTGGAGAGCAGCTTCACCAAACTGACTGCCGGGTCGACCCGGCAGTCCAGTCCGCTGGTGAGGAGCAGCGACTGCGGCCAAGCTAACTAATGTTTTGATTTACAATGTGGCTTCTCCTCCAAATTCCCAGTAACGAGAACATTTCAACGTTTTATATTTTAAGAGTGTGGGATAACACTGAGCAGACAGCATGAGAGTAAAGCAACCCCCCCCTCCACACACACACACACACACCAAGCTGGGCTTGTAAACAAATTCCAGAGGGGTGAGTTTGTACAAACAATAAGGAAACATTCATCATGCATGTTAACAGCAATGAGGAAGATAAAGAGTCAGCTGCAGGTCACAGACAGCTGGACCTACAGCACACTACTGTTCTTACTTAACCTGTTCACATCCACCAGATCACCGGCGGTGCATGAGAACAGGAAATTTGGTCTGTTTTTTGGACATGCTGGACATTTTTAGATTTGTTAGATTATCCACCAACCCTTGTCCATGCATTTTGGTCTTAAAATTTACTTCTGTATCAAGCTTTTTCTAAATGGTCAAAATTCCCCCAAAAAGATGCCTGCTAAAACACTATTTCACATTGTGTAAACTGTATTTCCACTCTTTACTTCAGTATATTTAAAAGCCAGTAATCTTCTTCATATTTCACTAAATTGGCCATTCATACCTTTGTTAAAAATAGTCTGCTCTAAGTGCAGGGACTGAGTGTATGTTTGTGTGGGTAGGGGGGGGGGGGACCTGCAACACAGATGCCAAGTTGCAGATGCCTGAAAGAAAAAGAAACATTACGTGTCCTTTGACCAAGATGTGATGATGACAGAGAACAACTTGGAGGAGGAAGCAGCCTTCAGCAACAATCCCTGTCCACATCTGGTCAAACCTTTTTATACCAAAATTCTAAAAAGGGAACAGTTACAATGAGATTAACTTATCTCAAAGCCATAGTGGTCCTTTGGGCTTCCAAATATAAAACTGTGAAATGATAAAAAGGTATATTAATACTGAAAAGGAAAGTAATTTGGACCTTAAGTAATTTATCAATCAGTGACTTCTGCTACTTGAGTATGTTTCTCAAATAGTACTTTTCACTTTTACTTGAGTGGTTTCTGTACTTTCACTTGTGTATATTATTAGTACTTTACTCACCACTACTCACACATCATCATCTGACTGGCTCTGAGCCTTTTCTCTCACCACACCTCGAAACAAGGACCTGCCTCAAACATTTCACTCACATCAGCAGATACATCACATTCCTTTCAGGCTCTTCAGGCTGCGCCGGGCGGATACACACCGTATCTGTCTGAGATTACTGGCTGGGAGATTGTCGCCTTGTTGATGTCATACACTATATCAGGCTGCATGGCTATGTATGGTTATCACAGTGGAGTTTCAAAGTGGAGTTTCAATGATATAACTGCGCTCTGGGTGGCTTTCCCTTCAGAAGAGAATTTCTTATGAGTATCAAAACAAATTCTTTTTGAATTTGAAATGATCAAAAATAAAATATATGTCAGTCTAAATTATTTATTAATACTTGCCTCATTTGGTCCTTCCATTCATTGACTGTAGCAGTTCACAGCTTGACCATGTGACGATTTGCCTTCAGGCTGTTCAAATTTAACAGCTACAGTAACCACTAGTGTGACAAATGTATATAGCCTCCTGATCAACATGCAGATGCACTGACCTGTTTTTTGATATTAACAATGAGCCTTTTATCCGATGTTAAAGATGTCAAACCCATTGATGATCTAGTGGGAGATCACTTGACTCTAAAGTTTCCACCCGTTGTCTTAGTTTCTGGACCCGCAACTTTCTCATTCTTGTTGAATTTTTATCATTTTTTTCCTGTTTTCAGCATAAAGCTCAAATTAAAACTATTCTAACTTTCCACCAAATGGCTAATTGGCAAACATGGTGGAACCGTTAGCAGCTAAAGAGCCTGATATCTTTCTCAGGAGTTACTGGAAACAAAAAAAAAAAATCTAAAAGTAGAATGAATATTGGACTTACATTTGACAGGTGGCCACAAAAACAAATCCAAATAACCACTGATATTCCCTCTATGTAGGCTGGATGTGTAAATTAATTTAAAATGAGTGCCAAAATGTTAGCCATAGCAGTTGTATCAGGTGATTTGTCAATATTCTGTTTACTCAGAACTGAGGTCAAGTTTCAGAGTTGAGTTTTAAGGCGAGTTGAATAAATTAAGTTGAAAACTTATTAGATAAAGTGCACAAACAGAATCAAGCCAACTTTCTCTTTTTATGTTCAATGAAAGTTAATTACTCCTAAGTTATCCAGTTTCCATTGCTTTTACAGAGCTGGGTCTCTAACAGATCATAAGTAGGCCACCATGAAAGGAAACTCAACTCCAGGAGAAAATGTTACTTTGACAATAAATACTTAAAAACAGAAACAGTAACTTTAATTACAGTATCTGGAGACATTTGCTGTGCTGTAAATTTTCCCATTTGCTGTGGTGACAGGATGTGACAACATGTTTTCCAGCAGATCTGGGTCAAATATGAGCCAAAGTGGGAAAGATTTTATTGTGGAGGGTGTTTTAAACAAATGGTAATGCAAGACAAATCATAATGTTACACCGGTTAAGTCACAACACTTACGTGAAACATGAAAGAAACCAGATATTGTAGGAGACAAAGACTTAGAGGTCAACAACAGGTGTCAGTACGAGCAATGGAAGCTGATGGCTATTGTTACTGATGTTTGAAGATTTATCAACTGTTGTAAAAGTACACCTCAGCTGACAGTATTCAGGGAGGAAATACTGAGCTGAAACAACTGAATGGGGCTGAGTGATTTATGGATGCTGGACGCTGTTATGGTTGAGTTGGGAGGAATGGGCTGGAAAAAGAAAAAAACTGGAGCACAAACACAAAGAGCAGACATGGACTTAATGCTGGGAACACCGGGACTTTTCCCGATGGACTGTTTGCTGAGTTTATGTGGCATGGACGATCAGCCAGACAATAACTGAAAAACAGTAAAACAAAACAGGTAAGTCGATGAAAGAACGACATGGTGCATCAGGTCAGATTGGTAAAGCATAACTGCACACACTCTGTCTGTCTAAATTTGGCCTGATAGCATGATCTTACTGCTCACTGTGGGACATGTTTGGTTTCTGCATGTAGCAGCCCTCAACGTTTGCTGCTGCTATCATTTCAGACAGCGAGGTGGATGTGTTGGCCTCTTCCTGCCTGGTTTTCAGGTTGCAGTTGGGGAGCACGGGGGATGTAAGTTTGCATCTGGGCTGAGGTTGATTCTCACTCAGGGACTAACCAGCCGTTGGTTAGCAACACATGGCAACTTCATTATTTACCGACAATCTGCTTCCTCCACTGCATATTAACTGCTAAACTGCCAACTTACTGCTAACCTTTCACCTCTACTTCACTATCATTCACTGTGACTCTGTTGTGAGCGAGCAACGACTCTTTTGTTGCTCGCTCGCTCTGGCTTACTCAATCACTCACTCTCTGTTCACACACAATGAAATGTTCCACTAAAATATAATAGAAGACTCAATTCACTGTGTGATTTAAGTTGAACTTTTATTGTAAAAAAGTAAGCCATTACACAAACTGTTGCATCTTTCCTCCAGTCACTTCCTGTGACAAAACCCATTCTCCCCTTTTCTCTCTCTCTCTTCTTTCTTCTGTTCATAACAATTCTTATGTGAAGGGTCTTTGACCTACATGTGTTCTGCTTGCAGAAAACACAATTGAACCTTCCTATGATTCCTGGTAAGCTTAGCACTGTACTACTAACCGTCAATAAACAAGTTTAGTGCCAGACACAAAGTCTGCTGACTAACTTCACAACCAGTTTGAGCATGTGAGCACAGAGCTCCACATTGCATAGCAAAGATGCATAAATCACTGAGTATTTAACCCTTGGTAGCATGGGTGTATTGAATTGATTTGCATTGATTTCACAGATATTTATGTTGCAATGAATCACTATCTTAAGTTACACTATAACATTACATTACAATGATATAGGGTATTCATGTGTCTGTGTCATTAGCTTTAAGAAAGCATGTTGCACAGGGCTGTGATGATTTTTCTTTTTTCCTGGAAAAACACATTGTAATCCAGCCTTCCCATGATCCATTAGGCTGGGTTTGTTGACCAGCTGTAGAGTATTCTAGGTTAATACATGGCAACTTACATCAACATGCAATGTTGTAACATTGAACCCTCATCAAAAGTCAAAATAATTTTTAGAGTATCCACCTAAGTTACTTACATTTTCAAGTAACTGTCTGCAGTGGCAATTTTAAATTACGTCTGTTCTAATGTTACATAATATTTATTTACTAGTACAGTATATAATATATTGTATGTAAACAGTAAGCTGATTTAAAATGTGTGTGTGTGTGTGTGGGGTGGGGGGGGGCACGTGTAAAGACAGAAGCAGTAACATGAGTGCTGCAGGTGCTCCAACAGCACAGCGGACAGCTCACACCCAAAGCAGAAACCTTCAAGGTCAAAAGCACAAAACTTAACTTCAAACTTAGATCTATATGTGCTTTATTACAAGTTTTTATTACAAATTTAGATGATTTCAAATGTTAACTCATTTTGCAGAGTGAACAGATGTGAAGAGATAGGAAGAGAAGTTCAGCAGAGCCAAGTATGGAAAGACCGAAAGGGACATCAAAAGCATTGGAAATCCATTTGATGAATTTGCACATCATCAGTCCAAAGGTTTAGACCTATTGTGTCAGGTTTCCACCCAAAACCGCTCAAAGAGTCATTCCTAAAGTATTTTACTCCGACGATGACATAAACAGAAATTGACTGACACACAGTGGAGGAACTCGCTCTTTTTTTTTTCTGCATTCACATGCCTTCAGTCAGTGACAGTACATTTGTCAAGGGAGGCATGCAGGCCTGGAAACATGCCCATCACAGAGTGGAGGAGCATGAAAGCAGCAGGGCCCTTAGGGAAAATGCAGAGGCCTATTTTTTCCCGGCGAGGAAAGCCAACATTTGTAGCCTATTGAGTGACGAGCAATGTTAGTATAGAAAGAGCACATCAGAAAGAAGAGGCGGGTTATGGAATGTTTGATTTATGTGGATAAATTAATGGGTATGAGTTTAACTACAGAAGACAAAAACACGAAGCTACGTGAAGCTGTGAAAACGTGGCTGTCGATCATGGTTAATTTCTGAAGTTGATAATGTTGTTCAGCGAATATGTCTGCCTGCAAGAGCATGTGAGTAATTATATACGCTGGGGACTAAAGAAAGAGGGTTTTGTTTACACTGGTGTCCAGAACAACAGCCAATAAAGTCATTTAGGTCATCAGATTGTTGATCCAGCAGACAAAGGCTGCCAAAGTAAGAAAGGCTGTGATGTTCTTGTGTGCATTAGTTCTGTGGTGTGTCACTGATGATGTCCAGGGGAAGCTCACTGCTGTCACTGACTGTAAATCTTTAGCATGCTAACTGCAAATGTTAACTGGGAAAACAAAAATCGAGATCTACAATGCTAAAGTTGACATTTTTGTTAAAAGACCTACCGTTGAGACTACCATTATGCAGCAAATGCAGTGCTGTGCTCAGATGTGTCCTGCAAAGATGCAAAGTCTTTTTCTGAGATAAGAGCAAAGGGCTGTCCAAAGATAAACCTCAGCAAGCGCTTGGCTTCCATGTTTTGTAATCTGGATAGTTTTCTTCCCAAATAAACACTGTGACCGAATTCATACCTAGCCTGCCCTTCACATCAACAAATAGTGTTAGCCTACAACATTAGCGGTCAGTGGTTTGGTTGAACAGGGTGGCCCGGGATGACGTCAATTCCAGGCCTGACTTATTGTTTCAGTCCATCCCTGAAAAAAGTAGTGTATAATAAAGGAAATCTCTGTGTGTAAGCGAAGAGAGAGAGAGAGAGAGAGAGAGAGAGAGAGAGAGAGAGAGAGAGAGAGGTGAGCAAGTGCAGGGAAGGAAGGTGATCCTCTCTTCTCAGAGATTAATGTCATTGAGGTTATCAGATTTATCTTATATAAGTCCCAGAACCTGCAGGACAGATGAGTGTCAGGTCTCTTTCAGCAAATGGGGAAGAGAGACTCCTCTGTCCACCTTAAGAAACCACATGTGATAAAAATAATTTTGTACTCGTTTAATAAACAGTGCAATTTTTTTAACCTCTTAGCTATGGATTTTCACACCTTAGCTGCAATTGTTTTTCTTACAAAATCTTGTTTGTATGCAAATTGGAACAGAGATGTCATATGCTTGGGGATCAGATATGATGGAGAAAATATATTCCCACACAGGCATAAACATTATTCAACTTGATTATAACAGTAAGTTTGGTAGCATTTTTTTAGAGTCTGATAGCTTTTTTATTCTCTATGAAGAAGCAGTGAGGGGTGATTGATTAGTTTTTGGCCTATGGTGGGACATGATGAGTTGCATGCACATGCAGTTCATCTTTTTGAGTGATTATGCAGAAAGTTTGACATTTATAACTTTGTGGTATTTTTTTCAGCTACTTCAAATGCAAGTCAGCACTGTCTGAGATAATGGACAACATCAGTGCAGTTATCTGCTGCCTCCCTCTGAATGGGCTGACCCAAGGAGGTCTATGAGGATATAGGGAACACCAGGGGAGGACGCCCCCTCTTGCAACATGTTGAAGAGGTGGATTGTTAAATTCAAACAGAGAGAGATGATTTTTGTTTGTGTGATTTTAGTCATTTAAAATATGACATAAAGGGAGCTTAAAACTTACAAAATAAAGTACTTATTAATTGCTAGCTATTATATTTTATGCTGTGTAAAACCAATTTTTGAAGTCTTGCAAATACCGAAAATAGTATGACTGTAAGAAAAAGTTTTAAATGAGAAAATGGTAATATCTCTTGCCCAAAGTGCTACAGACCCCAAAGCCGAGAAGAGAATTTTTTACAGACAGGCGATGTTATGTAAAAAGCACTTTCAAAGAACAATTATCTATCATTTTTGTAAAACATCTCTGTATTTTTCGCATAAGAGACAATGGCAAATAATAAACCAATAAGTAGCTTTAATAGTTCCATGACATAATTTGACATGGCTTTTTAAACAGGTTCAAACTGTGCAGAATCTGTACATGTTTAATGTAAATAAACAATCTTGCTAAGGGTGTAAAATCATTACAGTTTCACTTTTTTGTCATTCTCCAGTGATTAAGTCAACACAGATTATTTGATATCAGAAAAATTACATTTCATCCAAACATTTATTGAATTAATTAAGTCATATGAAAAAATCTCTTAACTGTTTAAACACAAAAATATACAAGCCTTTTTTGGGCATAAACACGCATTTCTAGCTGTTAATGTAGCAGAGCTGGTCACTTGGGTGCCCGTTTACGACGCATGTTGCCAGTGTGTTTTAATGTGTTTTCTGTGTTCTCATTTGATGCCTGCATTTGTGTGGTGGTCTATGTTAACTACTGTGAGGATGAAATGACTCTCTGTCACCCAGCCAGAATAAACAAGATTACACCCGTATCAGCTCAGCACGTAGAGGTTTGCATGGATGGGTGCAGCTGTGCATGGTATGTTTGTGTGTTTGTGTAAAAGATAATTAAGAAAAGGGGGATGGGGGGGATAGCTCTCTAAATTAGAGTCAGGTTTTAGCGTTAAATAAAAGGCACGAAGCAATGTTAGATATCTGAGTATGAAACCTCATATGAATGTAATTTCTCCCTCTGATTATCATACTCAGAGTTCCACAGTGTCAGTTGGGTGTCAATCATAGTGTAAATCATTGCCGTACTAAAACAAAACTGACACTGAAGGATCATATTGTGATTTGTGGTGTGAGAAGATGAGCTGCACAGAGCTGATTGAATTTCTTTGCCTGCAGAAAAAAGACCAACTGACATAAGGAAGATATAGTATGCTTATCTATACCTCTATCTATACCTTTAAATATACATACATCTATGTATATATCCATAATCCTCTGCAACAAGAGACTTATTGTTATTGTTATTGTACATAATAGAGAATAACATTAATGTAATGGTTTGTAATCACACTTGAGAGATACAAACTGGTAGTTTTATCCTGGTGTTAATGTTGTTATGTTAATGTTAATGTTAATGTTAAACAGATTATTTAATCTGACTTGTCATTTTAAGAACGAATAAATACAGGTGTATGTTTTCTTCTTTACCTTTACATTTATGATCTGTGACTGAAACAATTATAGTCATATCTAAATTATATGAAAGACTGGGGAAAAAACAGTAATGTGCAATTATATATATTTTTTTTTAATTCAAATTTTTCATTACTATAGTTAAATCAATAAATATTTTTCTGCTCTAACTCACATACCTGTTTTGATAGCTACATTTTTGAGTACTTGTTTTTGCAAAGTAATTGTACTCATACTTTTAATATAGTACTGTACTTTTAGTACAGTTTTTTGCTAATTTAACCACCCAGACCCCCCACAGTCATACAACATATGAATGATGTAAAACTGCAGAAACTGACAGCTGTCAATCAGACAGCTATCTGAGCAGGAGGAACTGAATGAACAGGGGAGCAGAGCTGAGAGAAAGATGACAGAAAAGAGTAGAGGAACAGGGAAACCAGGAGGAGCACAGAGAGGTGCAGGACAGATGGATGAACAGAGAGGAGGAGAAAAGGAGTCAATTATTTACAGATACAGATACAGCACCATTCTCCCCTTGCTATGCTCCTGTGTACACGCTCATTTTAAAGTAGTCTGAAAATTCCCAGAGCGCACATGGACAAGTCACTGTGCGCTCTGTGTGTGAGAAGTGATGAAAACAAGACTAAGATTAAGCTACAGCCATAGCAGCTCTGCATTTAGTTCTTTGAGCTTAATTCTAGTATCAGAATGCTAACATGGCCACCGTAAAAGTGCTAAAGACAAACATGTTGTCATGAACGCACATCCAGAAAACTAAAGGTGCTGGTTCAGTGTCAGACAAATTGAAGTTAGCAGATTATATTTACCAAGTTACATTGTTCTTTAACAAGGAAGCTAACATTTGCTTGTTAGTGATGACTACACAGTTTGATTAGTCTATGTTAATTTCAGAAATTTTATTACTATATTGTGTTTTAACACAAAACAAAATATGATTTTAGTTGGACCAAGGAAAAATACAGGTTAACCAGGGTCATCTTGTTAGGAAGATGTAGGGCCCTATCGTACGCTTTCCGCCATGCACCACTGGCGCACCGCGTTTGTCCCGGGTGTACGATAGGGCCCGTAGAGTGGCCTGTGAACACAGCTGTAGATAAAGTCAACCTCATGATGGCAGATCACAGAAATCAGTATGTTTCATCTTTTTGGCTTCATGAATGTTACTACAGAATGTATTGGCAGTCTATCTAGTGGCTGGTTAAATATTTCAGTCAGGACTAAGTGACCAACATTTTTATCCCTTTAACCACAGCATTAGTGTGGCAAAAACTGAATTAAA
Organism: Acanthurus leucopareius; assembly: GCA_029814765.1. Classification (NCBI taxonomy): domain Eukaryota; kingdom Metazoa; phylum Chordata; class Actinopteri; order Acanthuriformes; family Acanthuridae; genus Acanthurus; species Acanthurus leucopareius. The sequence goes on along the minus strand of JAQMCX010000057.1, from coordinate 16,970,462 downwards.
CCCTTTGGTTTTGGGTAAAATGGATAAAATGAATTATTGTTGAACAGAAGATGGCAGAGATGTGGTTTTTAATGCTCATCTTTTTCCACTTTATTGACATTATACTGTTGTGGATCCTGTGAGCATCGAAACACCGGGCCAAGAAAAGCCTGTGTGACTGGCTGTCATGTGTCATCCCGCTGCTTTCTGTGGCTCTTTGACCCTCCTTTGTGAATGTCTTTCCCTTGAAACAGATGACATCTTTGGCCCTGACACAAGCCAATGCTTTGAATGTTCCACTTACTTTACATGAATACGCATTCTTCAGACCGCAAATAGTAGCTTTAAAGCTGCTTATTTATATACTCTACTGCGAATTTCAAAATACTAATAAAGTGTACCATATTCTCCTTAGAAAACAATTTTATTTGAAACATATTTTAGGCTTTCAAAAAAGATTTTTACTTATATCAGTCACAAAAGCAGCACAGTCTATTTCTTAACTGCATCACCATGATGTGCAGTAATACATGGGATGCCATAATTTTCTCAAAACACAGGAGCAAAACACAACTGAGTGATATCCAGTGTGGAGTGTGTTTAAGGCAGCCCAATATAACAAACATAACATTTGACGGGTAAACCACAGTATTCCTCTCTCAGAAATGAAACCATTTTAGAGGGGCTTATCAGTTGCTGAGGTAATAGGACCCAGATGGTGGAGCTGATATAAAAGCCAGGTAATTTCATACAAAGGCAGTGTGAAAGGACAAGACACTTCTTGTTTGAATTGGTGCAGACTCTACCCTTGCATAAAACTAAACCAAGATAAGACTATCCTATGTCCCCCCGCCGAGACAATCCTTGTAAACTTGTATCATTTCCTTAAAAAGAAATTTCATTACTTTCCAATTAAATCTGATTGGTAGGACGAGACAGAGGTAGGCAGGCAGGGAAAACCAGAGAGCCTGATGGCAGGAGGAGAGATTGATTTTCATTTAAAAGCTGAACAATGCAACTAGATGAGGTTGGCTGAGATTTAGTGCTGATAACATTACTACTGTTTAATGCAATTCTTACAGACAAGCACACAAAACACACATAGACATATGCCTCACACCCACTGATCCAGGTCTGTATGAACAGGTTTTTGGCAGATTGTATTGGACAAGAGAGAAAAAAGCCCTTTTCACAATGTAATGTTTGCAAAAGTTGGGGTTTGGTTAGGCTAAGATACTGAACAATCAATTGGCTTCAGTTACTTCCAGGAGTGAGATATTAAGACTGATCTCGTTGTTACTGAGACATGTGTGTGCATTTTGCATGAGCTGATGTCAGGATGTGTTTAGTCTACATTATGCCTGGAAACAGCTAGCCTATCTCCGTTAAGTTTAACAAACAACAACTCTAAAGATGACACATTTACACAATGTAGCTTGTTTGTTTAACTCGTGCCTAAACAAAAATGCAAAAAAGACATTTTGTGGTTTTACGGGGAGCATTTGTTATCAATGATTGATCACTTCTCTGGCCACAGCACAGTTTGCTGATGTGGTCAGTTAGTGAAGTTCACAAGCATTAGCAAGATAATGTTGCAGATACTGGATTCACAAAATATGTAACCATCAAGATGCGGAGTAAAAGCAGTGACAATGCGGTAAAGAGACTATTGATTTAGCCAAATTAGCTGAATCCCAGCTTTAGCTTAGCTAGCTTTATGTTTAGCTTGGTTCCACATGACCTGACTTGATGGAAGCTAAATTCAGTGTCTTCCCTTTAAAGGTCTTGGTGTTGTTGTCCTACTGTCCTGGCTTACTTGGACACTTATGTTTGGGACTCACTGCCTATCTGATCAACATGTGTACAATTATTTAACTTTTCATTTTGGCATCCACACTAACAGGTTATAGCAGCACTGCCCACATGAGCAGTACTGCAGCTGCCCTAACAAGAGGTTCAGCGTTATCTTTTTTTATTTACCATGTGATGAGGAAACAGACAATGACAATGATCTGTTGATCATATCCACATCATGACAAAAAAAATTACATTTATAAATGTGGTTTCAATACCTAGAATTATTTTCAGACAAGAAAAGAATCATTTTAAACCAACACTCCCTGCATATTGTTTGCTTTTTCTGTTGAAACTAAATCAATTGAAACATGTAATAAAAAGAAATATGTCTTTATTGATCGCCATTAGGCCAATAAAAGCAAACAGAGTGTAAAATAAGGCTGTCAGTAGCAGCAGTCCAGCAGCGATGTTTTCTGTGGACACCACACGCGTGTGAGCTTCAGCAGTTATTGAGGTAACCTCCATACACTGCTGGGGGTCCACAGTGTGTCCCCCGCTGTGAAAATGGACTATTGATTTTTTCAGCTTTCTATTACACATAAAGAAAAGTAATTAAAATCCCAATAGGTAATACTACTACAAAGAAAAGAAAATGCTAAGAATTCAGTGTTTTTGTGTTCTTGTTCCTGAAAAAGCATATTACAAGTCAGTTGTCTGTTGAAACAGGTTGATTGAATATCAATTACAGTATGTTTGCAGGGCATTTTTATTGGATTGCAAAGATTCAAATATAATCAGATAAAGCCAGTGCTTTATAGAGCAGCGCTACAATAAATATGTAACCCTCTCAAACTGCATGGTAACCAGATCTGGTGGATCTTTAGGCCCAGACTCTGACAATCTGTTCAACTCCAATACACACATGTGGGAAACACACACTGAGCCCTTCAGCAGAGCTCCTCTAAGAGCCTCCTCTGTGCTGTGAGACCGTTGAGCCTCAGTTCCTCACAGTCATGTGCGAGACTGAGGCAGCATTGAGCTCTGCAGGCTCTGGGGTAGGTGTGTGAAGCTGCTGGCTCGGTTCACAGGGGTCAGTCTGAGGATGTGCGTTGTTTGCATTGCAAAGCCACGTTGCTGCCAAAGTGAGCCGTACAGACCTTTTAGAGCCCTCACCAGAAAAAGAACAGCATTTTTGGAAAGTCTGACATTTTTTTCCTTCTCTCCCTCCAGACCTTTCTGTACTTGATATGCGAATATTTAGTGTTGAGTCTATCTTGTGCTGGCTGAGTACAGTATAAAGTATTTCATGCTGTGAAGTACAAAATATGGCAGGTTTTACAGGTTCCGTTCAGTAGGAAAACTTGTGTCAAGTTCAACTTGTAATTAAGTCTTTGCTTCTTTATGAATGTGACCTAATAAGCTTCTGGATATGTGCAAGTATGCATACAATGTGTGTGTATGTGTGCACAGGAGAGAGTGTGTGTTTGAGCGTATGTGTGTGATTCTCGACGTGCACCCAGCTTTCTTGAAGCACACCCAGCTTCCTCATCCACTCCTCAGAAAGGCACTTGTCTGGTCACAGAACAGTAATTCATTGTCTGACAGCTGTTTTCTTTTCTGTGAGTCTGCCCTGCTTGGATCCTGGGGTGTAATTCCACACACAGGGCCAGCTGGAGGTTTTCCTGCAAAAAAAAAAAAAAAAAAAAAAAAAAATGCCACTAGACCAAGGGGGACACAACCGCCCCCAAAAAGGACCAGAATAGCAGCAGTGGGGGGGCAAACAACACACGGCTCGACACGGGGTGTTG
>JAQMCX010000057.1:16941457-16966778 GCA_029814765.1 Acanthurus leucopareius | reverse complement strand
CCTGTTTGTTTCTGTTGGTTTAAAACCACACACAGGGCCTGTTTTTTTTTTTACTCAAAAAAAAAAAAAAAAAAAAAAAAAAAGGCCATGAGCCCAGTGCTGACACATCCGCCAGCAAATAGCACCATTAGAGCATCAGTGGTCCAGCAAACAACGCACGTCTCCTCAAGTTAGATGGTATCCACCTGTTTCATGTCCAAAGTACATAAAACCAAACTCCAGCGGACTCATAAAGGCTTTTATTCAATTATGTGTCAGAGGACTCTGTTTGTTTATACAGCCTTTATGGACATCTTTATAAACAGCAGCTTCATCCTTTTAGCTGATAAAACAATTCATGGATTAATACGGAAGCAAGCTGGGCGCAGTATTATATATACAGTACATTGCTTATCTTAACCAGGGTGACCTTTGTACCTGACTGATCTGTATTTCAGAATTCATCTATAAATGAGAAATGCACTCCACAATGTGAAGTAAGGGGTTTTATTTTTCAATCAACTATAATGTGCACCAGCATAAAATATAAGCTATCAAATGTTTTAATCCCAAAATAAGATGTTTTTTTCCATCAAATTCAGACATATTCAGACATTCAGATTACAATTCCACTCTTATACCATTAAAACCAATAGATAATTGCAACAAACCATCAATTGAAGTGCCTTAATGCATTTGCTGTTTTTTGCCAAGAAGAATGTTAATCTCTGTACTTTAATAACATGATGTAACCGCTCTTAATGCTTTAAATATAAGATCCACATGTTAGTCACTCAAACTAATCCAGGTTTGAACTTTTTGAATATGAGCCTTATTAAAAGCACACCTTTGACATTTCATACAACACATGTTTTTTAACATGTGACTGGATTAAAGTGTTTGCACTTCAACACAGCCCAGGTCAGAACAAGCTGAGGAACGAGCTCCAGGCTGCCGCGCCGTGTGCCAGGTCTCTTGATGAGTCATGAGCAGAACCCGTTTTACAACCATTTTCTCCTTTCATTTCCTGTCTGAATGACCCAAGCCTCTCTGGAGGGTAGCCTGTAACACAGCGCCTGCTCGCTTTGGACACCATTTCTGCCCTCCATTTGTAGAGAGGATGTTTAACTGGACCGCCTGGAGAGGTCATCAGAGGGGAGCCCCGGGGTGATTTTTCCCCAGATGGTGCAACAACACCAGCGGGTTCTTGGCCTTGGTGCCGACGTGATGAAAACAGCTCACTATTACGGCATACTCATGCTTATCAAAGATTGTGTACAGGGACCTAATAAAACCAACTTGGGTGATTTTCATGGTTTAAATGCAGCTGAGGGATTACATGATCCTTTGTGGGTCAAGCAAATTCTCTAGCCTCTTAATGCCTCATTAAAAGCTGATCTGATCCACTTGGGCAACAGAAAAACATTAAAAACTGCTGTTTATCTCAGCTGCTGAAAAGCTTATTTTTTTTGGAAGATGTGATTTTTTCATCCAAGTACTTCAGCAACTGGGGGACAGAGAATGTTTTTGTTCTAATAAACATTTACTTTCACAACGTCTTTCTGATCAATTAACAATTATTTTCCCATAACTTTTAATGCAATCTGTCGATTCAGCAGTGCATTGTGGGAGGGAGACACATCCAAACTTAACAAAAAAAAACAGAAGATGAATTACAGGCCATACAAGCCAATTACAGTCAAACAAGAGCAGGTTAGTTTTCTTCACTTTTTAGGTCCTGCTGCACATTTTTCTCAAACTCTGAAAACGCCTGACTCGTTTCGAGCCCAAATTTTACCTTTGTTTTCCTATTGCCAGTATTTGAAAAATATGAACTTGGGTTTAACTGTCCTTGTTTGTCTTTCTGTCCCCAGCCATTTTCTGACAAAATAAAATCATCCTTCAGTTCTTTAACTTAATAGTCTGTTGTTCAGGTGCTAAATGACTGGCATGTTTGCGAGTGTAAATGCTCACTTACAGTACAAACAAGCACCGACACTCATTATATCATTCTGTACATTTGCAGCCACCACAGTGAAGGAATTACACTTGAAAAGCCTACAAGTGGAGCATTGACGGATACTTTTAAAGATAAGGGCTGCCAGGGGCTTCATTTTAATGTTTTATTGGCATAGAGTACCAATTTTCAACATACCTCTCTCCTCAAGTGCTCATTAAAGCTAAAATTACACCAGTTAAAGGCTTATAAACCGCTGTATCGCAGAAGCTTGACGGTGAAAGCACAGCTCTAAAAAGCCAGTCCTGTTTCCCTGGACAGGCCTCTATGCTCCAGCGATGGAGCAACACTCGGATCTAGAGACGACGAGCCACAGCTATACTTACCTGGGATAAAGATGACAGTAATTATCAGGTTTTCCATCATCATACCTGTGCTAGCGGAATCCCTACCACACGGTGCACACCTGCACCCAGCACAGGTAAGTACAACCCTCCTGCAGTGCAACAGTTCTTGAACCTAAATAACAGATGCTTCCTCACCATGAACAAGTGTAGAACTTGATGTCCGCTGGGTAGGAAAATGGTTTAAATTCTTGGTTAAGGTATGACTTCCAGGAAGCATTTTTCCGAGGGAGTAAAAAGTCTGGCAAATCAGAGAAAGTGTTAAAACAGGCCGACAATTTAGGAAATATGCTTATGTGCTCTCTTGCCAAGAGTTGGATAAGAAGATCAATAACTGTCTAATGAGTGCACTCTGGAGCAAGGAGGAGATAAGCATAGCTAAGCTTAAAAACTGATGGCAGGGGAAAACAGCCAGGATTCTGTTGCTTTTAAAGCCCTGCACAAGTGTAAACCATGGCTGAAACTGTGTGCTTTTCAGGTGGTCTGTCCATCCATCCATCCATCCATCCATCCATCCATCCATCCATCCATCCATCCATCCATCCATCCATCTGTCCTATTTTCATGACTGAAATATCTCAGGAAAATTTTATGGAAATTTGTTCAAATTTGGAACAAACATCCTCTTTAACTCTTGGAATAATTGATTTGAATTTGGTGATAAAATGTCATGGGATCAAATCACTGTGACTTCATAAAACACAATTTCACCTGTAATTCAAGAATTCAAATGCTAATTCTAAAAAAAAATCACACAAATGTCTTAAGGGATAAAAAATGATGACATAAACGATCATGAAATTCTATATACAAAGGATCAAAGGCTAGATTCAGTGTTACATCATGATAGTCTGCAAAAACCTTTTTCTCGTCATTATTCAACACCACAATGCAGTAAAAAAAGGGGGAAGATTGTGACTGTTTATCACATTTGGCCTAATACTGAACTGGTGACACTGATCTTGGGTGCCCACCTTGAGACTGTGCTGTTTGAAGAAACCTTCTGTTCTGTGCTGGGTTGAAAATATCTGTGAAGCATCTACATTTTGATTAGTGGCATCCAAACATCCATATTTGAAACATTGTTGTCAATACAAGCTCATTGGTTTTGCTGGTATTGTCTTTGCACCACGTAACAAGGGTCTCTATCAGTCCTCTGTATAAACAGTCTGTAAGTGAAGACAGCATGTTTTTCACAGGAAATTATTCACTAGATTCGTACATGCCAATGTAAGATAACTTTCATTTTGCCAAAACATACACCTAATACCTTTTATTAAATTCCTTTAAAGTCCTCGCAACATATATGAGTCTGGACAGACATTTTTGTAGAAATGATTTCATCTTGATGTTTTTCAGTTTTGGACTGAGCCAGGTTCACCCTGCCTCTTGTCTTTATGCTAAGCTAACCTAACAACCTCTTGGCTACAATTCCATATTCAGCTAAAATACACAAGTCTGGTTTTGATCTCCTCATAAAAATTGAAGAAAATGTACTATCATGTCGAACTGTTCATTTAATCCCTCACAGCCAGTTTTTCCATAATCTCATACAGATTTTCAACACAATCATCAGAAGGTTAATAAAGAGTTCATCATCATTATATATATATAAAAAGCAACCAGTGAGTGGATTATACCTCCAGTTTTTCATGCACCAGAGGTTATTTTCACTCTTAACAATTCCTGCTCAGTGCTGTGAGTGCTGTGTTTTGCCTCAGAACAGGCCTTCTCCCTGGTGCTTCATGAGGTCATTGTATCTGAGTTACAGTCCGACTCCGGGTCATGCGCCGGTCCAGTTCACGCTGAGGCCCTCATGTGACTGTTGCTGTTGTTCTGGGATCCAGCCGGGCCGGTCCTCCACTGCTCAAATGTTGACAACTCTATACAAAAAAACTCTGGAAAGCAAAACATGAGGAGTGGGAGGGAGAGCGAGAGAGAGAGAGACTACAGAGGACTGGACACGGAGAGACATGAGAGCGAGAGAGAGAGAGGGAAGAGAGAGCCAGCGGCATCTAATCTTGTCCGGTGATAGTTGCCATGCCAAGAGCTAAACAAGCATTTTATCAGTTTCTGGGGCTCAGATTTATTCTGCTGTTGTGAGTTTCTGTCTAATAAATCAGTGCATGATTCAGCCTGTGAGCAGGGTTATAGTGTATGATGGAGGATGTACTGGCTAACAGGCACATCGATTCAGGTAGAATAAAAGCCACGGCTCTGAAAATGATCTCAGTGTAAACTTTGGGGTTGACAGAATGTGAGCGTGTGTCCAAAGATTTGAACATCTGAAGTAAGTGTGGAGCAAATTTGAGGGAAACAGTGATGACAAAATGCAGTGCTTTGCCCTTTGTGGTGTTAGGCTGTACCTTTACCTTGGAATAGATGTTCTTCTTTTTGGCTGTGCACTGCCTTCAGTTCACTGACTCACCTCATATTTGTTTTGAAACGTTGCTGCTGGACACCGGTCTCTTTGCTTTAACCACTAGTGAGAAGAGGCGTCTACTCACTGCCTCCTAGCGTGGTGTTAATACCTGCAATAACCACAGGGACATAAAACTGACAGAGGATGTGTGCTACACTGTATTCATCTCTCCTGACATGTGCAACGGTGCATGAAATTCTCACCTTTTTTATGATGTAGTGCTATAATTGTAGACATTTAGCCCAACCACGGAGCTTTTGTCTCAGGCTTCCTGGCTGCAGATGCTCCTCAGCTGAAACAATAAAGAGATCAATGCCTCGCTTCTCTCCTCCTTTTCAAGCCAATATTTGCACTGACCTGTTTTACTTTATCCTTCCCCTCCATCCTCCCCCTCCTCCTCCCCGTGTTGTATGACTTCTTCGTGTGCTCGGTTTCCAGACATGTGAGGAATCTAATTCTGCTTCTTATTAGGCGTGACCGCAACGACCCTGCGCTGTGATGGAGCCAGCATGTCCCTTCCCAGAGCAGGAAACACCATCACCTACAATTAGCCAACCAACACAGAATCTCTGGCTCCAATGACAAACCTTCAGCCTCACAGATCAAATTTTGTTAAACATGGCAGCAGCTTTGTGGATGGACCTACAGAGACGTAACAAAAAACATGGGGGTTGCCTAATACAATGAAGAGCCGTGGTTCATGCGTTTATTAGGCCACATATCCCGGTGGCAAGACGGATCTAACAGCGAGACACAGCCAACAGGATGCTTCCAAACCAAGAAACATTATTGCATACAATCAGCCAATCAAGACAGCTTCTTGGTTCTCTGTCAGGTACTTTCAGTACTGTAAGATTGTGCAATGGGGATCCTGGCACTGAAAACAGAAGCTTTGAAATGGAACTGAAAATATCAAAGTGCTCCAGTGCTGCAGGGAGTTGGGGTTTCATGGGAAAGCCAAGCACTTCTGTGTCCTCAAAATGTGACAAATTCAGCCCGACAGCATCGTAAAAACCTTCAGAGTTCACTCATTGTGATCCATTGTCTCTGTTTTCTCACCCTCTCTTTGTGATTAGTTGCTGCAATGTACTTTTTTGTTTAATGTCCATGTTTTTGTCAGCTTGCAACATTTATTCAGTTAGTGTTGTTTCCCAGAGTGCTTAAACCAACCTAGAGCAGTCGTTACATTTTGTGTGTGAGCACTTATTCTATGTATAACTTCATTGTGTTCAAGTCTATTGAGGTTGTTAGCTGCACTAATCAATATTTCTATATTAACAATGAGTCAAGTGACTTAAATGTGCAAAGAATCTGTAAATGTGCAGAGAATTGTCATCCACTTAGCCCTAATAAACTCCAATAAGCTTTGGGGTCTTTCAGCTCACTGTTTTGTTTTTTTGGCCTACAACTTTAAAATTTAGTTCAGTCTCACAGCTCTCATGAACTCAGTTTTCAGAAGCTGCAGGCAGTTAATTTCTACGAGAAATATTTAATAAATCAAGTATATGCAGCCTACCTGGCGCCAATCGTCACACTGACAAATTTGGCCCCATAGCAAAGCATTTAGCAGATAAAGAAAGAGATGTTTGCCTCATGAGTTACAGGAAACCAAAACAGTTCAAATGAGAGTGAATACTGAACATTTATTCATCAGAATTAACATGAATGCAAATTTTGCTCTGAGTCGGCTGGATGGTTATATTGTCGATGTAAAGGAAAACTCGATGTTGTATCCATATTGATGGCAGTCCAATCTTTTCTATAAAAGTCGCTGACTGGGTGCTTTCCCAAAACAGACTTCCTTATGCTTCTGCACTTTTAGGGCCATGGAGCATGGATTCCTTCCCCAGCTGAACCGGTTCAGAGCATGCATGCCCGAGACCTCTGCTGGCTGAGCCAGCTGACTCCCTGCTGGCTCCTGACACACATGAAATACGGCCCTCTTGGACTTTCCTAATGTTACTGGACCAGTTGGATCAAATTCTGATAATAAGAAGAGTCGTTTCAAGAGGTTTGGGATGCTCAGAGTAATGTGTTCCCCATTTTACAGCCACTCATTTTCCAATAATTTTGTCTGGGACACAATGTTTTTTGGGCCAATGTACATAATGTGATGATCCTGAAAGTTGCAATACCCAGCACAATCATTATGCAAAGACTGCTTTTCAGCACGATGACAAATTGGACAAGTTAACAGACAAGGATTCGCTGACCCCATATATCAGCTTTACACTGGTGATATATCAATAGTTAGCAATTAGGTTCTGTTTGTACTCATTTAATTATTTGTACATCTGCGTAATTGTCTGATTTAGTAGTAGCATAAGGGCATCACACATGCATTTCATTGTCCAACTTTATGTCGTGAATGAGAATGGAATGAAAGTGAAATGATCTTCAATCTCAGATCTTAAATCTTAAATTTTCAATCTCGAATATTAATATTTAGTTTGCTCCAAGATGCCAAAAAAAGAAAGACTACTTTAAAAAGATCTTCCTGCAGTAGAGCTCTCAGTTTTATGAAACTATTACAGTATTAGCATGTCAGTGTGTTCACATTTGATAACAATGTAGGTATAAATGTTTAGTTATAAGTATTTATTAATAATCATGGAGGCTGGATTTTTACATACCGACTTCAAATGGATGAGAAAACATGTCAGCCTGGATGAAGGATGTTATCCTTTTATTTTTTTCACCAAGTAAATCTTACTATAATTTCTGTGCTCATTCACAAAACAGTATTGAATCGCATTCAATCTGAAACCCAAATAGTTTTTCTCATACATTGATGTAAACCCCACTTTTGCACCATGCATCTGATCTTGAGAATACTCATGCGCCTCCGTGCCTTAATGCAATACAGAGAAAAGACAAGTTACCAGGAAGTGATTTCCTGACATATTTAGAAATAAGAGACTATGTAAGAAAACATCTGCAACATTTTGAGACTTAAAGAGGCATCAGCCTTGATGGATAACTCCAGCTCAGGGAATTCTTTATCTTACATATATATGACAGCATATAATCAGCACCGATTCCACTATAAAAAAAGTGAAGGAAGAAATGGGCATTTAGATCTTGACCACACTATGGGAATTAAGTTTGGAGCCCAGCCATCAATGTTCTCATAATAGAAGGTACATTTTAATCTTATTTTATATTCTGCACCATCTCCATTACTCTGAGGAAAGGTTACACTGAATACACCCTGAGGTTTCCCTTACATGTGATAGATGCCTCTCAGACGGCACATTACTCCACAGCTTTGCATGATGTCCAGCTGGAACCAGAACCAAGCTTTAATATTCCAGGAATATCTGATGATTCAAGAAACACCGAGAAATCCCTCTTCCTGTTCAGTCTTATTATTGCAAAAAGCTGCTATTCACATACAGGTAAAAAAAAAACAAAACAAAGCAAAGAAGTCCTCACTGCAAAGATGTCACTCACTGACCTGACAAACACTTTTATACACTCTAAGATACACTCCTCTGAACTAGATTCTCCAGTTTGCCGAAGTTTGGTCACCGCTCACTCAGTGTGTGACAGCTTTGAGCTAAAATTACCATTCTCATCTTTACACCAACAAAGCAGTGGTAAGGGCATAGAGATGTCTCTGTACTATTTTTTTCCTTCCTTTTATATCCACTGATACTTCATATTGATCTGATACCAGTGCTTTAAAAAATATGCTTAAAATGATTATCTTTTAACAGCTCTATGCTACTAAACCTGTTTTGATGTTGCTTACTGTTTATAGATATTGACTAGTTGTGCAGTAAAAAAATCTGTACTGTTGCATACAGGTGTATGAGACGCTTTGGGATTTAGGGGGGTCTTGTCTTTAATAAATAAATACTATAGTAATAATGTTGGATCAGTGCAAAGACTTGTGCACTTTACAATACCTGATACAGCATTTAAGGCTGTAAAGAAAGCTTTCTGATACAGGTATTGGTATCAAATCAGTTTTAGAAGGGCTGGTGGGTAGGTCAGAAGTGGGGTGGGGGTGGCTGGTCAGGGATATTGTAAAAACATCAGCTCAGGTTGGGAAAGGGAAATTTTTTTCATTTTTTCTTTTATTTTTACATTTTTAGCCGATGTTTTTACATATATCAAAGAAGACATGGAGTATGTTGCAAACTTGTTGCATTTATGGGTGCGTGCATGCTTACAAATATGAATGCATGTTATCATTCTGAAATAATAGATCATCAAACCTTTTTTACACCAACTTATGAGATCTGCAGGTATAAATATAAGCAAGATTTTATAAAATTATTGTAGCCAATATTCTCTGGAGTCTAGGTAAGTGGTTTAAGAGCTTACTGGAGGGGTTTTCTTGGTCGAATTCAAAAACTAGCAAAACAAGAGATATATGATGGAAAAAAAATAAATACCAGCAAAAGTAATTTTTGGGCCAACCCTCTCAATGCTGTTATTAATGGGTAAGATATATATAAAAGTTATTATAGCAAGCCTTCGGGGTAAAACAGTGTTATAAGGTTTGTGAGGTTGGATATACATTTCTGTGTGTGTGTTGTTTAGCTTTTACAATGCAGTTTAAAAACCCTTATGATAACACATGTACAAACACAAATGCAGCTATACATACCTTTACATACATTACATGGTATTACTGGTATACACATGCCCGTGTATGCATGAATGCACTCCAACACACATGTACCCATACAAACTCCCATACAGTTCATATGTATTACACCCTAATTCAAGTGCTTACCTGCCTGTATTGGCAAAGGCACAAAAATTTAATATCAGGAGAGGAAACATATTTCAAACATATTTATCTTTTGGCCTGGATGGCATGTGGCTTAGACACCCCTACAACTTATTTATCTGATTTAAAAGAGAGTGCATACTGTATGCCAGAAGTCCATAATGTGCAGGGATTTCTAGATTTCAGGAAATATTGTGCAAATGGAGTAATATCATCTATCAAGGAAAATAAGGGAATGTAACAGAAAAGATGGCAAGTGAAACTAAAGAAAGACAGTCACACGGAAGTTGAAGACAGTTCCCTTGTGATTGGATTCTGTAAATATTACAGCTCAGAGAAAAACTACCACACATGTTTTAACCTTGGAGCTGCATTCCCATTTTAATGGCTTCTTCTGCAGATCCCATTATTTACATATTCCTGCACACAATATAGTGGCTCTTTTTTGGATGGTGACCATGCAAAACACAAGGTGCACATGGAGGCTACAACTCTCCACATCCCTTATGGAGCATTGTAATTTACATTTTTCCATGACATCAACCGGTAGCTCTGTTAAAACTAAACAAATGCTACAGGATGAAAAATGTATTTTCTTCCATAGTGTAATCACACTTAACCTTTGCACTGCATCATTGACATGATAGAGTGGGCGAGGGAAGGAGAAAATTCACACACTTGAACCCAGTAGACACCAGGAAAACACAGCAACATGAATTCTAACTAACTGAAATCACTCCCTGAGATTAGTGAGACCTACTGGGGCAGACACAGATGCAGACTTCCAAGTGGCTGCTGCCAGAAAGCAAGATGGATGATGAAGGTTGGTCCGGCCAAAGGTGTTTGACTCACAGAGCTCAACTGGGACACTTAAGGAATAGCTTTAATACACTTACTTTTGGTACATCATGAAACATAACTTTTTCAGAAACAGAATTTCAGACCCAAAACTTGCTTACTTCCAGCTGAGAAAATATAAATCTTTTTGAATGCAGCACCTGATTTTATTTGAGTCAAAATGAGTCAGTTGTAGCTTGCAGGGACCTGCTTTAGAAACCTCTGGAAGCCTCGCAGTGTCTCTCACATTGACCCTGTAACTCAAACCTGTTTTCAGGTAAGGAAAGAGGCTCCTCCCTGGGCTTTACCTACCCTAAAAAAGGAGTTAAACATAATGGTGTCGATTGTTAAAGGAAAAGGGCACTCAGGGGGTTAAAAAGACCATACTTGCACTTGAGATTAAACCCTGAGGTGCTGAAGTGCAGCTGTCTGTCAGCATTTTAAAAGCCGGAGAGCGAGAAGAAAAAGAGGGAAATGAGACTCTTTTCCATTGCACAGTTAGCTATGTGGCATGTAGAGACAAGGCAGAAAGTTAAACTGCATGAAAAAAGAACAATTCCATGAAGAGGACAGCCAGATTGATCATGCCAATGTCACTTGGTTCACACAAAAACTCTCATTTTCTTTTTCTCACTGACCTGGTTGATCTCTTTGTACTTGCTTAGTTATCTATCCCCTGTGTGCTATTTGTATTGTTGTCATGAAAGGTCACTACATTTGCTGTCACTGGGTGTTACATAAAAGTTCTCTCTGTTAATTTGCCATGCACAAAATAACAAATACAGTCCAGATTGTAATTGGTTGATATTTCCTCTTTTCATTTCGGGATCCCAGCTTTTTACTGTTTTGTTTCTCACATAATAAATCAAGACATAGAACTGCGTTTGCCAAAAATAAAAACTGTGAAACCGATGTCATTACAAAGATACTTGTTTCTGTGCTTGCCTGCTGAGGGAACATACTGCCCCTTTAATCGCAAAAGATCAGTATGTAAAACACAGACTTAATATGTCCTCTTTTCAAAGGAGACAATCAGGCACCAATATCAAAGGTTTCCATAAGAAGAGAAATTATTTTGCTATCATATAAACAGCTGGAATATAGACATGAGAGAGAGCAGACCTGTTCTGGGAGAGCTGTGGGAATGAAAGGGGCAAAAGGCTGTGCTGGAAAAGTATACCGAAACCATTTTTACAGTACGGCCCCACACTTCACAAACTTCTAATACAGATGAACAGGGTTCAAAAGTACCTCAAGCCTGATTACATTTACATAAACAAGAACTAAAAGAAGAAAAAAGAGCTTAAAATTTAAGTGCTATGACACATATCTATACATCATATGCAATATATTTTTCAATGGAAATTAGTTTGATTGCATAAGCAAGCTTAAAACAAAGCCAACGCTGATGTGTGTGCAGATGTGTGATAGCATCACTTTGATTTTTACAGTGATTATGATTAATCAGTGTTTCACTTTAGTGTTTTTTTTTAAATATCTCTACAAAAATTGAAAGGATAATTGTGTAAATTTGATTTTGTGGTCCAGAGGATGAACCTAGTTAGTTGGAACCATGCTAGTTTTGTATGACTTGACTCAACAATATTTGCCTTTAAAGATCCAGTGTGTAGGATTTCTGGGGGCATATTTGTAGGATCCTGTTGTCATTGTGAATAATCACCTAAAAATAGGCATTGTTGAGTTTTCATTGCCTCAAAATGTGACATTTACATGTATAGAGAGCACGGCTTCTCTTCCATGGAGTCAGCCATGTTGAATCACCATGTTTTTATCGTAGCCTAGGAAGGACAAACCAAACACTGGCTCCAGAAGTTTCATGCTAGGTGTGAAATTTCTTCACACACTTAAAAGGATAGGGTGAGCAGAGAAAGATTTTCAGTCCTAAGCCTACACACTGTACCTTTAGGTTTGGTACTGTTCTTACAGCTGTTGGGTTGATGATGTGTAACAACCTATGGCCAAACACTGCATAACTAATGAGACTAATGAATAGTGTCAGTTAATTAGCTCAAACATTAGACCTGCCTAACATCAGCATTGTTATTCTGTTCATGTTAGCATGCTAAAGTAAGCATTTTACTGAAGGCTTTAATGTGCTTGAAAAAGCAGAGCTGAATATCTGTGGACTATTTAGTTCTGTTTGTTCCAAATTTAGGATAAAACTACATTGTTTGAGCAAAGCAGTAGTCAGCAGTAGCAGAATCTGTACATGACAGTGTGTGTTCCCAAGAATAAAGTCTTAACAAGGATTTCACATGCTTTCCCAGAAGCTGAGTGATGAAGTGACGGTAGGAGTGTGGACCCATTAGCGGCTCAGTAGATTAGCTCTCTGGGCTCTGAAGACCTGGCATTAGGAGTCCAGCTGAGGAATGCTGACCGCTCCACTGACAGACAGATCTGAGTGTGCATTGCTGTAGCTGATCCAAAGTTTACATAAACCCTTGGCAACAAAACTGAGAGTCATTTCCTGCCAAAAATCTTGGCAACTCATGACCAAATGTTCAATAGATGCATGTTATTCATTGTCCAAAAATGACAGAGTTGTTCCAGTGTTTACATTTTAACAAGCATGAATTCTGGAAACCTGTAGAGAAATCGTGCAAATTTATATTCACTTATCTGATTTGGTTTAAAAATAACTTTATGGGGCTTTAGTGAGGATCAAAATCTCATGAATAAAAAACAGTAACCTGCTTTCCCTTCAGCTGTCGACAGAATCAGAGGAGCTGTTCCATTTCATGTATAGATGTGAGACACCTGTAGAGGATATGTTAGCATGCTAGGTGTAGCCTTTGCCTTAGCATTGAGGTAGCTCAAAGTTTTATTGAGTAAGGTGACTGTAAATTACTCTGGTCCAGGTGTAGTCCATGCTGCCATATGGCTACACAGAGGTTTTCAGCCGTCGCAGGAACATGGAAACCCCACTGGGCACGTTGCCAATCAACAGGATGGGAGTTTCCATCTTCTTCTTCATACTCTCCAAACTGTCTGTCTGTGTGTGTTTAGTCTGAGCAACGTGCGGAGCGCGAAGTGGAAATCATTTATGACTCATTGGTGATGTTTAGCATCTACCGTCTGATTTGCGACAATTTGCCCACTCCGAGGGTGTGATTTAACAAAAATCGTTTTTTATTTACGCAACTCAGTCGAGCGTTTGATGGTAAACACAAAAAGTGATGCCATATGTTGGACAGACCAACAAAGGTGGGGTGACGTACTCAGTGGTGAAGTAAAATAGAGGCAAAGAAAGAAATAAAACATGTCAGATAATCCCCTTAACTGCTAGAACATCAGTCACAGCAGTGTCAATGTAGTTTAAGTTTTTGTCAAAATTCATTGACTGAAATTCAAATGACCAATTGGTAGTTTTATGTTATTGTTAACCATTTTCCTATTATTTACAGGTAGGTAGTTTTCCCATCTCTCCAAAAAATATTGATTTCCATTTGTTTTAAACTTTTTCCTCAGTTCATCTTTGTCAGCTTCTCAGAATTTGATTTTATAGTGTTACGAATAGCTGTAATATGACGTGAGAGGTGTATGGAAGCAGTATGAATAACACAAGTGAACTTAAAGACTTTATAAATATATCAGTAGTCTTTATAATGTGCATTCCTAGATACAGACAATGACTTTTTTTTGTACTCTACATCAGATATTAATCCAAGGGTGGATTTTTCTTCTCAGAATATCCAGTATCAAAAGCCAAACTGTTAAATTATGATGGCTTGCAGACTCTCAAAACTACATAAATGTCCATAAACAGATTGTAATATAAAAAGTTAAGACCTAAACCATGCATGAACAAGCCTACAGTGTTTATTACATGAAGAGGTTTTCGCCAGTGATGCATTCACTGCATGTTGGCAGACACATGTTTAAAATTAGAGGAGTCAGAGAGTCAGCATCCCCAGAATTTAAGCTTTTCATGACCAGAAACTGGCATGTGTACTTCAGACCTCCTTTTACCAGAACTGTTAGAATCTAAAACTTCTCACTCTGTGTTTGTATTTGATCAGGTTTTGCTAACTGTAACTATTCATTCTGCTCATACTGGACATTAAGAAATGTACTTCCAATGTTACTGATTGGTGACAAAATTTAGAGTTGCAATTCTGTGCAAAATGCAGTCAAAAATGCTTTGGCAATCTTAGTTTATCAAATCAAGTGTGAACCTTCAGAGTTAAGGTCTTTATCTGAGATAAGCTTTTTACTAAAGAGATTGGAACTTTTTGATGTTTTAAAATTAAAAAACATCACAAAGTTAGTGCCTGATAACCTTTTGAACCAACTCCTGAGACTAATGTTTGCTTTATTAACTAACAACCACTATTAACAGAATAGTCAATAGTTACAACAAAAACCACTAGTGCTGACTTGAAATGAGAGACCTGCTTATCTTTTCCTGTACCAATTGTTGCCAAAATTATTAGAAAATCTGCCATTTTACCACTGTAAACTTGATGCCCCATGCTACAATGGTGATCTTTACCATTGTAGCAACAGTAATTATCTATTAAATGAACTCAAACTGACCTCGTCATTAAGCTTGAAATAAGGCTATTTTTTCTTAAAATTCTAATTTTTGGAAATGAATTATTTTCAAAAGGGAATGTGGTGCAAAAATGAGGAAGGGGTGGTCTTAATAATCATGACAGCACATTGCTAACATATTAAATCCACACTGACAGAAAGAAACAGTAGCCACAGGTGCATTTTTGTTCTACCTGCAGCCTCAGAAATGGCCCTCATGTTGAATAAGGGCCTGTGAAAGCCTTTCATAAGCAAACATAGCAAGATCACTACCAGCTTGACAACTTGGCATTTTTTGCAGGAATATTGCTTTGAGTTATAAGAGTTTCTGTTCTCCTGTTTACCCCCTGCATGACAGAACAAAAGAGCCATCACCTTTAGTAACTTGTAAATTATTGATTTCCAATCCATTCAGTGATGCTACCTGGAGTAGCTAAGTAACAATGAGAGAACAGGAAAAGTTATTTATTGTGTGACACAACAGCACAGGTAAGTATTAATAACTAGCTGAAGTTAAAAAAACCTGGCTGGCTTACTCTGCCACCTAACTAGTAATCAATAATGCAGCACAACAGAGGGTTTAAGCAGAAAATGACAAATTCTCTCCCTTCATAATCAGCACAGAAACAAAGCTCTGGATGTTTAAGACTGTGTGTGTAGCACTTCAGCTAAATGTGTGAAACAGTAATTGTGTGTTGAGGTGCGTAGGGAGCTTTGAGTGTTTCTATTTCTGTTCACTTATATTTAGGCGTCACTGTTACAACCTACAAGGATGGTGGCAGCGTGTCTTTGGCATGTTTGTGCGGCTTCGCACACATGCAGCAGCGTTTTCCAGACTGGCAGGCTGCATGCCTGTTGGCCAGAAGAGACACTTCACACAGTGGTAAACACATCTAGACCCGAGGTCGGCTGCTTGACGTCAGCCTCTGCTTGGCTTCTCTGCTGCCTGGAAACACACACACACACTAATGCATAGAAATCACTTTAGCATACAGTGTGTGTGTACATTCACTGCATACTGTAAAGATGCTCTTTAATCCTTCCTTCCTCCCTGTGGTTTTTTGCCCTAACATAAACACATTAACTCCCTGGCCTTATTCATATGATGACTGACATTGTCCTGTCTGTTGTCAGTGGCTGACGTGAGCAATCAGGTTGCCATAGAAATCAATAGACAGCTTTCCTAGATTAACCAGAGTAAGAGGCCAGAAATCAAAGTAATACATTACCGTGAAACTGCAGCCAGTCATAAAAAGGGAACTGACTCCAGTGATAGGAAATATCTTTTGCTTTGAACTGGATTGAATGATATTAGGGGTATTAGGTAAGACTTTTCATTATTTACAGGTTCCAGATTTAATTATTGCTTGAGTCCAGATGTTGATGCTTCCACTGAGCAGGCCTTTGTACCTTTGCATTCCAAGTTATATCCCTTAGATTTTCACAATATTATGTTTTGATAGCACTTTCGTATGGCTGCCTTTTTTTTTCCCCTGCTAGAGTGAATCATATGCATTCGGTAATTGTCTCCATGCCCCCATGTGGAATCCATATTGCTCACGGGAATTAAGAACTTGAAGGAATGATGCCTGCACATGCTAGATGTGATACAGAAGATGAAAGCCAATGCAGGAGAGACTCTGGAAAGACTCTTTCAACATGCACATCAAATGTGATGTGAGAAAGACAGGTGAAGATGTCAGGTTTGCCACTCGTCGTTAGGTTTGCTAGCTTCTCTACCTTTGTTTTAAGCTTGTAATCAGTAAAGAAGTTCATGACACAACTTTCATTAAAAAAAATTAGTAAAAGTCAGTACAGCAAATGGAAAGACTGTTAATAACAATGTCACATTTCTTTACTCTTTCCCCTCTGGTTATGACAACCTTATGGCTCTGATTTAAGTTTTCAGTGGTTACAAAAATTATTATGAGCTAAACAAAATAGACTTGTGACAAGCCAACTCCAAACTATGAAATCGTACCCTTCATGGATATAAATGAAAACACAACTTTCACTTAATCATCTCTAAAACCTCCATGAAGGATCCCTTCAAAATAAATTACTCTCAAATCAAAGCTGGGGTTGGTAATTTTATCCAGTATGCACCAGTTGCTATGTTGGTCGAAATGGTCTTTACACCCTGACAGAAATGAATAACTTATGAGCTCTGAAAAGACCAAAAAAGAGCCGTCATCTGTAGCTGCTCTAATCCTGAAAAAATGCCGACCAATCACTGCCATGGACTGCTCAAAAACATCCAATCAAAAGCACTTTCACTTAGCCTAGGGGCTCTATTTACCCTCCTTGCTCTTGTGTCCTTCGCCTGGAAGGTTTTAGTGGTTTCTCAAAAATCTCCTGCCAATATTTGGTCATGACTTCAGTATTATCGTGTTAAGTGGCATTGTTGACTTTCTCCTCTGGTCTTCTTTTGTCTCACGGTTACTTTTCCTCTGCAGCACATATTACCACTCAAGATTCGTTTGCTGCTTTTTAGTTGATACATGGCATCACCCTGAGTTTTTGTCAGTTCAAACAAAACTCATTTCAAATTTAACAGTCCGAAATCCAAAGGATTATAAAAACTAAGCCCCATGCAGACTTAAAAGTTGGCTTTAAAATGTTTATGGTGGAGAGCTGAGGCCGTGTCGGCTTAGATTCACAGCAGGTACAATGGATTGACCCAGTTCCGTGGTGAAAATGAAGCATAATAACATCCTCTTTTCACATACAATACACTGTCATCCATATTCCGTGTCCATCCAGACACTCATTCACAGATCCCTCCACAGTCCTCATGCAATCTTACCTTTTTATTTAGTAAAGCTTATGAAACATCTAAATATATGATGAGGATTGCAATTACTGTGGAGAAACCTGACTGTATGATGAAACAAGCAAACACTCTTTTAAATACTCCCTTAAAAATGTTAAAAGTGTAGCTAAGTTCAAATCACCGTGTTCTTAGGTCACTGTATTGTAAGTTATGCATTTACTTCTCAGTATGTAAGTGTCTCATGTGATTTGAACCAGCTGGCCGGACGCTGCTGGCTCTGCAAACCATTGCAAATTTCATATTTTTCCATGAAACAATATGTAATTTGGGAAAATATCTGGGTCTCTGCATGGCTTTGTGTTGACAAGACAAAACTCTTATATTTATTGCTTTCTATCCAAAAATTCATGCTGCGATACTCGCATCACAGGAGCTGTTTCAGAGTGTGCAGTGAATTGTGACCCTGAATCATTTGTTTTGTTGTGCACAAGCACATCATCTCTGCTAAGAGTCCTGTTAAAGAAAATAACCTCAGAGCTGGTTAGAAACAGTTGGTAATAATGAACACTAGTGAAAACTTTAATTGTTTCCTATCAGCTGGCTTTCTCTTCCTTACTATCATCTGTTCGCCATTTCAAATAGCAACAGTTATCAACTTACGCCGACCCCCTAATGTATGAACATTTGTATTTACTTGAAAGTTTTGGAATAAGACCACAGGACTAAGAGATATTTCTCGGTAAATAAAAACAAGATTTACGGTCACAGGCTTTCAGATCATCTTAATCATTTTCAGGCTTCGTCAAGGAGATCTGAGCAGCACAATCATCTAGTGATTTCTCCAAAATAATGAGAAAATGCCTCTTTTTAAGGTCTATTATTTGTTAGTTTATAACATTTGGCTGATTTGGTGTGGAAAAAATGCAAAGTGGTAATAGGCAAAAATAGCATTTGTTGTGGCAAAGAACCAGTCCAGAGCAGAAACTGATGGAGACAATGAAAAGCCAGTTTACTTGCTGAGAAACTTGCCTTTTTTTTCCCTTTACAAGCTCTCCCAGAGACATGGGAACCAGATGAGTAACTGTGCTGCTGCCATTTAATCCCAGAATTCATCTGTGTGGCATCCATGCCCACTGATTCACCCCTGCTCTCTCCCTGTATTTAAAAACACAGATGATTATGTGCTGCACATTTAGGTAGTAAATCACAGGCCTCATGCTAATGTTATAACGATTCTAGAGAGCTTTCCTTAATCAGAATTTATCTGTGTTATATTATCAGTCCTCTAATCAGACTGTGTATCGTTTGCTTACACAGTGCACTATGCTGATGAAGCTCAAGCCTTCATTAAGCGAAAACATGATTCCCACGGCTCATTGGTGCTACTTTTATGTTCATGCTGAGAGTATTGATGATATCTGGCAGCAACCAACCCACAAAGACACAAACATTTCTTCCATTGGGCTTTACAAAATAAAAAAAGTTATAAACAAGAGCCCAGCTCTCCTCCTGTCCAAGCACCTCAAAGCAAAACAAGATGCTGAAGCTGCAGAAACACTTCCCAGATGTTTGTGATGAAGTGCAAGAGACTGACTATATGGTATGATCTGCCGGCTGCTTGTGCTATGGACACGGAGCATAAAAACCTGCAGACTATGTAATACTCATTGGCTTTTGATGACTCTGTTTTGAATGTCTCATGTACGAAACAAAATAATTACATACTTCCGATGGCATCTGTTGGGTTCCACTGTTGTGAGTGCATGCACAGACAAACAAAATGTAGCCTGACACATGCTAAGTGACTTAGTTATTACAAATAATTTCCATGTGAGTACAATTTTCACTTCGCCAACACCTTCTCATATTCCAGTATCTTGTGTTTGTACACATTTGTAGGCCAGTAGTTTTTTTGCTGCTTTTTTTTGACTTTTTAGAGCTGGAATAAAAAAAGTTTAATATGAAAAAGGACCAAAGTTTTTTTTTTTCTGTCTGGTAACACCATGTCCAGAAATCGAACAGGATCACTGGGAGTCATACTGGTTTCCAGTCTTGATCCCTGCAAGTGCCTGTCATCATTTTCTATGAGATGGAGAACATGACAGGATGTACCACACATCATGTAATACTGTCCCAGGTAGGGAACGTTCAGGCTGTCGTTCTCTCATGGCCGTTTGCTTATGCTCAGCTGGGTCTTTGATGTCACAAGCTATCTGCGAAACCTTGAGGTGCTTTACAATGCTGGCCTTACTGACTGTGTCTTGGCTGTGTGGGAAAGAACCAAAATCCTGGGGGACAAATTCATATTTAGGCACACAGGGATGTGAGGACAGCTGCTGAAGAACTGCTTTGACTGCCAAGCCTGCCAAAGAAAACAACACAATGCGGTGTCCCATATGAAGAGAAAAGTCAGATGTTGCTTATGAGAGCTTGCTTTTATGAATAATGATCACAGCTGACCATCATCTCATTATCCATCAATGTCATGTTTGAGGAAAAGCAGCCATGTTGCCACTGATCGTATAGTTGACTTGTAGTTAAGGACGGAGATTCCCAACCATTATTTGTGCAAAAACAAACATACATGCATTTCACTTTTCACATTTAGCTATTTCAGTTTTAATCATTTAGCTGACCACTTCAGCTGTTAAATTTTAGCTTTGTATTACTACTGTTTATTCATTATCTTTAGTTTATTATTAAACTGTTTATGCATTAAATGTATGTAATATTTTCAGCTCTTCACCTTTGTTTACCTAACATCTCAAACATTACTCTTTTTCTTTAAAAGCTGAATATTTTACCTATTTGTCTAATAGTTCTGTGTTAATTATTTCAACTATTCAACTCAGTTTTGTAAAATCTCTGTACTTTGAGAAAAAAAAAAGCTTTAATCAGTTTTAATCATTTAAAATACAGATAAAGGAGAAGGTGTCTCTTGGACAAACGATTGTACACACATTTACAGCTTTACCGTGTGTCTGTTTGGCTGCTGACTGCCTGTCTTCCTGTTCATTTGCATAGTAAGTTCAATCAGATTTTCACTGAGAAATATTTGAAGAGAGAAACAAGGTCTGCCCCAAAAGCGACTAGCAGGCATGTTGTTTTCAGCAAACCAAAACCATTCTTTGTACACAGACATGCTCAGTTCAGCTATAAAATTAAGCAGTTTAATATGAGGGTGTATGAGGTTTGACTCATTTTTGGAGTCAGCTCAAGTGGCCATTTGAAGAACTGCAGTGTTTGGCACATGGAGCTGGCTTCATTTTTTAGTTTAATGCATCATTTTGGAGAAAAACCTATAAATATCCACTTTGCATGCTTGACTGCAATTTATGGACTGGCTCGTGTGTATGTGTGTAAAAGGACATCTTACTTTTTAACTTTTGTGTTAGTACCCAAATTTGACATTGTTTTTGATCTCCTCTTTATACCATTTGTTTTATATATATACATATATCACACCAATTTAGAGTTTAATTGAATAGTTACGTTCCTATTTGTGAATACTTTTTATCCTAAATTAAACTTTGTATTGGTTAAACTGCTCCTTGCAGAAACTGCAGAAGTATCCACTGGTGTACGGTTACTCCTGGTTGTACATCACTGGAGACACAGAAATCTTTCACCTCAGTGTTTTGAATTGATTATCACGGCTCGATGGCCAAAACGTGGCCATAAGTGAAAACATATTCTGCTTAGGTTGGACCGAGCACAGCGTGTCAGCGTTTGAAGCGCAGCTGTGAACGCAGTTTGTTAAATATGGAGGAGGGAGGCTAGGCCTGTCTATCTTGGGGCTCCACATTTACTCTACAGGAAATATCCACTGCCAAGGCCTGCAGTATGTTTTACCCTATGGCTGCTTATACATGCTGAGTTAATACATCAGCCTCTGCACGTGGAAAATTCTTCTGACAGTGTACGCTTACACACAGAAGAGCAGGTGCGTGTATTCTAGTGTACACACGTGCTGGCAGATCAACATTTTGGTCGACGAAAAACAGTTGGGTGTCTGTATTTAGGTGTGAGGTTAACAGATTGCTCCTTGTGGACCTGCAGATCAAACATTCCCATAAAGGCAGAATCTTGGGAATGCAGCACGGAACACCGACAGCACGTTTCCAAGTCTGTTCGAGCCTGCCTGCGGTGGGGAGAGGATGACAGGATGCAGGTTTAGCAGGGCTGGCTCGAGGCTGAGGTTTACTGTAAAGTTTATGTGAGTCTTTGCGTGTGTGTGTGAGTGTGTGTGTGTGTGTGAGTGTTGCAAGGTGTGGGACTCTAATATGTACCTTTGCTGAGTGTAAATGTTTTAGAGGCATCTTGTGAAGCAGGCTGAAAGCATCTTTGACATAATTACACAGTCTGTCAAAGCTAAAGAGGAGGTTCCTTATGAAATGAGGACTGGCAGGTCAGTGAGAAAAGGAAACCAGATTGCCAGAAATGGGAAGTTGTTGACCAAACATCTGTGCTGGCATGTTTGCATGTGTTGGGAAGTGTTTTCTACAGTAAGCAGACAGTGGTTCATCAGCGGGGTTGATGATTGATGACCTGATGGAATTTGTTGCAGTATCTAAGGTTGAACTCCTCTGTTTCAGAATAAAGTACATGTTCTGCTAAATTTCAGCTGTCATTGGCCTCTGTCAGCCTTTATGCTTTTCCCTTGTTGTCTCTTGATCCTATGTGGATAAAAACAAAATACATTTTTTACAAATGAGTTAAAATAAACCTGAGTCTCTGAGCCCTGAGTTTGATTTTTTCAAAGAAACAGTAACTTTTATGACTGACACATTAACACTTTCACTAAACTACATTCACATTCTTCATAGGTATTTTATAAAATGCATCTCCTTAACATCATGTGAGTAAATATGTGTAAATATTCATATTACTGATGCACAGGCATCAGTAATTATCTGATAGTTGTTTGGGAATATTAGGGTTTCCCAAACAACCATCAAACAGATACAATGTTCAACAGAGGAGGGCCAACTTGTCAGGTCAAGACTCAACAGTTAACCTGCACCTGAAAGAGAACGGATATGCTAATCAGGAGAACAACATATGTTTGTTCAATAGAGAGGACAGATAGTTTAAAAGTTAGTTAAGGAGGCTATTCATGTCCATGTAAAGAAGCCATCCCCTGACAGAGGAGAGGGTCTACATGGCCATATATCACCCAACTGTAATGCTTGTCCTTTCATCCCTTTCCAGGAGATTTCACACCCATTCACACCTTCATCAATCATTTTATCTCAGGTGACAACACTAAAGACAGTCATTACAACAGCCAGAAACACTGAAAAACCAGGTGTATCAGTGACCTTGATAATGAGTCAACTGAGGTTAAAAACTTGGGACTCCCTACCAATCAGTTAGAACGAAAGAAGCCCGTTGGATGAGAGGCAAAACACTGTCAAATATCTAAAACCAAACTACTAATCCAGCCTCATTTACAAAGTCCAGTTGCTCCAGATTCAACCCTCTTTGGATAGCCAGACATGGCTGACTGAAAAACATTACAGTATAAATGCTCAGCATTATCATGTCAGCGTTATTACTGTCTGCATGCTGGCAGAGCATTTCCCTCAAAGCAAAGCTGTGTCTAAATCCAGTCTCACAGAGCCAGAAACGTTGTTGTAAACTCTTGGTCTTCATAACCTCATGGGGATCATGTTAGCAAAATTTGTTCTCAGTGTGAAGTTCTTCTCCTGGCATTGATCAGACCCCTGAAAAGTCACCTCCATTCATCAAGATTATATTTAGAAGGTTTTTTTAAAAAATCATTTCATTCCATAAAATGGTTAAGATTTACTTCTACACCTTTTTCTTCTATAAAAAGTTAAGAAAAACATCTGTTAACAAGCAACCCTAAGTCTTTGCTTTCTCCAGATACATTTCTGCAGCTAGCTAGCTAGCAGCGCGAGCATATCTGCTAACACTGTGGTCACTAAACACACAAGTGACACTTTCTGGATAAAAGCTCACATGACACATGCACTTGAACTTTTGTGCTAGCATTATAATAGTAGCTCATTTGGATTACTTTAGGATGGCATCCTTTCTTCATTAACATCCCAAAAGTCATGTGGAGTTTTTATGAGATTTATTGTTATGAATATTGCCTAACCATTGTCTTATCCAGCTGCAGCTGTCTGAAAAACTAGTATGACTAACATTTGCCGCAACTCCCTCCATCAACATGAATGTGACTTGAATCATTTTTTGATTTGGCACTCCAACGCAGGGTTATGCCTGACGCGCACCAGAAGATTTTAAATCTTTAAGGATTTTAACCATGTGGGAGACCACAGACATGACAACAGATTTTTAATGTTTTATTCCTAAGAATGCACACACCAGACAATCAGTCAAGACGCTGGAACACACACTTAGCATTTATACTTAATGATTCAGAGTGGTGATTCCAGGGCTGCAGAAGCTCACAGAAACACGTGATTAAACAGGACAAGAAGAAACCATAAACATGGAGGCAGCCTGCTGTCATTATACTGAAATTGTGGCTGCTCTGTTCTGCAACAAATGACAAAAAAGAGCAATAAACATGCATGAAGTCATGGTGGAATCAGTATGACTCAGGCATTTTGCAGCCCAAACTGGAATAAAGTTTTATTTAGTCTTAAATTGGGCTAGTGCAGGCTAATGCTACAAGCTAATGAGTATGCCACATCCAGTCAGTGATACCTCTGTCAGCTTCCTGACACATCAAGCTGACAAATCGAGCTAACATATTTCTGATCCAGATGGTAACTTTAATATTAAAGCTGTAAACCCAAACCAGCCTCGAATCACAAATGCCCTCTGTGATCATTGGAAGGGTTGAATCGAAACCAAAATCCACCCAATTATCATTAGTGTGGCGCCAGCTAAACATTATCTAGCATTCTGCAGATGTATTGGACACAGTGGACAGATGAAATATGGAAAAAAATTAACTTATCTGTATTCTGTTGGCATTAAGCTTCATTTTAAGTTTTGTGGCAAAATCCATCTGTTTTTGTGAAAAATCTTTAGAACAGCGTACTGGAAAATGCAAACACTAGTTTTCTTTGTCTCAGTTTTTATGGATGCAAAAAGGCTCACAATTTCTCCTTTTGCAACTTTGTAATCAAAAACAGGACACGTCTCTGCCATCGAATCAAAAATAGCAAAACTCAATTTGCAAAATACCAACCAGTGTTGCCAGATTATGTGAGAGAAAAAAGCAGATGTGTATATGTTGCATTTAAATAGGCAACCATTTTAAAAATGCTTTGGCTTGTAATTTTACAATTTTCTTCAACTTATTGGTGAAAACAGTGCTGATTTTTTTGTTTATTAATATATACAGTCTATTAAGTATTATGTCCCATATACAGTGCACAACACAGACATCCTATTATGTTTTTTATTTTAATACAGTTTTAATAACTCACAATAAATAAAACAGGCAATTACAGCATTTTTTTTATTCACAGAGGAAATTTCAATCCATCTCTGTTTTGTCTTTAGGCAGAAAAGCAGTGACAGTTCTTTTGCAGAAATCTGAAGATAAAACAACTCATCTCTGTCTTTCTGACCTCTGAAAAAGCAAAGGAGGACGGTCTCATCACAGCAGAGGTAACAATGATCCACAGTATTAATGGACCTGATG
>JAQMCX010000057.1:16896522-16936991 GCA_029814765.1 Acanthurus leucopareius | reverse complement strand
GCTGCTCAGCAACTCTGCTGCAAAGCAGTTGATCATCTTCACCAGGACATCATGAGGGCAACTCTGTCTAACCTTTTTCCTGGGAAGATAAAACAATTATGTCTCTGATGAAGCATGAAAATATCACCTGATGGAGCATGAAGGGGAGAGCAGTGGAGATCCTCAATAGCTTTCATGACATGCTGGGTTAGAGCGTGTTGAGAGAGGTGTTTGGAGGAAGCAACCAGAAGCCCTGCAGGACTTCTGGAGCTGCACCTCCATCACCACCTCCTATGGTTGGAGCAGTTCAGACTCCTGCTGCTGCTTTGTCAGGCTTCTGGCATGCTCCTCAGCCTGACTGATGATCTTGGGATGTCTGTCAGTTAAAGTTATTTAAAAGTTGGTTTTAAAATCACTTCAGAGCACCACAGAGACATCACAACATCAGCAGCTGGACTGATAAATGAGTGTCGAATATGACTCACTGAAAATGAGGAGGGGTGGCCTCTGGTGAGCTGAGCAGCCTTTTAGCTTTAAACTTGATGTCCCCTTGTTTTCACACTAGTGTTCATCTCCCAAACCTGGAACAAGGAGTGAGATGTGATGAGCAGTTTGACATATTTACAAAACAAATCAAAGGCCATTCAACAGTGGACCCCACACTGCTATTGAGTCTTTTCAGCACTATGATCCTACCAACTTGAGAAGAGACTTGAAATCTGCCTCCTTAAAGTCCTCCAGCTGAAACTCCCAGAGCCTTCAGACAGTAAGAAAACACAAGCTGCATCTTCACAGTTCCTGTCTTCCTCATTAC
This sequence comes from Acanthurus leucopareius, assembly GCA_029814765.1. Taxonomy (NCBI): domain Eukaryota; kingdom Metazoa; phylum Chordata; class Actinopteri; order Acanthuriformes; family Acanthuridae; genus Acanthurus; species Acanthurus leucopareius. The sequence goes on along the minus strand of JAQMCX010000057.1, from coordinate 16,936,198 downwards.
AGACATGCTGGCTTGACATAAGCAGAGATGAAGTCAGGTGTATTGCTAGATTGTGTGTGTGTGTGTGTGTGTGTGAGTAGTTCACTGTGCTCTCAGCGTTCTCTTGCTCTCCTCCATCAGTAGCTCCCTCATGTCATCAGTGGTGTCTGCAGATGGGAGCTGGTTCTTCTGCTAAAGACTAGAAAGTTCAGTCACCACTGTGATCTGAACAAAATACAAGAGGTCACATGTCTTTATGATGAAGAACAAGACAATTTATGAAAATTTCCCTGCTAATTTATTTTGCTAACAAAAGGTAAACTTATAGCAATGTCAGGGATTACATATTTCACCATTTCAAAAAAATAATTTCAATTGTCCTAAAGTTGAGGTTCAGTTTTGTCTTTTAATCCACTCACTTTCTCTCTTTTTTGTTCTATGTTTTGCCTTATTTCACCTGCTCATCCCCTGGCATTGATCCTCCAGCAATCCTGTGAATACTGACCTGAAATATTACACTGACAGTCACAGTATAGCTGTAAGGGGGAAGTGTTGTGGACAGATACTGCAAAAGGACAAAATATCATGTCTTTGAACTACATATTGAAAACCTCTGCTATGGGTAAGATTTTTGAGGGATTTTTCTTTTTTTAAACACGTGCTGTTTAGCAAGATACTGTAAACAAGCATAAAAAAGCAGCTGAAACGAGAGAAAACAATGCAATCCATGCCAATATTTGAAAGCGACTCAACAGGAAAACGAGCCTTTAAATAAACAGATTTGGCAACTTTGACATGATACTTAGCTACACCTGGCTTCTCTCCTGACGCCCCTCAGAAAGTCCCACTCCACAAGTTGTTGGATTTGGTCCATTGGGTTTTGTGACGTTCGAGACCCTGGCTGTCTGAAATCTGTGTGTCTGTGACTGTCGTTGATACACTGCACTTCCGAGGCAACAGCACTGCTTTCTCTGCTCATAATGTCTTTTAGGACATATATAAAACATAATATGGACATGTGAATAAAGTTTAAAAAAAAGATTTTTATTGTTTTATTCTTTATTCTTCAACATGTCATCCATTGGACTCAATGTGATTTAGGCCCAGTGTCTATTTTGTCATTTGTTCTCAATAAAGTGTTTGCAGCAGCATGCAGGGCTGCATTCAGGGACTACTTTCAGAGTGCTCTGAAAAAACAGCTCTCTGAAAAAAGCTCCTCTAGTTAAAAAATCTCTGAACTTTTCAGGAAAGTGCTAGTGTCATCATCAGTTACCAGATGAAATCGGACATGTCAACGTGTAATCAAGAATATGGAGGACAAGCGTGTTCTGCCCGTGTCTTTATTAGCTTTATGACACGTCAGACAGAAACTGTCAGAGACAGAAAAACGGGTTTGTGGGTGCGGATTGGCCAAGCACTGGCTGTTGCTGGTGAATGTTTTCATTTATCACCCTATGCTGTGTGAGCTTGTTGTTTACAGCTTCAGTCAGCACTCTGCTAACACAATGCAACACAGTCCATGAGCAGCCTTTTTCTTTTTCTTACTGCACATGTATTTCATCCCAGCGCTCTCCTGCGTCCCACCAGTGCAAAATACATCGCTAACAGAGCACTGGCCTAACAGAGCCATGCATGAGCCTCCTCAACAAATAAAATTAGAAATATTGTTATAAATGCTGTTGTAGTAATGATATTAATATAAACTTTGAAAACATATTATTAGTTTTATATTTTATCATTACTATTTTTCGGGTATATTACGCTGTCGTTTTACTGTTCGTACATTTTTTTATTAGATCATCATCACTTTGGGCTGTTATTTTTTACGTCATAAGAAAAGTGAAGTGTGGGACTGAGTTCACACCTGCTGTGGGATGCCTATGGGGATGTGGAAGCAAATCAATTTCAGTGCCAAATGCTATGCTGCTCAGGCAGCGGTCCATGAGTTTATGCCCTTAGGTGATGTTTAATGAAGTGTCTGTTGAGCAAAGACTCTGAGATGATCCTATGGTTCAACAGGGCAGATCAGGTCACCAGAACTGTTGGCATTAAATGTTAAGGGATGCAGTAAAAGTTTCGTATCAGTGAAATGGAAAAAATGCTTCCATCAAATGGAAAATTCTGGCATTTTTGGGGACATTTACAAGTTTTGTGCAAATTTGAAGTGTTTCTATGAAGTTCCCCTCAAAGACTGAAATTACATTTCTGTGGAATTTTGTTTTAACATCATGTCAACAAAACATCTTGAACATCAGAGCCAGCAGCATTCAGCTAAACTACCTCTTAAATTTTCTTTTATCCAGCACCAAACTGAGGGGCACTTAGTAATTATTTCCTCTTAGTAAAATGTACCACATTGTTACGATGTTCTAAAGATTTGTGGTTTAAAGCTCTGCTTGTGTGTTCTTGATTGGTGTTTTATAGCTCATGAGGACATGGGAAACAGCATCAGTGTTTAATCTAAACCACAGCGTTGCAAGCCAAGCCTCAGGATTCAGCCATGACAGATTGTGAGCAAACATGTCATAGCAGAACGATAACTGTATGCCCATAGGCTCTTTGATTTGGCTCACTGTATCATCATTCATTTCATTCCTTGTGTGGGGTCCTTAACTCATGTCTTTGCATTCCATGACCAAGTGGTGATCTTCAGTGTTTAATTAAAAGATGATAGATTAGGATAAGAGAGATTTTTTTTGCCCATTTTTGTCATACCTTGAAGCTTTAACAATCGTCCGTGTTCACAATACATACTGTGGCACCCACATTACAGATCTCTACTTCATTTTCACTCATTCATTCACACTTGTATCGACATGTTTGCCTTATTTCTTATTGGCTGCAACATCCTGACAATCTTTTTGTTATTATTGCTCTCAATTCATACATTTGCACTAAAAACAACACAGAGAATTAGGGCAGTAACTTGAATTTGGATGTAAGAGAAGTCAGCAAATCAACAAGGGTCCAAAATGACCTTTTGGATGTACTTGATGAAGGAGACTGATAGATGAAAAAATGTACCTGCAGCATGAGTTTTTATCAGTTAAAAACAATAAACCATTGTAATTTGCATGTATTATTATTTAGTATATCACTGTGCCCTCAAATGGGATCTTTAACCAATGCCAAAGTATTGTGAACAGATAACAACTTTAAAACTAACTCTGTATGCAGAAATATGAAGTTAACACTAAAGTGTAGTTCAGGGTTTTTTTGTTATCTAGAAGTATGTTCAGTCTCTCCAGGCAGTTCCCTCTCAGGCCATGTCCCTCTTTCTTGTCCCCTGCTATGAGGTCTGGCCTTCTGCTGTGGATGATGTCTGTGCCACAGGTTAATGACCTTGTGTGAAGTTATTATAGCTAAAGGTTAAGATGAATGGCACAGCAGCAGCAGGTGAGCTCACCATGATCTTGTTGCTGTAATTGACAGTCATTTGTGGCTGTGCACACTAGATGTGTTACTGTGCGCATGATAATAAGGGGAAGGGATGACTTTCAGCTTGTCAGATGTTTCCATTATGTTAATGTGTAAAAAAACTTAATTAAATTAAGAAAAGCATGTGTCCCAAATTTTGAGTCCAAGAAAAATCTCAAGCCATCGTGTGTGTGAGTTATGTTGCAAGCGGGACCAGAATCCATGTGGCAAACTCGAGTCCACAACTTTGGTTCGTACATGGCATCTATTGTGAAAGAATGCATGAAGACTTAAGAGCCCCGAGGCAATGTCTGCGCTGTAGCTGCTGTTGTAAACATTTGTCTTTCAGGCTGAGTTGCACTCAAAACACATAATTGGTGAACTGAAATGTCATTTAAAGTCATTTCAAAGCCTTGATGTTCTCAGCAGTTTTTCACACTGTTGATGGCTCCGAGGCACACTCAGGCTCCTTTCAAGGTCTAAACAGAATGGATTAATTTGTTTTAAGAGAATCTGCGTTTTTACCAAGACAAACTCAAGACAATATAGAGGTAGAGGTGTAAGAAAAAACCTGACGATTTGCAATTATATGACAGTGGTTGTATCCATAGGGAGGGAGGGTTCACAGACAGGGGCTGAGGTGGAGCAACGCTGCACCAAAGGTTTTGGGCCAGTGTGTTAGAGCAACACATACAGCAGACCTGATTTTGAAAGCATGCAGAGACCTGTGTTGATGGCTGTGTGTTGCTTCAGATACTGTGGAGACAATCAAATAAAAGTCCAGAAAGTTGAGTTTGGGTGATAGATTCAAGACTGAACAGACACCAAAACATGCAAAGTGGTTTATCACACCACGAGAGAGGTAGAACAGCAGCAATCATTTTATCTGTCATTGCAACAGTCTCCTGGTAAACAGCCGAAATTCAGAGCTCACACAATAAATTCATATACCAGGAATATGAGCTTGCATGTATTCGATTGGCCGGCACAGAGTTTTGTCAGAAGACGCCGTGTTGGGATCCAGCAAACTTAAGTCAAGTTCAGCTTCCTTGCTGGACGACACTGTGTTGTTCTGCTGGAGCGCGTCTGCACTGGCAGCATCACTGTGTCAACACAGTTCAAATGAATGAGGACGCTTCCTTTTTCATTGAGAGCTGAACTCTGTCCTAACACAACCTCAGAATTGAGACCACCATTATTTAAACACAGAATCAGGAAATATCTTTTTTAAAATGGCGATCATTCACAACCATTAGGCTTCAAGGGATTTGGAGGATTTGTGCCTCACAGAGAGCTGAAGCTTGCAGTCAGTGGTGGCTTGATCGATGACTTAATGTTGGTTTAAGTTGTTGTTTCTTATATTTATCATCAGCACATCAGCACACACCATCTCCAATCCAGTCCCATTTTGTTCAATTTCCTCTCTTTCAATCTCAGGTATTTAGTTTTCACGTTTGCTACAGAGTGTCAACATTTAAAAAAAGATCAAAATACAGTAGGCAGAACTTCCCAAGATGTATGTAACAAAATATCTGCACTGGACTTCATATACCTTAACTGATCCACCTCCAACTTATAACAGCTGTTCACATCTGTGTTTGAGTTGAGTGTATATGACCTTCTTTACCCCATAGTGAAAGGGCCTCAGCATTTTAAATGGCTGCCAGATGATAATATAAATTCCTAACCTCCCTGAGTTTCCTCACCAGACTTGAGTTTTCCAGTCCTCCTGTCCAACAGGTATCCCCCAGCCCCTGCAGGACTCCTGATCAGATGTGAGCCTCCAACTTTAATAAAATTCTTAGAAGATCCACATCAGACCAACAGTTACAAGTGCAGGGTCTTATTTTCTGGTGATAATGACATTGTCAGATTTTCAGTTTTAACAAATCATGTGTACTTGGGAGGACAAAAGGATGTGACAAAAACAAAATAAGACATTTCTTTGCAAGTTCTTGCAGAAATGCTATAAGATTCCAGGGTTTGAAAGGCCTCCAAGTCTTGAAACCATTAACACAAGGTGCAGAGCTGGTTGGGTGAAGATGAAGATCTGCATCTCTGATCGAAACAGCATTTGATCGCTTTAAGTGTCAACTCAAACAATATGTGATCCATATGGTATAAAGTCTAATCTGCTTTTACTTGAAAATATGTGTGAAACATCTAAGAGTCACAAAAAAGCTGTCATGTCCTTTACTGACTGTCACAGATCTGCTGTCAGTGAACGGTGCCAACAGAAAGCTCCACAGGTTACTAAAAAAAAACTCGTCTTTTTTTTTTTGCACTGTGCCCTGCTGTTGTTCTCCTTGTTGTTCAGTTCGTTCTTTCCAAAATGCTCTATTGTAAACTCCCCAGCTGCTGCTTTTATTGATGCTCCTCTGAGAATGATTATCACTTTGGAGACAGGAGACAGAGTAGATAGATGAGTTATTTTACTGTCATATTGTGAGCGATGCGGCTGCTGTTGACTCTTCACGACTCTGGCTTCAATGGAGGGACACACACCGGTCAGCAGCAAACCAGAACAAGCTGTTTTCCATCGCCTCTGCCCCAGCCAGCACATCATTATTTTGTTTGGATGCAGGCCCTGTCACGTGTGTACCAAACTCTCTGAATGTTTCATTTCCACTATAGCCACTGGTGCACTTTCCACACTGCCTAGATGGTTTATTATCTTGGATTAAATGCTCCTGTTACCCAGAAGGGACATCAGTTTGTATGAAAAACAAAATATAAGAAGGGTTTGTTTCTGTGATCATCATCATAAAACGTTTATTTCTGATCGTGTTTAAGATTGAGATATTTTAACAGCGAATGCCTCATTTGACGTAACAAACAGAGGCAGGGCGAGTGTGGTACTGATGGTTTATCTGGCAGAGATCAGCTGTGTGTGTGACAGATATATGGGACCTGACGTCACACTGAAGACTTTAAATAGACAGAATTGTGGAGGTATCACTAATCGATAAACATTATAAATGGACAAAATAATAACAACAAAGAGCAGGAGAGGACATATATATAAGTGCCGTCATACGTTAAAAGCTGAAGAGCGGCACATTTAACTGCGTCAGAGAGACGTAATAACATTTTTACTATGGAACAGCGGTTACAACAACAGAGAGACGACAGGTTCAAATGAGGTTTATTTGCAGCTCGAAATATGAGATCCATGTGCCAAAAACCAAGACCATGTGAAAGCCTATGGATCATTTGAGGACAACAGGGAGGAAAATATTATGTTTGTCCAGTCAAAAAATGCTTCCACACACCCTTTTCACACATGCACGATCACCATTTAAGCTACAGTGTGCAGGATTATTTGGTGGTGGAGTTGTAGATTGCACCCGACTCAACATCCTTCACTTCACCATCTCCTTCCAAACATGTAGATGAACGTACAGTTTCTACAAAAATAAATACATAAATAAATAAATAGAAAAGTACTCTTTAGAGCCAGTGTTTGGTTTGTCCATTCTAGGCTACTGTAGAAACGTGGCAGTTTATTAGGTGGCCACCATTGAGGAGGACCAGTTCCCTCTGTAAATACAAAAAGTTTATTCTAAGGTTATAAAGTAAAAATAGAACAATGATTCTTTTTTTTTTACATAATTATACACTAATAAAAACAGTTTTATAAAAATAATTTCACATTTTTGACTTTTCCTGCATTAAGATCCCCTTAAATCCCACACACCTGGTCAGAGCTGGGTGATAACAAATGTCCAAATTACTTTGCCCAAACTTATCCTCCAGCTCTCTGGTGCTAAACCTGTGTAACTTGCCATTGAGTCCACATGTAAATAGAGCAAGTTATTGTCTGGAGAAGTCACATTCAGCCAGTGGGCATGTTGCTGACATTACACAGAGTGTGGTTGCTTGGTACTGCTTTCTGCTTGTCTGTATTGCTTTTCACTCTTTTGTTAATATCGCCCAAAGCATGGAGTTTTGATAAGAGTGGAAAAACAATCATTACACGACTCGTTTGCTTCATCGGCAATTGTCAGTGTGCTGCAAACAACAAAAAAAAAAAAAACCTGAGGCCTGTCTGAACCCAACAGAGTATTTACAGAGTGTGAGAGCACCTCTGACACTGACAGTCACAAATTGTGAGTTACATGTTTGAACTGGCGAGTCAACACAATGTTCTGACCTGATTCTGCAGATGATTTCAAATGACATCTGTTTTCATCAAAAGCCTATTGTAGACTCATGTTTTTCATGGTTATCAATGAAGAAATAATGATAAATAAATGACAGCAAACAGACAAAAAGACAAATCAAAAGAAATCTTGATTAAAAAAAAACAAGATAATCTGTTTTTCTCTTTAGCACAAGAACTGAAACTAATGAATGAACAAAAGGTTAGAGGACCAATTTAACCAGGTAACAGATTATAACGTCAAAATCACTTCATGTTAATCATTATGAATAATGGATAGCACCCCATGCTGCCCTCAACACGACAGCATCTGATTATTTCTAAATTCAGAGTGCTTGACTTTGCTCGTCATAAGAGGCTAAATGTCCCTGTTCCTGTGACTCACATCCTCGTCACAAATTCATGAGGTTGGCGACGTCAGCCAACACTCAAACACTGCTTCCAACACAGTCAGGTCATGGGGGGTCAAGGGATAGGAAATAATAAGCGATGGCTTGTATCAGGGACATGTAACCCCTGTGCTTGACAGTGTCAGCATAAGATTTGCCCTTGAGATTTCTGTATATAGGCATTAATCACAGCACAATGGCATTTCATATTTAGAAGGTTGTCCTGAAGAGCCTAAAACATTCTCAAACTCTTAGAAAAGAGAGCAGATCAGCAGTCGTGCAGATGCTTTTATGTAAGACAGAGCACTTGTCATATTACTTTTTTTTAGAGTAATCAGAGCTGAAAAAAGCACTTGTACGTGGATGAGAGTGGGAAAAGTTTAACACTTCTAAATCTTTGTTTTTTTCTCTGTGTTTTTACTATCCACTGAAAGCGTAAAGTTACTTAGACTATGTACAACCTGAAAGAAGCCTGACCAATCACATGCTTTAGGCTACAGGTTACAGTGGGTCAAAGGCTCTGTAATCTGGCTAAGATCTAGACTGAGAATGTGGGAGTCACATTGCCAAAGAAGAATGTTTACCTGGAGGCTTGGCTAAAGGCAAAAATGCTCCGAAGCACTTTCTCTTTAAAAAAAATCTAAAAAATCAATTTATGCTCTATTTTGTTTCATTATTTATGTGATTTGTTTTTTTCCCATAATCTAAACTTGAGTTTACATTTTTATTTAAACCAAAGTGTATTTTGAATGGGAGACAAATTTCTGGTCGTCTTCTATTGACAAATTATTGAACTTGCATAAATTTTTAAAACTCATCGCTGACATACTATAACCTTATGACTTTGAATCCTGCAACTTCTCTCCATTTTGGGACTGATGCCGTGATGAAGGCAATAATACCAGATTATAGGGTTTACATTTAGTCTTGTAGGGTTTACATTTAGTCGTAAAACAACTTCCAATCCCGAGCAATCAAAATGGTATCATCTTCTAGGGCTGCATTTGTCTTGAAATCCCATTAGGAGTTTGGAACACATTTGCAGCGATTCAGACTGTCATTGCCTTCCACATACTGCCAATCTGTAAAGTCTGTAGCGCAACGTTTTGGTCAGAATCCATGGAAAACATCAATAGTAATTAGGGGTTACACCAGCATGGGGTGCATGTTGCTTTTCTTCATGAGAACCCAACTTATGGTTGAGTTCTGAGGTTAAAATCACAGAGAAAGTGAGGGCGCAGCTGTCAGTCTGGTTCAGTTTGGATGCCATGGACAGAGCGAGGAACACACAGGGAGGTACACGCTTGTGGTTTTGCCATCACGTAGTCTTGGGCTGCTCCCTGGACACTCCATCATACAGGGATGGCTGAGCAGTTCAAGGTTCATTTTGAACACTGTGTGTGGGAAGAGCTGCTGTTGCCACATCGCTTTACAGCAGGTTATTGCAATAAAACAGGGTTATCCTTCTTGTTTGGACCTGCATGCCTCATAGCACAAGTATAATATACAGAGGATGTAGCACATAGTTTTTTGCATATATATATCTCAATACCAAACAGGAAAAAGCACTATATATAGTCTCACATGATATAATCTTGGGGATTTAGGGAATGAAGTTAAATGATAGGGTGCATTTTTGCATGGAGGAGGAAAGATGGCACCAAAACCTCTCATGATATAGTGCAATACAGTTCCCACTCATCCAAACATCTTGGAATCGGATGATCCAAAGATGAAACACATATGTATCTTAACTCAATCATGGGAGGAAAATAATACACTGAGCTCCAGGCGCGTGGTAAGCTGTGTGTAGGTTAGTGGAACTGTGATTATTACCTGAGAAAATATTTTACATGGCAAAAATGAAAACTGAAGATGAAAAGTGGACAAAATATAAGTAATGAATGTATAATTACATCAGCACCATGCCCTTTGAAGCTCTGCTGAAGTCGCATAAGAGTAAGTACACGTACTGCAGTGTGCAACTGCTAGGACAGCATGGTGCTATTCAAGCTCTCATAACAGAAAACTCACAATATTTGAAACAGGGATGAGCAATCCACAGGCATGTTCATTTCAAAACATCTGCGAATTAATACCAGAGGCTGCAGCGCAACATCCAGTAAAATAACAGCGAAATAAAATACTGTCTTCATATCTTTCCTCAATTGATCTCAGGATGAGACGCCTCCTATGGGAAGTAAAGGAAGAATGTGCTGCCATGAACCGCAGGCTGCCTGATGAGTAATAAGAATGAATGATACAGGCTGAGATGCTGCAACCCTGTTCGCCTGCCGTTATTCTGGGTTTATTCCTTTACCGTTATAATATATACTGCAGACACACAAGATTGATTTGACACAGTACAGTGATGCTAATATGATAATAACGAATCACACCAGGGTTTGGGGGAGTATGGGGCTGAAGCGAGACGATTTGTAAGTCACAGATTTGGCATCCGTGGTTTCAGATTTTCCCCTGCTTCTGTCTTTAATTTGTGACCTCACAAGTTAATCATCTTGCCAAGATTCGATGTTGAATTGTAGGTTTTTCTGGGAGTTTATCTTTCCTGCTCCTTCTCTGCTCCAACTGAAAGACTGAGTATAATCAGATCCAAATTTCAGCAACAAATTCTCACAGTCGAACAGTGCTGGATTACTACCTGTGCTCTTAATCAGACAGGCTGCTTGGCATGCAGCTGGCTGGAATGTGTTGAGAATCAATTAAGGGAAACTTGGGAGAGTTTTTTGGTGAGGGAGGCACATACAAATCCACGGGAAGGTCAAGGAAAGAAACTATAAAAACTAAATCATATGGTTTGTTAAAAATATTTTCACATTATCCTCTCAGTTGGTGGTAGAGACCGAGCTCTGAAATATTTGAGAGCTGTATTTTTCTTTCCCTGCTTTTACGGATAAAGTATTTTAGGATATCAGGTTCTGTAAGGCTCAACATTATTGCTGGGAGAGTACTGATGTCACCGCAAAATCATACTGTCAATCACACAACACGTACATGTGTGTTTGAAGCGTGTGTGGTCTTGGTTTATGTAGAGTGTGAATGTGTGTATGTGAGGGGGAAAGTGAATGTCGAAAGTGTATTTTTACATTCAAAAATGAAAAGAGACCCGCAAAACATGTGGTGTAATCTCATTTGATCAAAATAGCTTGCATTTTCATCTAAACCTCATAGAGGATAAGAGGAAGTTTAATGACAAGCAAAGCACAGAGTGCAGAGTTGGTGGACAAAGCACCGGTTTCAAAGCGCAGAGTGGCTCAGCTGTATTTAGCCTTTTGTCAAACAGAGAATGGGAAGATGAGAAACAGCCTTCAGTGTAAGTAACCCTGGAGAACGGGTGGATAAACACACAAACACAGAGACAAACATGAATAAAGAGAAAGTCAGACAGAGGGGAAGGGTGGGAGTGATGAAAAAGAGGGAGATCAATGAGTTTCATTCATGACACAGTGAAGATGTCCGTATATTTCGATGACGCTTTAACAGAAGAAAACAATAAAATTGCACAACTTCAGAAAATTAATAGAGGGCAAGGAGGACAATTTGTTAACTCAAATGTGCACTTTGTAACTTATTAGTATTTATATTACTCATATGGTCTAGATATGCCTTTTTTTGCTATTTTTGTGCTCTGATACATATATCAAATATAAACATATGGATTTAAATTATATCTAAAAGTCATGATAGTTCTGGTAAACAGCTGGTCCTTGTATAAAGAGCTCTGACTTGTTTGTTCAGAGGCCTGTAAAAAGTTGCATTGCGCACCTTTAAAGATCAATATTGTGAGGAATAAAGTTCACAATGAGGAACTTAAGGGATATTAAAAATGAGGAAATAGCTTTTGTGATTTATTCACTTGCAGTGGCTTTACAGCCTGATAAACAGATTACACATAGAGGTAAGTGAACGCCAAGATCTCACAGACAGCGTAAGGGCCCAGAAGTTTATATACCAATTATAATAACCATTCACAACAAGGTGGCAGGTATTGTTTTCAACTAAGTCTCTATGTGTATGTGTGTGTGTGTGTGTGTGTGTGTGGTATAATGTGGTCTGGAAGACACCTATTGTAGAGAAAACTACCATGGAAGCTGTTCTGGGCAATTTGCAGGGTATTTATATGTCTGTGGACTTGACAACTTCACAACTGTACAACATGCAGTCATCCAACTGTACAACATGCAGTCATCCAACTGTACAATCGTGCAGCTGAGAGCCAAATAATGTGTGAATCCATCAGGCCCATTGGCTCACATTGGATTTTAGTTACAGATCTCTGTATCCTTGCCAGTTTTAATCATTATCTCAGAGGTTACTTCCAGAGTCATAATCAGTGCTTGAAAAATATTAACAATTCAACTGATGACAGAACACATTTTTTTGCACTGATCGTCCAGACAGTCTCATTGAAAGGGCTACTTCAGAATACGGCAGAGAACATAACTCAATAGTGTCAGCAGTTCAAGTTACTGAAAAGTTGAAAGAAAACTCCATATTTTCTACGTTGACATTTATGGGCCTAATAAATTAATAAATGAATCATGTTTATTTACACTGCGCTTTTTATAGCAGAACCATCTCCGAGTCCCATTGCAAACACACACTAAAAGAGGCATTGTTGTCAAAGTACCCGGCTCATGTCATGTGAAGAAATATTACACCTCAACCTTACACTGTAATTTCACAGTTGAAAATGTAAAGTGATTAGTGTGAGATGGAAAAGTTGTATAAAACCAAGCCTAAAGTCCCCAAAAATTGACTTTATAAAACATGTGTTCTCAAAATATTCCCTGGTTTGATACAAATGTTAGATATTTGTCATTGTTCAAACTTCAAACTTTGACAGCCAAGTGACATCACACTCATTAAAGATGCAGTCACAGACCTTACAGATGTGTAAGTGAGATCAAAATAAAGCTGTTTGCAGGTGTGTGTGGGAGCAGGTGTTACTGATAATTCCAACACAACTGTGTTCTATTCAAGCGTCCCAGTTAGCCATGACAGTGTTACAGTGAGCCACATGGGCTTGATTTCCACTTTGGATGGGCAATGTTTCCCCTACACCATTATCAAGTCTTATATTTGGTCCTGCAGCTTTGCTAGCTTTAGTTCGATATCCTCAGTAAAATCTCTGTAAAATGAGGCCTCTGACTGTCCAACTGCTGTAATCCTGATGGGAGAGGAGAGGATTTGATCAACATGCTGATATGTAGACAAAAGGTAAATCTGCAGACCCTCAGAATGAAAAAAATCCTCGAACTCTTCTCTCTTTGTTACAGGCAAAAAGTAAAGATACAGACTGCTAAAGTCCATCTGGTAAGCTATTTACAGTGAATATTTTCCAAAAAAATGTTTAAATTGACCGGTCAGAGGTTTTATTATTGAAAACAGTATGTGATTTTAGTTTATTAACAGATACCATAGAAGTTAAATGAGGATATCACATTGGTGTATGATCAGTGAGGACGCCTCACGTTTCCTGTTGTGCACACTATGTCAGATAATTAATTCATGTAGTTACCTTCCTTCATTTAATTAGTTCCCCCAATTAAATATCATGAATTAATAGCTGCAATGCATCGTAAGAATTGTTGTTCAAACACAGCTACTAGTAATGTCAGTTGTTCCATCTGTGTTTTTATCTGGTTTGACTTCAGTTTGATTGCTTTTTGGTGAATTAATAAAACCTGAGTGCTCTGGCTTGTATGTCTATCAAGGTTCAGAAAGCAAAATGTCACGTATTATAAAGCACAAAATGGACAGATTTTTCACACAGAAAATGAAAAGGTGATCCTCTTCAACCTTTTTTTTTTCCTAAAAGAAGCAACATACAAACTGCCTGCCTTTAGAAAGCATCAAGTCTAATGTACTGTCATGGGAAATTACCAGTGCTGAGTGTTTAAAGGAGCAGATGTACATGCTGTGTTATATTGATTGATGGCACATAAATAATGCAGTAGATCATGACATACACATTACTGTACGCACCCTGTGGACCAAACGCAACATTTTAAACATATGTGTGTCTTTGCAGGAGCAAAACGAACCTGTCATTTGTATGAAAATGTCATCCATCATTATCCCCAAAGAAAAGAAATTGGCACGCATGTGCCAACGTCCAGACCAAACTCCACCCTAACATAGAATTAAAATAATGTATTTCCTGTGATATTATTCAGTCTGGCCAATGCTTGTCAACACAGCCAGCTCGCACTAAAAGCAGGGAACCTGAGAACTTGAGGTCTGTGATGTCATAACAAAATAAAAAAGGGGATTTAATGAAAACAAATGAGCTTTATTTGATGGTTGTAGTGGTGTGTGTGTGTGTGTGCGTGCGTGTGTGTGTCCATTACCCCATCAGATCAGGATTGTCTTTCAGCAGGGATTTGTTGCTAATGTGATGATGAGGCTTGGCTTTCTTGCTTCAGCTTTGGAGGAAACAGAAACAGAAGTGCTCCAAAGGCTTTGTGAGGTATCACAGGCCCATTTTAAACATATTATATTTTAATGATAATAATAAGTTTTATTATAATTATTACTATCACTGGAAAACTGATTAATTGTTATTATTGTTAACAACATTCATTCAGGTGTTTTCCCCAACCTGTGGTTCCTCTGTGTGTTTCTGTGTGTTTGTTTGCGTTCCTGGGTGATTTGTCTTCCTGCAGCTGGCACACTTGATCACTGTTGCTGAATAACTGCTGCAGTAGATCACTTTCCCACTTTCCTCCCAGTGTCTGCCAGATCTAGCAAGTGTTGCTCTGCCTAGTTCAGCCAGTTTCTCATCGTCCATGTCAGATCTGAAACAAGTTGTACTCAAGTAATATTTGTACCAATCAGTCCAACTGGCAAACATCTCCAGAGACACTGAACTTAACTTTCTGTGGAGTCTTTACTGAATTCTTTAAATAACACCCTGCAGTGAGAAACTCATTGCACAGACATGCTTGTAGGTACAATGTTTTACATCTGCCCTCACTTGGAGCAAGCAATGGCCTAGTGCATTTGTTATCCTTACTAATGCGATGAAAATGCAACAAAAAAAAAAGACTAGAAATAGGGAACAAAGGGAGTATCTGGCCTGATGCCTGAGAAATGGTTTTGCGGTTAGCATGTTCACTTTCTAATCACCAAACATGCTGTTATAATTTCAAAATGCTGAGGCTCAGGCTTGCATAACTTAAGCAGAGTAACATGTTGCATGCTACCATCAGTATGGTACAGTGTTTTACAGTGTGCTCAGCTTCACTTTGCTTTGAGCAAAGGCCTTTTGCAAACATTAGCATAGTAATACACTGTGTTTATGCAAAGTCAGATAATAATTCAGTTTCTTCACTCTGTACCAGGCCTGCCTAAAGTGGGACCCGAAGACCAAGTTTGTCAAAAGGAACAATTTAACCGTCCAAATGTTTCTAGCAAAAAAAAAGAGAGAGAAAGAGGAAGAAAAATCTATTTAAGTCTGTGTTTATACTATTTTATTTTTGTTGGTTCAAATATGCTTAAAACATCTGGGGGCTCTTAATTACTCTCCGTATTCTGAGCACAGCAGGCAGAGTGACACTTCAGATCCCAGTACATCTTAACAACACAGTATAGCAGGTGTTCGCTCTTTGCCCTTGACCAATTATTTAGTTACATATTTGTCCCTTTAAAGCAAAACTTTTAAGAATTCCTGCTCTAGATCAAATTTTAGGCACATGGATAACCAACCATTTCAACATTTTCATTCTGCCACTACATGGCTCAGTTGAAAAAGTTTGATATAATGGACAAAAATACTGGTTGTTACTTGTTATCAGATTATTCAATGATTTTTTCCCCTACTACTTAGTTTCTGGCACTTTATTTTACTAACATAATAATGGGATTATAACTGATATATTTGAGAAAAAAAAGAGTTTTGAATGAGGGAATGACCAGCAGAGGGTTGTTACAAGTGTAGTAATACAAACAAACACGTGCTTGTGTGTGTGAGTGAGTGTGTTTACAGCACAGGATTCATTGCTATTTCCCCAAATATTTGCCTTGGGTGTAGGGCTGTTCAGTGGCAGTGGTGTCGGGGTCGTGGAGAGAGAGAGAGGGTGTGTGTAGTGAGTCAGTGCATTTGAAAGGTGATCAGAGGGAATTCTGGCCCTCAGACCAGCATGTTTACACGTACACATCTGGGCCACACTGCTGTCTGCTGAGTGACGGGGAACATGGAATAATATGATGGGAGCAGGTCATCAAGGACAAATTCATTCAATCAAGGTTAAAAACACATGCAGACCAGGCGGTTTTAATGGCAGTCGATAAAAAATAGTTTAAAGATATGTTCTTCAGAATAACGTGTACAGTTTTAATACTATACTTATGTGTACTCATAACATCAGGAAATGTTTGGTTCTTAAAACAGTCCATTCTGAAATGGCAGATAAATGGTCTAAACAACTCCCTCCCTGTGCAGATGAGAGATGAAAAGTCAGTGACTCCCACCCTGAAGAATATTAACCCCTTCCTCGATTCTGTTTTAACAGGATTCTTTTCCCTTGATCTTGCTGGTTCAGGGACTCTTATCTTAATCTATACATTGTTTAGTACCATTTAGCCATCAATAATTCATTTTTGAGCATTATTTTTAGCATATCTGTGCAAAGACACAGACTCTGCATATAATTTCTTCATGTGAAACAGAAAGTAACAACTAATGTATATAAACACGTCTGTTTGCATCCAGCAAGCAAATCTGGGTAAATAAAGCAAAAACTACCAGCAAAGGTTAATGTTGAACCAACTTGAGGTTTTCAAAGATCCACTTGGTTTCTAAAATCTGAGACCTGACATTGGACTTGACTCAGGTTTAATACAAACTATATTAAGTTACATTGAGTTTCAGGGTCACTCAGAGTCAGAGTCAGAGTCTAGTGGGTTGGTCCCCCACCTTGGCCTAGACTGAAATATTATGTAATAACCTATTAGATGGACTCTGGATGGTCTGGAACAGATGCTCATAGTCTTTAGAGGATGAGGTCTACCCTAACTTTGGCTTTTGTTTCACAATTACGTTCTGTTTTTTATTTTAAAATAGAATTTCTAATAATCGTTTGATTGATTTCTATTAAATTTGTTACTTACATTCATGTCATCCCCAAGATTAATTGTTATAATTTTGATTATCCTAACTTTTAATTTAGATATGAAAATGCCTGCAACTGACACCCAAGCGTCTCTTCTGCCTCACGCCTCTCTTGTCCCCGCTTGCTGTCTTCCTCGTCCCTGGGGTAAAAGTCCTGGTTGGAGCCGATGTAAATCACTATGGTACTGTAATCCCTGTCAGCTGTGTTTCCAGACCGAGTGGTTTTCTGCCACATTGGGTGGTTCTGGGTTGCATTGTGTGGGGTATAATGGGCGCGGGCGGTTGGACAGTAATTGGGCTGGTTCACCATGAGCTGAATCTGTTTCTTAAAAAGAGCAGTGAAATATTACAGAGCATTAAAAGAAGATTCATAAATTGTGTTCTTTAGTTATGTACACACATCCAGTCACACAGCTCAACTTTGGCATGACCTCATTTTATTAACTCTATTATTCCATTTACTCTTTTTATTACTCTATTACCCCACCGCTGCTTACTCAATAAACACAAACAAGCTGTAGTTTTATTTTTCAAATCTTTATTTTTAATGGGACAAAATTCTTTGCGTGCAACATTAAAACAACATTATTTGTTTGGGAGTTTTGATAGCATGGTAGGCGCTAAGTAGCTGAAACATAAACCAACACTTGAAGCAAACAACTGAATTTGTACAAACTTTAGGTTGGCATGTCTTCAAGAGCTGTTGAAGTTTACTAAGTAAGATGAACCTTGTTTTTCTTTTCCTTTAAGCTACCTCTGTGTTGTTGTGTTTGTTTTTAATTTTTTAAATTTTTTTTGGCAGAGGGCTGAAATAGAAAACAGTTTAATAGTTGTGTTGTTTTAGCTTCCTGCATGTTGTGACACATGAATTGCTGTTTTATTGTTCCGTCACATTTAAAAATTGTGATGAACCTTAATTCTGTTGCCACTGTTCCAGTATTTAGCCAATTACAGGTAATACTTGAAAAAAAATTTTATCAGTTGGGGAAAATTGTAAGCAAGTATTGGGCTTAAAAACATCAATCTTGCAACATTGTCCCTAAAACTGGCCTGGCTGTGTTTTCTGACCAGTTAGCTCTTGTCTGAACCTCTGAGAGGAGATTTTAAAGATATTTTCTAACTCTACAGTATTCAGTTGAAGTATCGGTATTTTTTGTTTGTGGAGGGGAAGCTTTTTTTCTTAATTCACTTAGATAGTTTGCAGGAGTTTGGCTTTCAAGAGTCTGTACACCCCCGAAGCCAGATTTAAAGTGTAAATTTCCCATTTTCAAACCCCAACACCAGCCTGTTAAATTTATGAATGAATGATTTAACAGTTAGAAATCATCTTCTCAGTAAATCAGCGCACATACAGGGGAAGATGGTGGCTAACAGCCCCAGCAGTTATGCAATTATTTGGCACTGAGCAGATATTTTTCTTTCAGATCTCTAAAATTCACCATCTCCACCTGGTGACTTTTTCTTTTTCTATGTCCTTCTAACTGCATGGCTCATTGTGCTAACAAGCAGATGCCAGCTACAGATGAAAACATGGCATAGAATACACTAAGCATCAGGTGGGGGCTGCTCCAGTGATATGCTGCCCCTTTTGTTTTCAGCATTTCCCTTTTTAGCTCACAGCTCCTGTATGAAAAGCACAGCCTGACAAAGATGGCTGGAGACACATGCTTGGGTTTGGGTAGCCTTTCCACAGGCCAATTATGGTAAACAGCCCTCCCATCAAGTTGCCACTTTGATTGATTTACTTATATAGCAGGGATTAAAACAATCATTGCTCACTTCACTAAGTCCATAGCTTTAAGCAATCCAGAGAAATCTTTGGCAGCCTGTTATTAATGTATAAAAAACTAACCCATGTTGACTCCATGATAAAGTAGTCTGCCATGGCGTTTTACTCTCAAATGCTCTGAAAGTTTATGAAGTCTGATTATGCTTAACAATCATTGCTTTATTCCTTTGTCACTTGTCACATCCTGAGAGCAAATGATTATTCTTTATATCTTTAAGAACAATATAACACCTTTTCACTCAATGGAGTGAAAAAACTGAAAAAGAAACAAAGCTTGATAAAAAGAGTAATTAGTGATATACTCTGAAATGTTTTTGGCATAACGAGGCAAAAGTGTGGAAAACTGTTTAATGAAGAATTGTGCTGTCACACTGCACCTACGCTTTGCGTTGTCATTTTGACACCCTTTTATTTCAGTGTGAAGTCTAAGCTCTCTCTTGGGCTATCATTTACTGCACAGCTGTCATGCAGTTTTAAGGAAAATTAAAATTTATGTGAATTAATTCCACAAATTATAGAGCCGTAGAAATGGAATACCCTAGTCCTTATTCATTTGTGAACCGCAGACAAGTAAATGTGTAGAGTCTTTGATTCAAGTTTTACTTTTAAGGAGCCTCAGCTGGGAGCCAAGGTAAATGTCTGCTGGCTGCTTCCTGCCTCCACAGAGGACCAAAACCCAAAACAGCTATCAGTATTAAAGGGAAATTCCCAGATTTTTACACCTGGGCCCTAATTTTACCTGTTTTGGTGTGTAAAGGCTTGTACTTGTGAAAAGTTTTGTAATTGCTGTGGTAGTTTACTGCAGTCGAGAGATGCTACATGGCTACAATCTAAAAGGATTTTGATGCTGCCGTTGTTGTGCGTCACAGCTTCCAGCTGAGGCGATCCATTGGACCATTATAAAAACTTTTTGTAACTAATCATTTAAACACCAAAACATTAAAAAAAAATAGGACCCAGGTTTAAAAATACCTGAATTCCTCTTTAAGACACAACCTCCTCTTATCAACACTGCCACAGGGGAAGTAAAATAGTTTTTTTTTTTCACAAATGTCTATTATTACGCCCCAAATCAGCCATGCAACCCATGGTTGGGAGGAACAAAGATTTGTCTTAATTACAAGCAGCCACAATATTCATCACTTAAACTGTGTTTCATTATTATTTATGCAACAAATGTGCCAAAAACATTTGCTTCAACTAAAGCCTTACCAGGCAGAGCACCACTGCTATTCACAATGTGTGTTAAGACCCAGCAGCACAACAATCACCTCCCTGTCACTGAAGGAAATAAACTAGTTTTTAGCCGCGGCAATGAGTGGGTTGTTTTACAGTATCTCAAATTAAACTGGACTGTCATATTGAAGATCTGCACTGAGTCAGTGTTGTGAAGACCTTGCCTGCTCCAGGCAGCCATTGTTTCCTCCATTGTTCTCCATGGTGACTTAAATAAAGAGAGTCTCCAAGCCGCACAGCTCTAAATATGTATTTCTGCTGTGCTAATTAGAGACTGTCAAGCGGGCACTGAGCCCCGGACGAGGAATGGCTAAATATACCAAAACAAAAACAAAGCTTCCAAACGGAAAATTATAAACATTTGGACAGAAAGTCATGGAAAATTGCAAATATAGCTGGAAAGGTGACTTTTTGTGTGTGTTTGTTTTATTGAAGGGGGAGTGCGCCAGCGACAGGACACAAGTTTGGTCACAAGCTTTGAGAGTTTGACTGTGGAGCTATTAGTGTTTTATAAGACAAGAAAGGACAGACTGTCAATGAGAGAAATAAGACACATGAAACAGTCATTCCTCTTGAGATGGACTGTTAAGATTTTGTCCACACTGAAATAATGTAACCTGTTCCAGTTCACATGTTAAACTTTGATATTTTTATGCCAATAAATGAAACTAAAATAAAGGAGTGGAAGAAAATCATCAGGATCCATAACAACACTTTTATTTACAACATTAGTGTTTTTTTGGAGTTGTGCCTCCGGCCATCTGCAGGACTGTACAATAACCACTCCACATTAATTTCTGTTTTGGGCCCCATGAGCTCCTGGGTGAAATAACTGGTCCCCAAGCTGCTGGATGTTTCACTGTTTTGACAGCGTAGTTGTAAATTGTGTCTGTCTGCCTTTTGGTGCAGAAACAGTGTGTTTATCAAAACTTTCTCTCCAATGATTAGAGTGATGATTAGATGTTAGATTACATATCAGTCAGCGAAGACTGACATGAATTATTAATTTTGGTGTATTGAAGTGTGATATTAGTGCAATGCAAGTAAAAGAAAGGAAGGCAAAACCTCAGAGACATGTTAATTTTTTGGCGGTTCATTAATATTATTCTAAAATGCACCAGTATATTACAACTGAAATCATTTTTATGCTATCATTTATTGTGAGATTTCAAGTAAATTGTAAAGTGTTAATTTTTTTTCTTTTTGATGAATGTAGCCTGGTAATTCAGTGTTAGATTCAAACTCATGTGGGGACAGCTGGTGCTGCACGATGGGAGGGGATGGGGTTAGTTGTCATATTTAATGGATCTTGCTTCCTTGATGTCACTATTAAAAATGTCGAAAATTTTCAGGATTAAGGTCAAGGGTCGACTACAGGGTGATTTCAGGAGTAAAACACTAGACAGGCAGGTGAGAGGACTTTAAGTTGTTTATATACCAAAATATATAAAACATCCAGCTCATCTGTTTTTAGGCTTTCACACAATGAGTTTATCAGAAAAGGAATATTGACTTTAACATGTATGAAAATCAAAAGCTGTAGTTTAGAGTTTTTTTTAACTTAGCTAGGCTACAACATGTGATTGTGGGTATTGTTTCTGGCACATAAAATCTCAGTTGGGGATAATTTTTTGTTCCTTGCACATGACAACATCACTGACAGGGAGTGTCTGACATAAGGATGAGTTGAGTCTTTTTGGTCTTTAAGTTTTGCTTTATATTTAAAAATAAGGTCAAAAAATGCACTTATTGGAATGATTTGTCCTCACTTGTTCTCTCGCTGTGTGACTATGTGTTGTAGCATTTCATGAAATTCAACCTTTTAAATTCATTTTAAATATTGCAGTTTCAGTTTTTCTATTTTTTTTACAGATTAAACCAATGCCACTATTAACATGGTTGTCTTAAGTGCACAAGACTAAAGTTTCATATCTTTGGGGTTGAAAAAGTTAAAGAGGAGTAAGGTCACATGATCCTACCTGACACTTTAGGCTTATATTATACCAAAAGGAATCTATAAAGTAGGACTTTACAGTTTTTGAGAGGTTTAAACTAAATTAAAAGTGTGATGACTGTACTTGTTCTCCCTAAAAGACATTGTTTGCAGGAGAACACCAAAGAGTGTCTTTGGTCTCCGAATTTGTTTAACTAAACTAAATTTCTAAACCAATGTATTTTTCAAGTGAAACTGTAAACCCTGGAAAAACTCTACATTTCTGACTAAAATATCTATATGCAAACATTTGGATATCTTCTCACCCAAACAACAGCTAAATATGGATTTTCTGCTACACCCAAAATACAGCAATAATCCTGGCTTCTCACAGTAAAAGCATGTATGTCTCCAGTTTTTCAGTTGCTTGAGAGCCTTGTTCACATTTCTGGCTGGGAGTAGTAGCCGAGGGTAATGATCTCATTTAGTCCTCCAGTGTGATCTGAGCGGTGTCACGGGTCAGTCGATTGCTATCCCATTCCTCCAGTCCCCCTCCCTCCTGCCTCGCTCCCAGCTCAGATAGAAGTGCTCTGACTCAGCCTCCAGGAAGGTGAAATGGTTCACTGTTCACACATTTGCCCCTCGCTGACCTCGAATGGCTCCTCTCTTCCCTCCCTGCAAAATAGCGTTCCTTGAGATCCTTCAGCACCGCCGCTCAACGGCACATCTGACACATCTGGGAACCGAGAGTGGATTGAGTGCTCTGTGTCTACGAGTCTATCTGCAAAATAAGTGCGTCAAGGGCTGAAAAAAAGGAAGCAGTGCCACAAGCTCCAGCTGACATGTTCAAACAGTGAAAGTATGTGACTGGCAAAAATTTAAAAGCATTACAGAATATTTATGAGCTTGACTTAAGGGCTGACCCAGAGTCAGGTGTCAGTGTCGAGTTGTGTTATTGGTTTGGTGCAGCTTCTTCCAATGAAGACTATTGATTGACTAAAATTATATACATATGCACATATATATAAAAAAATGAATTGAGTCTTTTTGGTCTTTAAGTTTTGCTTTATATTTAAATATAAGGTCAAAAAACGCAGATATATATAAAAAATGTTGCTTTGATGATGTGTGGTCTTGGGTGCTGGTAATTGTTTAAATATCTCCTAAAACATTTAGGGTTTAAGAACACTGTTGTCAGGAACTGTAACAGCTGCACAAGAATAACAGGAGATAATACTGTATAAAATAAGACTGATGGTTTTAGTAATAATGTAAATTGAACTTTCCCACTCCACCTTTTCCTTTTTAGTAGATTGTGTCTGAACTGATTAACTACACACTCCACAACAAGCCTGTTTCCCAGAGGAGGCACTTTATTGTTTGGAATGCTCAGAGAAAGAGAAGTCAAGTCAAGTCGAAATTTATGCATGTGGCACAAAATCACAAATCACAATTTGCTACAACACCCTCTATCCTTAAAACCTGGTAATAAAAAAAAAAAAAAAAATGATGCTCCAGCTTTATTCATCAGCCAATATAAATCTTGGACATGCAACAGAAATCAAAACAGCATTTGAGGAGAGCGATATGAGCCGTTAACACTTGACCTTGTCATCTTGAGCATTTTTCAAAGATGGACATCAAAGTGTTGGATGGAGATGAAGCGCAGGGGATCCAGTTAATGCAGCGCATCCACACTCTTTACCTTTCTCCAACCAGCTGCTGAGCAGAGTCCACACCTGCTGACCACACACAGCAAATAGTGTACAGAAAGAGATTGTATACATACAAAGATAATGTACTTAAAACCTGGCAGTGCTGCTATACAACATTCCTTCTCTGACTCATAACCCCAAAATGTAACTCCAGATCTAAACACAAATTAGCCTCTAAAGTTTAATCTGAGGACTGATCTCACATATGATGCGATACTCTCACTCTGTTATTTCACTGAGTTCAGTCCATCAGTCACCTGACGTGGAAACAGAAAACAGACTGTGACAGAATCAGATGTAAAACCCATGTGTGAACAATTCCAAAAGCTCACAGTATGGCTCCGTTCAGTGGTGCAGTAGTTTGTAAAAAGGCTCTTAGATGTGCTGAAGCTAACACATAAACTGTACCCATCTGTATGTATATTACAAACATTTAACTTTATTTTTTTATTTTTAATGATGCTCTAATCTCTAAACTCACAGGGTCCAGTTTCCACAGACAACATGAAAGCATGTGAATCCAGTTTCAGATATACTTATCTGCTACCCACAATCCTTTGCAATCTCTAATCAAATCTATATGGGTTAAGGCTTTGTCATTTGCAGGTAACGCTTAAATTCACAGATTTAAGTTGGATCTCTGTTCGGGTTTGTTGAGTGGTGGCAGAAACACTTTATTTTATAGCTTTCAGCCTTTAACTCCTTAATTTAAACAACTGTCATATTTTACATATTCTCACAATATTTTTTCATACTTTACTGTCAATTCTGTGCTTTCTGTTTTGCCTGCTGTTTTTGGTTGCCTCTTGGCTTGCAAGATTTACTCTTTTTATCTGTCTTTATATTTTTCTACTCACCGTATTTATTTTTACTCACCATAACAGCATATTGAACTAAAAGATTATCATCTCTGAGATCTGGAGATCTTGATACAGAACCTTAATGTTGATTTGCTTAAAAAATTGAACTGATGCCTGTGAAAGTTCAACTGGGAGACGAGGAGTCTGGATCAGCAAGATTTTTTCAGCTGAGACGTCTCATTACTCTCTTGGTTTTGTTGGATTGAAAAACACATCCCAGAAGTTGTCCAGTCGTCATGTTAAAGAGCAGTGTTTTCTTTGGCTCACAAACTGTTTTTGGCTGAGTAAAGTCACCAGCTAGCCGAGACAACACAAACCAGACAAAAACCAAAGTTTCATATCGGCCATTACAGAATTAAAGTTGACTTGCAACAGCTTAACTGCCCTGATGATGTTTGATATTTTATTTTATTAAACACTGGTCAGCTCCATGTCACAATAAGAATCCTGAACATTAGCTTAAAGTTCTTTACATTATTACTTTCTAATAAAAGGAGAAATTAAAGGTTCAAGATAAGAAATTTATCAGCATAGGAGCTTAGTGTATCTGTATAACTTTTGCAAACAAAGACCAGCATCACAAAATTGGAATTGTCAATTGAAACTCAAACCTACTAGTTTCCAAACCAAATTGGCAGGACAGCTCTGTTTACACACCAAAGATGTGTGCTCTTTAAAGTTTGTGCCGTGATATTTTTGGATGTTATCAAACTACTCCAGTTTTAGCAGACAGTCAAAAGCTGTGGTGTGCTGTGTGGAAAACACCATGCAATCTGTGCTCTGTGTGTAAAGACTCACTGACCTAAACCCTAAACCCTGACCAAAGTTTTAATCCAGATTTAGACATCCACCTTCTTAAAGCTATGTTATGTAAAAATTGGGTTTTTTGCTGGATTAAGTGCCCCCACAGCTTCTGAGTGGAACACCACTGTTATAAATACAAACCCCAAATTTCCCAAAGAGCATTGTCAGATGTTAACAATATGTGCTAACTACGAAAAAAAAAAAAGTATCGTAATAATGTTATGTCATTAAATCTAATGTCTTGGAGTAAACATGCATCCTCAGATATTTTTTGCCATGCGGGAAAATGTTTGCACACGACTCAGAACGGCAGCACGTCAAGCTAACATAAATAAACCAGAGATGATACGCTGCTAGCAAATAGTCATAACATTTACTGGCTAAAACTCTTCCTAAATGGGCTGATTTAGCTTCTGATCAAAAACAAAAGAGTCAACAGCTTTGCTAACACAACCAAACATCGAGTAAGTTCAACAACACAAAGCACAGAACTTAGCAAGTCATCAAACATATTTAACTGTCCAGAGCCAAGAAGTCCAGCTAAGCGTCTGTCTGCAGTCATTTATTTTGCAAAGCCCTCGCCAGCAACTGAGAGTCAGCCGGCCATTTACTCATCTCATTCATATCTTTCCCCATAAACATCATCATCCATCTCTGTGCTCCTGTCATGATGTAGAGGATGCTAAGCCCGCTTGCTCTGCAGACTCACCTGGCAACTGTTTTAATGCTCATTGCGGCCCATTCTAAAACTTGGTAAATCACAGAAAATATGGACAACTAAATATTCTCAAAATATGATCCAGTACCACCGAAATCAGTGATAGCTCGTGGCATGTGAGACAGAGTGCCATAAAGCGTCACTGTAGTAGTACTGTAGAGCTGTAAACAGTGTTTGGGCATGGAATGATATAGATCAACCTATAACTAATTTTTTTTATCCATTTAACATCATGTTGTCTTTTTCTGCACACAAAAATGAAGAATACTGACTTGGCTTAGGCTTTGGTACTAATTTTTAACCATTTGCTAATAAGTGCATCTAGAGTAAAGAAAACGACAGGTGAAATTAACTTCATGAAGCTTTGCATGAAAATCTGGCTGAAAGAAAGGAGCAGTCAGAGGCTCTGCATGTGCTCCTTTGCATTGTGGGTACAGTACACAGCAAGTGTTTTAGCAACTCAAATGTCATGGTTTTAATTACCTGTCCCCAAAGAACTAAGTTCAAAAATAGAAAAAAATTCTTTTGCAACCTGTGATGAGGAACTTCTTACAATACCTATAATGTCTCCTTCCGCAAAAGTCTTTTGGGTGCACAAAAGTCAACTGCAGACTGGAGCTTTACAAACATTATGTTCCCCTCAAAGTCAGTTGGACTTGGACAGATGGTACGCATTTGTGTCGTATCAACTTTCACAGACAATGATCTGTTGCTCCCCCCAAAGCTTGAGAGAAGAAATGCTGCCCTTGTTTTATGGGGAACAATGTTTCATCCCTGACTTTGAAACAGACTCTCTGTTTGCCATGGAGGGTGTAAGCGTGTGAGCCTGACATGCAACATTTCTTCAATTAGGGGCTGGAAATTATTTCGTTGCCACACAGGCTAAAACCACTTACGTCAGATGAGACTGAACTACCCTCTGTGTCTAACAGGATGTCATTGGTACACAAACACCCCGTCAAGCAGACAGCCAGGCAAAAATTACCTCCGCTGCACCCAGAGTGTTTTTGTCTCTCCCCCCACCCTGTCACCTTAGCAACCATTTGTCAGCCCCAACAGTCAGAATTAAAACCAACCTCTGCTTGATTTTTCTTTCTTTCTTTCTTTCTTTTCTTTTCTTTTTTTTTTTAAAGAAATGCTGATGCTGATTATGAAGAAGGAGAAATTCAAAATGTCCAGCTCATCCGTGTGTGAGGGAGAGTTCTGACAGTTAAACAGGCAGATGTGCATGTGTTTTGTGTTTTGGAGCTGTGAGTGCTCTGTTTGGACTTAAAAAGGCAGCGGACCACAGCTTGGAAAACCCAAACAGTATAAACTGTGCTTAGTCTTATGGCATCAGTGAACTAATGTACAGTGCATACTTTGTGTGTGTGTGTGTGTGTGCATGTGTGCATGTCCGCGTGTGTGCAAACTCACGAAAGCACTCTGCTTGAAGGTAAATGTTTGATGGGGTAATGAAGCTTTGGATAAACGGAACAAAAACAGCCAATGTTCTCCATCCGTCCCTTGTGATTCTGGTAGACAAACACACGAGTCTGTGTTTTTAAAGGAAAATGCACATATAAGCAGTGAGCCGTAAATCAAAGGTATGCCTGAATATTCAACGCGACTGCATAAACTTTTTTGAGGTTTCATTTCTGCTTTAATGGGTACAAATCATAATCTTCATAATATGCGTCCTGTCTAGCATCAGTATGGTTTAACTCTGTGTTCCAAGAATGAATTCAGTGATCCCGTTCAGATCTGAAGCGGTTGATGGGACTTCAGATGGGAAGCAGACACACAGTGTCACAGTGGCACACGCCTCGCATGGAGGGTACACAGAACAGTAGGCTCCTCTTCTTGTTCCATCAGTGCACCAGACTCCTGCTCTGCATGACCAAATAAAGAACAATCTGCTTCCTTTAGTTTGTGTGGTCAGTGTGAGGCTGCACATGCTTTTCCTAAATCCATCAGGTCTTGTGTGAAGTCCTCCAGTCTTTGTAACTCCTCTTGCTAGTTTTAAAACAATAATTCAGTTGATTGAGTTAGGTTAACATTTTCCTTAAACTGTTAAGTTTTCAGTAATGGGTAAATTGGTATCTTGGCAGTGTGTGCAGGGCTTTCCAATCAGAAGCATTAGAGTTAAAAAAAGAAGACATGGTGGGATCACGAACTGCAGCATCACCTCCAGAATTACACTTCTGTTGGGGAAAAATAATACATAATACCCATAATGCCTATATACTAATTCTTAAATCTCCCCAGTCTATGTCAAAATTAAACAATATTATATCAGTGGTTGGGCTGGCTGTTTGATGAAATTCCCTTAAGTCTTGTTTTTGGTTTGTGGACAGACATTCTGTTTTTGCGCTCCGCTGTGGTTGGTTGCTGCATTCAAACGCTGATGATTTCCATCGAATCTTGCGGCACTTGTGCAAATCAAACGTCAAACTAAAACATGAAACTGGATAACTCTGCAGATCTAGCCTCTTTAATGAAGGAGTGCAGGAAAAAGTCATAGACTAAGCTATTACTTGTGGACTTGTGTAGGTAGCAGTTGTGCTTTGTCTGTGAGATTTGGGATCCTGATCAGATCTGGCACCAACACTGGCATTGTTAAGATGGCTTTAACCAGCGTTGACAGATGTACAACTGTAGAGTGGTAATATATTAATACATGGGAATGTTGTTTCAGCTGATGCACACATTTGCTCTCACATTCAGCTCATCTGTGTGATACTTCTACAAATCAGGGTGACTGGCATGTGTGAAAACAGCTATAAACATCTAAAATGTGACCTCGTAAACACTCTGTTTGTAAGACATTAAAAGTCAAAAAAGTTTGAAAAAACTGGTTTATTCTTTGATGATGCGTGTTGTATTTTAAAAGCTTGTTATGATGGTAAATCTTCATGTGAAGAGTAACCAAAGCTGTCCAATAAATGTTGTAGAAGAGGAAGTACAATATTTCCTTCTGAAATTTATTAGATTGGAAGCACATAGCAGCATAAAAAGGAAATGTTGAACTCATGTTGTAGTACCTCAAAAGTTCTCAATTTCTCATCAAGTGCAGACAGTTTAGTTTTGCATAAATTAATCATAGAAACACATGAATAAAAAGAGCAGGTTATGGTTGCTACTATGGAATACTTCAGAGGATTTCTAGGAAAGGCAAATTAAAAGTGACTTTTGATTTAAAATGATGGACAAATTGAGTGCCAGCAGTCATTACTGCAGGTATGTTAAACACATTGGGTAATGTAAATCTGAGCCGTGAGAAGCTGTGGCTGTGATATGGTGTGCTGCTCATTTGCTGTTTTCCCAGTAGAGTTTGTCTTATCAGTGAAAACGAGCATGTTTTTCAGGATTGAGTTCCTAATTCAATTATTGCAGCAATGTAAGCTAAGAGCAAACGGCCCTCAGTGATGCTGAACTGAAATGAACTGATTCAGTATGGAATAAGCATTTTTCTGTCCACCGCACATCGTTTATTTTACCATCGTCATAAATTTCCATTTCAACCTCAGGACAAACTCTCCAAGGCTGTACCTATTATAATTAACTATCAAAATAAAACATCCAATGCATGTTGGATACATACAATCATAGCCAACCCTTGAATGTGTAATGGCGCTGTAAAACATGCCTCAAAAACCATTAAAATGCACAGCAGGCCACATTACAGGCCGTGCAGTTCTGTAATCTTCAGTAATCTCTGGTTGTACAGTTGAACATGCAGTAGAGCATCCTCACCCCCCACAGGTTCACGTCGTGACCTCCCACCCCTGGCATCTGTGTTTCATGTAAATATAGTGTGTAATGACACACTATCAGAGCACAGATGCTATTATGGCCTTCCTACCAAGCAGAGGTCATCTTTGCCACCCCGCCCATAAGAGGGGCCGCTCTACCACCGTGGTTAAGGGCCCTGCTTTCACCCTTACCAAAATGACAGACGGGATTTTTATCTTTACATTTTGACCAAGGTTTGCGGTGGGGAGTGCTGAGGATCCTATCCGAAACCTTACAAGGATTCAGCAGATACTTGCTGATTAGTGGATTTGTTTCAGTTTCGCTTGGTTCAGGCTGCTGACTCCATGCACTGCAGGCTGCCAGCTAGTGTTAGGTGTCACACTGGCGAGGTGAAAGCCAGGGAGTCCAGCATATTGTTTACATATGATCGTAAGAAACGGGGGATTTGGTGCGGAGGCGTGTATCTGCTACATTCCAGCTTTGAGCCAGTCCAAAAAGACATTTCCAAAATTCTCCCTTTGAAAGTTCAGATGTTGATAGGCTGTATATGCAGTGCAGAAAGAGCCTGCTCGTTGTTAACATGAAGCACAATGGTTCCCTTCTATCACAACCATTCAAAATATATTTATTTTTACAAGCCACAATTTAAAATACCTGCATGCTGCCAACTGGTTTTATTTAGCAGCAGAGTGCCGTACTTGGTAACCAGAAAAACCTTCAGTTATGCAGTTTTGCACAAAAAGCCCTTTCCATTACTTTCACAAATTGTTTACAAAGTTGACATATTGAAAGCAGTTGCTCCAAAAATGGGCACACGTTGCGGCACTCATTTTGATCTTTATGCTTTAAAAATGTTTCCAAACAACACAGAGAAATAGCCAAAAGTACAAACTGTGTAATGTTGGGGATTTTATCAGAAGATTTTCCAGGCAGATGCTTGTCATGAAAACCATGGGACTCTCTGGTGTCCAGATTTGAATTTAAGCCATACCGTCAGGGCGTTTGCATTATATTGTCTTTGCTTTTTCAAAAGCCCAGTCAGTGCCATGGGGAAAACATCCCTGTTAATTTATTAGTCACACTTTGAAGTCGTTCTCACCTTTCTCCTAAACTCCACTGATGGGTTGAGTTCAACACTCGAGACGCAAATTAAAAGCAGAGACCTTGAGGCATGGGGCCATCTGGTCAGGCTGGTTGGTCCTATGCCTCCACTGTAAACGTTTCATTAGCAAGCTGATTATTCTCTCCCCACAGGCTTCAAACTGCATTAAGGAAAATGAGGCTAAAAAAAGAAAAAAAAGACTGAGGCCGAGGTAAATGATGGAAAGGCAACCATACTGTACACAGCGAAGATGAGCAGTGAGAGAGCTGCTAAAAACTACATCAAAAACAACTAGAATGCTCGTTTGTGGGTTGCAAACTCAACACATGGTGGAAAAAAATGGCACATGGAGAAAATATGCAATACCACAATGAGGAGTAATTAAGCCCTTTTAGGTGAACATTTCACGTATGTGTTTTGTGTGCAGTCAGTGTGTGGTTTAAAGCATGCACAATGACCCCAGAAGAATGAGACTGCTGCTATATAAGGGTTGAGGTGCTGTGTCCTAACACGCTCTTCATATAAGATGAACAGGCACAAATGGAAAAAAAAAGAAAAAAAAGAAAGAGGAAGGGAGTGGACTGAAGTGTTACTAAGAACCTCAGTGTTTATGTGCATGGAAGAGTCAGAGAAAAAAAAAAAGCAAAAGTAGTTTTAACAGTTTTAAGAATTACTTGTAATGCTAATTTATAAAATGCTGGAGGAGCTAGTTCTAAAGAACTGAAGGGGAAATCAGCCTGGGAATTTTAATGAAGTTGTTTCTCTGTTCTACAGTTCAATTCCATTTGTTAGTTTTAAGTCTCCTTAAAATTCAGAACTGACCGTACACTGGTCATATTGTAATCCAGATATGATTCACAGGAGTCTTATTCTAATAAAATTTGTTGGAGCAAGATGGTCACTACTCTTTAAAAGGGCCTTTTATTGCTGTTCTTTAACTCTAGCACACCGTTTGCTCCCAACATGTCCAACAGTGTGTAAGACTATCATTAGTAGTTTGTATTGTTTTTTATTCGCCTCTGTTCTGTTTTTTATTCTGTTATAATGATGATGCACATAAAACCATGTACACGTGGTAAATTTGTGTTGTTCATTGTGTTTATATGACTAATGGATTAAATGACTATGTTCAGAGTGAATTGAAGCCAACAGAGAATGATCATCACCTGTTTTTGCCTCGGCCCCATGGAGCGCTTTGGCATCTCATGGCTCATTGTTGTGGCTTAATGGCCTACAACTTTAACCAGCAACAAGTAGCTATTTTTAACAATAAAAAAAATGTAATAGGCTTAATAGAAGAACCAACTTCAACTTCATTAGAGATAATGCTGTGTAATATGATAACAGTTTTCTATTGTTTGCATTGAGAGTCTAAAGTTATAACTTTTTAAAATGGTTTTATATGAAACTGATGCAGCACCACCTTTGGGTGCAATCATAAACTTTGTAGAAAATATATTAAATGTTTGGTTTGAAACTGTTGTAGGTCCTCAGAAGATAAATTCTCAAGACTTCAGTCTCTGCTTGCATGACTACAGTTTACAGACAGATTACAAATCCGTTTTAGTTTGTACTTTTCATGCTCCCCAGAGAAACTCTTTCCAGTTTTGTGATCAGCCAAAATTCTATGCCAAGTGACTTATGTAGGCCAGTTTTCAGCTTCAAATCTGCTGTAAATGACCATGATTCAAAAAAGAAGATCATCACAAAATTTAGGCATTTCCTTCTTGCAGACTTGCCAATAAATTTGTCTCAACACATTTATCACCTCCAGAGTCCTTTGGATGAGCCGGGTTTTATATGTTTTCCAATGTTTTCCTGAGGTCAAAGTCTACACTTTCCTCCCTTTTTCAGTATCAAAAATGTCAGTTTATATTCACATCAACTCCGTCTACCACAATAAGATGAATACCGCAGCCTGTCGAGCTGAATGTTATATGCTTTAAATTTTGATTTTCTGAACACACGTTTTCCCAGTGCACATGAGCTCTCAGACTGATAGAGCGGTTAGAGCCCTTGATTCTTGCTAGTGTCTCCTAATGGAGGCACGGGCCTCCTCGCAGTCTTCATTGTCCTTTAGGTAATAGCTTACCTATGATTCATGATTTCTCAGAAACATGCAGCAGCGGGACACAGGGTTCCAACAAATGGCCCTGATTTATTCCATGACTCTTCATATCAAAATTTTAAATGGCAGGAGATGGATGAGAAATTTAATGAGGAAAGATGATTTTTCTCTCTTGGAAGCACAAATTATATGGAAAGGTCTTAAAACTTTACAGTAGGACAAAAGTTCAGCACAGTGGCCATGATGTAAAATTCTATGGTTTTTCCGCAGTTTTTGACAAGTTTAAATCAAAGAGCTTCTGTAATTTAACAAAAGTTCCTCTGGTTTGACTGAAAGATGAACGCGGGGAGCAACTGGAAGTCAGTCTGCTATTTAATCACATGACCAGAGGCGACCTTGTAGGACAGGTTACTTGATGATTTCTTGCTGCCAAAGTGACAATGTAAAATTCAAACAACTGTGAAACAATACAAATCACCAAACTACATTTTTTTTTTCACCAATTATGATAAGTTTATTTTCTTTAAAAACCCAAGGTCCATTTTATTAGTACAATGTAGCCTAGTTTATGTCAAACCAAATAAGATTAGAGTCGAGTGAAACACATTCAATCTAAAGTAACAGCACAGAGAAGGCAGACAGTGAAAAATTCAACCAAAACAATCCCCACAGCATCAAACTCCAATTTTAGAGGACATAAAGTTATGAGTGTTATGTTGATGATAAAGTAGAGTTTCACCATAGAGTGCATGAAGTCATTTTCCGCTTGCAATAGGATGAGGTTCCCTGATCCAGAGGTACTGTAACAGTCTTTGAGCTGGAGGACACAGAGGGACACAGAGCCCATCTGGATACTGCTTCCTGACTGGATGGTCAACAAAGTGTCTTTTCCTGGCTGCTTTCCACTGATTGGATGAACGAAAAGGAAAAGAAGCATATGTGGAGTTCAGGGCAACAAGCAGTTGTCTCTGGAAGAAGAAAAAGGTTCAATAAGTTAAAGGGGAATAACTTGGCAACCGACACAGGATGGCAGATGAGGAGGAAAAGTAGAGCTGGATGTTCATGCTGAGCGGGGAGGATGAGAGGTGCCGTTTTGGATTTAATTAAATACTGTATTAATGGCTCCTTTCACCCAATTTATCACAGCCAACATTTTAATGGCTCTGACTTAATATGACACTGACAATACTCATCTTTGGTGCAAAAACTGTGAGACAGAAAACTGCAGCTCATCCCAGTTCTCCATCTCTGGAGAGCAAAAGTTAAGCCAGAAATCTGGGTGTAATCATCGATGGGGAACTAAATTTTATGAGCCAAATAAATCATCTCACAAGATCAGCCTTCTACCATCTAAAACAATATAAAAACTAGTGGGCTTTTTTATTAGAATCAGACTCTGAGAAACCCTTGCATTTATAATAAGAAGACTACTGTGATGGTCTGTTCACCAGTTTCCCAAAGTCAGCTGACACATCGTGACTGCACTCCCTCTCACCCAAACTCAACAGTCTCAACCACAGTACACCTGTTCTGCAATCACTAGAATCAATTTATGTGGGCTGGGAGAAGATTGAGGTCTGTGGACCTCTATAATTACTGATTTTTTTACTGATCTTTTTTAATTACCCGTTTTTAATTCAGAAAAAAAGGTTGAACTGAACCAAATAACTCTGAATGTAACATTTATATATATATATATTTTAGTTTTATGCTTAAAGAGTTTTTTATTATTGAAATGAAGTAGGGGTGACCCTGAACAGTTGCCCATTCAAACTTTTAGTTTCAGTCAAATTTATGCAACAAAGGATCATTCCATTCTGGCTTTATGGCGGGGGCTGAATGTCTGATTTTAAATAGAGATGCTCAGTTAGTCCAAATGAATAGCAGCCTATTGAAAACAGTTTTATTAAAATAAGAAAACAATACTACCTCCAATGTGTGTGTGAATAAATCTATGGCAAATTATTTTTTACTATTCAAATCTGAGACTTTTAAGTGATTAAATACTTGCAGAGATCCCCTGCAGCAGTGCGTCTCCTCATTAAGAGAGATGATGTGCACATTTAAAGGTGGATGGCAGGTGGATGATTTAAACTTACAGGTGGATTTGGATGATGTTGAAGCCAATCTGAGCTGCACTACTGGGACTACTTAACCAATCAAATCTGAGAAAAAAAAATCTAAAAAAAACCCCCTTAATCTTTAGTTTAATTCAGTCATAAATATTTCACAAGTTACTTATGTTTAATTTAAAAAAAATGTGAGTTGTCTGAGCGGTGGATTCATTTCATTATACTTATAATGTCATAATAATGTTTATTTTTGATAAATTCTTGTTATTGTTGCCAATGATTAAGAGTCTAATGCGACTGTTTAATCGCCCAGGCCTTATCTTCAGATCCTCAAAGTTGTATACCAAGTAATTAAAAAACTTGCACCTCAGCACACACTGAACACTTCAAGAAGGATGGTTCTATTAAAATCAAAGTGATAAAATAGGAAATTTGGAAACAAAGAAAAACACCAACAACTAGCAAAATATCAAAGTCACAGTTATAAAACAGAAACTTAAGGGCAAGAAGATCAACAGCTTAAAAAAAAGAAGGAAAAGGACGTGAGAAATTCAGTAAGAGGGGACTTGACAGGAAGCAGGACAATTTGATGTAAAGCACACTGTGTTCCTCTACGCATAAAAATGCACTTTCTAAACAAAGTTTAACGAACTTGACATTTAGAGATGGGCTAAGAAAGAGTCTGACAGACTGACTGTCTCATCTCAAAGGACTCTTCAACAGTTCTACAACCAATGAAAGACAGCAACGTGCCTCCAGAGAGAGATAACAGTGTGAGCTTACACAGCAAAATAGGGCATATCCATAACATTTAGGCCCCGTTAAGTATTGGCACTTAAATCAGTCTTGGGTGGTCTGATTATAAGTCGGCAGCTGTAAATATGGGTGTGAATTTATACAAAACAGATGCTTCAGAACCCTCTTAACGCTCAAGTTTTCCGACTGGTGGCTTTAGTGTAACTGAAGCGTGTCCACATTGGAAATGTAAACAAGAACACGTCCCTGAGCACACTGCAGACCTTATAGGGTATAAAAATAAACCACGTGTCTGCTGGAGAATTGAATTAAACAGATATGGTAAAGAGTACGTTGGAAAAAGAAAATGATGTCTCTCTAATGATGGTTGTTTGTTTCTGATGGCAGGTCATGGTTTTCATTACTTCTCAAGTACATTACTGGAATAAATAATGTAGATTATAGAGCAATTGTTGACAGGCCTTAATTTACGCTAAGTGTTTGAAAATTACATAATATCTCTTGGTCAATTTCCTTCAAAGGAAGCTGTCAGATCCTTCGTACCTGACGGGGGTTCAGTAGTTGATCATCCTCTTGATTGCGTCAAAGCACTTCCATTTGTCTGGGATGTAGAAAGGTTCAAAGATGTGAGGGAAGGGGGTGTCGTAACCACAGACCCTACTGATGGGAGCCTCCAGGTTGAGGAAGCACTGCTCCTGCAAGAGAAAGAATAACAGAGGTGAGGACAAATACTCATTATGGGGTAAATGTTGTCAAGGCTCAGTCATCATTCATTCAGGCAGGGAAGACGAGCTAACATGTTTAGACTGCCACCACTCTGATCCTGAAGTGTTTGACACTTTGGTGAAAACGCTGCCGGCTTCACGAAGGCTGCTGCATGTCATTTGCTGAAAACCTCGACTTGATTTCATTTTTATTGGCCATAATTCATTTAATGTGCTAAAAGTGCAAATGGTTCATTCAGGCTTCTCAGTGCGAACCGTTGCTCAGACAAATTTGATTGCAAAACAAGTCATGACACTTGTCTCCACATTGGCTTTTGACCTCTTCCCATGGAGACAAAGCAGAATGAAGTTGGCCAAAACACTCCAAATGGGACAAACCCCCTGATGAGTTAAATGAACACACTTGGATGCGTGCACACAGATTTGCAGAAACAGACCTGAAGTACCCTCTTTCACATTAAAGTGACCTGCAAACAATTCAAGCAACAAAAAAAAAAGAGAAAAGAAAAGAAAAGAAAAGAAAAAAAGCCTAACTCCTCACTCTGAGGAAGTTGCAGAGCACCCTCTTTATGTTTTGCCTGTTTGTGCATGAACAGGCTTTCTCTGACAGAGACATAGAGGGGATTTTGACCTGTTTCTTGTGACACTGACAGCATCACCAACCGTGTAATCACACATTACCAAACCACCGACTAGCTGCCATGGAGCAGATTGGCATTTGGCTGGGCTACGCTTGTATGTTTCACACTATGTTTTTCATTTCTTATAAAAACCTTTGGCAGAGTCCGGAGTAATGTCAGACTGGATGAAGAGCCTTTTGTTCTTTGGTACTTTTATAGCCTGCAAAAATGCAGCACGATGAGAGAGAGTGACTGCAGCAGAAGCTTGCAGCTCTGTGAGCTGTTCAGCTGACATGTTACAGTGAGCTTTTGCTGCCTGGACAAAAGGTCTTGTGTTGTATCGATGTATTCAAAGGACTGCCTTCAGTCTGGACCAAAGCGGTAAACTAAGAGTTTACAGGAAGCTGATGTCACTAGAGCTACATTGTTAGCACGGCTGAAAGATCAAGCAACTAAGCAACTGAGCAACTAAGATTGAGAGTTAGGGGGGTATGAGGCAAGAAAGGACGGCTGTAGATGCGATGTTGTCACATCAGTCGCGTTATCAGTAAAATCTTCAGATCCTCTCAGGTCTCTCATTTAGGAGTCAATAAGAATGAAACCTAAAAGCCAGAGAGAGATCCACCTGATCTTCTGTGCTCGGCTCGATGCTGCTGGCACGTCTATCTGCCTGGCAGCACCAGCAGCATCTGGACTCGTGCACCCTCGCACTCGCAGTCTGCTCCACCCGGCTAATGAACTGTGATTAGCTTTAATGAACGTACACTTAAAAGGGACGACAAGTTCAGCAAACCCTCTTTTCCTCTCAACTGCTTTTCCTCACTCTTTCCTCCTTCCTTAAGAGGATCCTGAGAGAGACTGATTCTCTCTAACAGGCCATGAAAGATCCTGACAACAGACACTGTTCAACTGGTGATGTGAAATCCTTACTTTGATCGTTTTTAAGTTTATTTTTCTTCTTCAAGCTGTCTTGAGTGGAGTGGGTTCATGTGCTGACAAATGTCCACGGCCTCAGGGTTCATGAAGCACATTTAAAGTCAATTGTGTGTTCAAAAAAAGTTAATGTGAGCAAAGAAAAAAAAAATCCAGTGATGCCGCTTTGTGAAAGCCTCTCTGAAAATGTTGGGGCTGGAAGGCTCACACATTACACTCATTAGAAGGTTTTGTTTTTCTAAGTTATAAATCAAAACACAATTACAGCATTTCCATTATTTTGCCTCATGGCAAACTTGATTGATTTTTTTTTCCATTTGACAGCATGAAATACAGTGTGTGTGTTTTTGCTTAGGTATTTAAGAACAAAGAGGAAAAAAAACCTTTCTTACAATGAACAACACCACAGGGTAGCTTTTGTCTTAATGATGTGATTACCCATGTCCATGACATTACATCCTCAAGATTTATTCTTTGCCTAACTACAGACAACCAGTCAGACAGACAGTACCAGGGAGTTAGCTTGTTTGTCTGGATCACATCTGTAATCTCCCCTAAATACTTTTACTGGAAGTGGAAGAAAAGTACAGTAGTCTGCCTGCCTGCCACCACAGCTGGACGGAGAATAGCCACACAACTCAGATTTCATTCAAATCAGTGTTTATCTTTTGGGAAGTGCATCATTATATATAATATGCTTATATGTCAGAATAAAAATATGTCAAAATTGTAGTGCCAAAAGGTTCGCATCCTGCAGTGGCGCAGGATTCAAAAATACTTCAGGGCCTTTGAGCTGCAGTGATGATAATGTGACTCCTGTCACATGAAGAAAATCAGAGTTTGTCAGAATCACCCACAGATTGGAGGCTGCAGTCAGAAGAGGGTAGGAAAGTGCCAATATCACTCGGTATATCAGCTTCTGAAGCCAAGCCAGTCCTCCAAACAGCTTGATTTAAACTGAGAACAGACTGAGTCTTTTTTAATTCTCCAACATGTTTCTTAACTTCTCTAAATGATATTCAGTTCAACTCTCATCACTTATAGATTATAGTCAGATGATTTATCTTTTTATCCTCACAGAACTTAAAACTAGGGCTGGGACTTTATCGCGTTAATTACGATTAATTCATTACAGAAAAATAACGCGACAAAAAAAAAAATAAGGCAAACATTGCGGAACGTTTCTTATTGCACAAGTTCCCGGTGAAGCTCAGTCGGTAGGGCAGCCGTCCCATGCGCAGAAGCTTCATTCTCCACGCGAGTTCAACTCCGGCTCTGATCGTTTGTTGCGTGTATATAAAATATATTAAAATATTTAAAAAAGACGATGCTGGGTTTGTTGATTGGAAATCTGGATGTGTGCACAAATTGTCCAGGAAAGAATTTGCCTATCCAGAGCTCTTCCAACCTCCGCTACCACTCAATGCCAAACATGTTGCAGCTAGCACAAACAACAAAATGACAAAAAATGTTGCTTCTCGTGTCAAATATTGATATGCGATTAATTGAGATTAATTAATTACAAAG
>JAQMCX010000057.1:16847612-16895464 GCA_029814765.1 Acanthurus leucopareius | reverse complement strand
AATGACAAAAAATGTTGCTTCTCGTGTCAAATATTGATATGCGATTAATTGAGATTAATTAATTACAAAGCCTCTAACTAATTAGATTAATTTTTTTTAACCTAGTCCCACCAATACTTAAAACATTAAAA
Organism: Acanthurus leucopareius; assembly: GCA_029814765.1. Lineage (NCBI taxonomy): Eukaryota > Metazoa > Chordata > Actinopteri > Acanthuriformes > Acanthuridae > Acanthurus > Acanthurus leucopareius. The sequence continues at coordinate 16,895,333 of JAQMCX010000057.1, read as the reverse complement.
TGGGAAAATGTCACTATGCCAAGTTTATGAATCTAAATCTGGTAAGAGTCTACATATTGTTTTGAATGCATCTTAAAACATGGCTGAACTTCATTAACACTGAACAGCTGCATCCTAGACGAGACTGAAAAATTTTGTCTTAATGTTACTGACCGGATGGGAATCTCCTGAATTTTTTGAATTGTAATAATCAAACATGTTTGATATTTGCAATTTGAAATCCTGTGCTGGGAAAGTAACAGCAATGGGTATTGAGAGTAGACCCAATAAGGAAGCTGACAGAGGTATCACCAACTCGATGTGGCATATGCTAGGTAACTGGGTAAAACTGTATTTCCAACTCAACTCCAGCTCGTGCTGCAAAACATGGATGTTATACTGATTTCATGATGACTTCATGCACATTTTTTGTCTCTGTGGTCAGAGAGGTCTCAGATTATACCAGTAATGGGTTAACTCATGCACTGCGGACCAACATGGGGGTAGATCAAATAGCAGAATCCAAAATGGGCTTTTTCTCTCCAGCAAGCTTGCATACCTACAGTTACAGCGTTAATGCTTTCTTGAACAGATGGCAGGAGTCTTTAAATATGCTAGAATCAGTTTCTTCAACATGGCTCAATTACAAAATTGTTTCAACAAATCTGTATCTGTTTAAGTATTTCCACTTTTTTCATTGTATTCAAGAACTGGGACGTGCAACCATGTCTCTCTCTGCCCCTTGCTCTTGGTGCACATCTGCAGCTTTAGCACATCACCCTGCATAGTGTTATAGTCAACCCCCACAGCACCCCCAGGAGTTATCTTCTGTAGATACACTGCCACTGCTTCATTAAAGTAATATACTAAAAACACAAAGATTAGTCTACAACAATGACCAGTGATCAAAAGTTGTATTGATAATCCACTAGTCATCTAATCAACTATTCTGTGAAACCCCTTACTCTACAGCACCCTGCAGTAACAGAAAGGGAAGAAATTGTCAACAAGTCGATCAGGCTTTAGGCTGTTGAGCAACTGATGGGAATGAGCAGCAGCAGACCACCATTACGTAAACTCCATAACCCCCTTATGCAATGTGGTGGTACCTGAATCCAATTTTCTAATCTCTTAAAAGGAGCCTTCTTGTATAAACACTGTCCTCTGAAGGCAGTTTAGTGTATCCCCAATGGAGAAGGACTTTTATAGTCAGGCAGCTTGCTCCAGGCATTGGGCCTACTCTGCTTCTCATTTTGAAGAGACTGTCAGGCAAGTAGTAGTTTGATTCTGATTCTGATTCTGAGACATTTATGGCAGAAAACATGTAAGTCTGTATCTTCAGCTAACACTAACTGGGCCAGAGATGTGCTACATTGGCTGTTGGTTTAAAATTACACACAAATAATGTAAAACACTATCACTGGAACTAGAACCAGGCAAACAAGGGCCCCACAGACAACTCTGATACCCCCTGACAGTGGCATTTGATTCAATACAGTTTGAATTCACTGCTGTGTGCAGAATAAACTGTGGCTAAGATAACTGCAGCCACAAAAATACTATTTTTAGTACTGTACACTGCATTTGTTATGTTACCTGCACCTTTTTCTAACTGTTTCAAGCAGCCAGGGGTCCTTGTAAAAAATAGTGGTCACATCTCTACAGTGTTTCATCTCTTCTTTGTCCACCAACGGAAAAAAAGGAATATTTTCCAAGAACCAAATGATCAGCTTAGGTTTGTACTTCTTGTAATTTGAACCAAGTACAGTCAATTCTGTCATGGTGTAGAGAGTTAAGGGAAAAGGGATGAATCACCATTTCTCTCTGTTCATCCATGAGGTCCAAGGTCCATGAAAGCACTGTCTTTAGCCACATCTCATTCCATCTTACTCTGTCCTATCCAGTCATCAGCCCAACAGTTGGAAAAGGGTCAGAAAATGACACATTATTAAATCACTAAGGCTGAAGCCAAAGTTTGACAAAGGAAACTTGCCAAGCCCCACCAAACTCTCCTCTGGTCCCAATACAAAAGAGAAAATCAAATCCATGAATAGATTTCTATGGTGGGACCTGAGGCTGATATCTAGTACTTGAAGCCACTCTCCAAAAGTAATGGACTGAAGCGCTCTCAGTGCACTGTTTGCATTATATACGTTCTGCTACCGGCCAGCCGATGCAAAATTATTGCTGCTGCTCCCTCGGAAGTGTCATAAAGTCACAACTGCACGTCTCTATAGAACTGTCTTCACTAAACGAACAGCTGTCCCCCCTCTCTTCACTTTGAAAATGAGCAGCAAGAACAGTGAAAGAGCTCATGGTGTAATGGGAATCAAATTACAGCAAGAGCAAAGCATTGTCTCATAAGCAGAGTGACAAACTGGGCAAAGAGAATAAGATTATAAAACTGGAGAACAAGAAAAAAGGTAGATTTAACTAGCTATTAATTTTACTGTTCAGATTAACATGTATTAAACAATTTATTCTCTGTTGATGTTGATGGCTTCCAGGGTCTGAATTTAACATCAGCCAAGCAACAGTAACACTGGCAGATTCTGCGGTCAGTGGGTAGTGTTAAATCCCTGAAGGTTATCTGCCATATTGGCAGGTTTGTCACAAAATAGTCATAGAATAACAAACTAAGCTGAAAATGTCTTCCCGGTTTTGTTGTCATTTACGGGAAACCTGCGTCTGTCCTCTGCTGTGTGTCTGTGTCAGAGTTTGACACACAAAGGGGAAGCTTCATGGTTCCCCTCCTAAACTCCACATTAAATCTACATCACTTTGAATGGAAAAGCACACGGGCACCAACAGGGACACCTCATGCTGCATTTAAACTCATGTTGTAAAAGGAAGATATTTACAAGTGGAGAAAAATTTCTATTTTTCTGCTTTTTTCCCTTCTCTTACAACTGTCATTTCCTGTCTTGTCCTTCAATAACAGCATGTTAACGATTATATCCTAAAATCATAACAATATGCTAATAATTTTTATAGAGGCAGATATAGAATATTTTATAAAAATCGTATATTTTCAAAAATTTGTATCAGCAAACTCTACTTTTCTGTTTTACAATCTCAGTACCCCTGCAACAACTTTCATCTTGTTTAACTGCAGCATTTTTTAATAAATAAACACTTCTTGTAAATATTTCTTACTACAAGAGTCAAATAAATCATTTTAGACAAGTGAACCATTCAGTCAAGACAAAACCCTGTGCCTCTGACGATAAAATTCTCCTGTGTGAGAAACTGATAATTCTCTTTTAATCCAGAAATGTTCAGCCATAACAAGCCAACACCATATCCTGGTTATTGAATCACTGAGATTGTGATCTCACTCTGCTGTCTGAAAAGAGTTAAAACAATGCCACACCCAAATTCTCATCTCCTTGAGTATCCACCACTCACCCTTTGTATGCTTGAAAGACTTTTTTTAAATGCTTTATTTGGCTTGGTCTTCTGCAGACAGTGGTGGCTGAAGTCAGCTTGGATTCACGGTGGTTAAAATGGATTCCAATTGTGACCCAATTTCATGGTGAAGGAAAAACAATCAGAACAGCCACAAAATCCCCTCAAACCATCAAGCAGCATAATCCACTTCTCTTCTGTCAGTCTATATACTTGTTATATACCAACTGTTTGCATGTTTGCCCAAAGAAGGCCAAAATTTAGTCTGAGCTCTCACTCACTCACTCCCCTCTCCACCAAAGTTCATGTGTGCATGCCCTTCTCTCTTTTAAGAAATACATTTTTAGTACAATGCAGATTATAACAGTGTGACGAAGGCCTGCAGGTCAAGCTGCATCCTTGTAAAACACAACTACCAACAAGTCTTTGGTTTTCTTCCCGATAAGTGCATCCAAATCACATGACACCATGTGAAAACTGAAGATCAATGCAATCAGTGAACACAACAACAACTTACATCACCCATACATCACGCATACACAATGTATAAACATGGAAACAAGGGGGATGACTCACTTCCAATTCAAGCCCTCACTGACAGGAGGGAGAGATCAACATCTGACTGACAGTAAACGAGGGAGAAACTGATTGGTTTTATTGCTTCCGCTCTCAGTTCATGCACATTAACAAGAAAACAGCTGCAGGTAAGACATACAGTGTGGTACATATAATTACCCAGATGATTTTTGAGGAGGCGGACATAAAGGGGAGGACTGTCAATGTTGAGACACAAATTGCTCACTGAGAGCAGAGTGGTGCTCACTGCTAAGAGCCTCCCAGGGAGAGAGCACCCCACATACTGAAGATAATTATCTCACCACGCGAAAATAGATGTAATTACGATGATAAGAAGGTGAGGACTTTTCATTTACTCATACATCACACTTGGCTAAGAATTTGTCTCTGGCATGTCTTGGTAACAGTGTCCAGGCCTTTGTTATTGCAAGCTAGAAGCAATATTTCGTAAACCTTTTATGGGTGGTGAGACCCACTGTATCAACAATCACAGATGAGTAACAAACTTGCAGAGCACCCTCTGTGTTACTACAGACAACTGCTCATAATGGAGCTGCTCCTTTATAGAACTTAAGTCCTTAAACCATTGGACATTTTTGCTTTGTTATCAATACTTTTTTTGTTTAAAGGCTTCTTTTTCATGGTAAGTTAGGTTACATAGACATACATGGAGCTACAGTCCCATAACACAATTTCTATAAAATTTACATTTTTTATTTGTAGCAAATCCTATCTGGAAGCAAAGGGTTATTTGAGGAAAACTAGTCTAGACTTAGGTTGCAAGCTATATAAAAGTTTTTTTGAAATACAGTGAGAGTGGCTTAAAACGTATATATACAAATATAAACTAACATTGGTCAGGGTAACAGGAAAATTACTGACCTTTTCAGGAATTCAAATTTAACGGTAACCTATTTTTTAAATTACAGAATATAAAGATATTAGCCTGTAACTTCTACTTGGTTGTCCTTAAACCTTCAACCTGCCCTCAGCTGATGAAAATAGTTAACATCCTTTGGTTTAACATTTGCCAGTAGCTGGTGGCAGAAAGACACTGATGAGTAAGCTATCTGAACATTTTTATAGTCTTAGGTAAGCCAGCACTCATACAATTCATACAATTGTGACAAGTAAACAAACACTCATTTTTTCAATGATCAAACTAATGCCAATCTAACCAATGCTAACCATCGCTACAAGGCTAGTAGTGTTGGCTAAGCATCCAGAGACTATAACATTTTGAAGTGATTCATCTTTCTTGATGAATTTTCAGGTGCCTGATGATCCAGGATCCTTTATGTTGACACAGCTGATGTGTTTAACAGTTTCTTTTTGATCTTGTGTGAAGTTATTGTAGCCAAACGTTATGATGAATGACACAGAAGCTCCAGGTCTGCTTACCGTTTTATGCTTGCATCTTGCAACCATCTGTTACTATAACAAGTGCATAATGTTAATGATCCCAAAAACTGAATAAATATTGTTCATGGTTTCTAAATTTTGAGTTAAATCAAGTCTGAAGTCTCTTTAGGAGGAGTTTTAAGGTGAGTTTCAAGTCAGGAAATGTGTGACTTATGTGAAGCTTGAGTTTAAGTCACAAACTCAAGTTAGATGTTTCAGGCTTTTTTAACCTACATTTGGCCAAATAGCACCAATAACACTTATAAAATCTACTAAGTTAATTTTATACTGATTAAAAGTTACAAATGTACTGACAATAAGGCAAGATATAATATAATATGAAATACAGTGACATAAACAAAAAGTAGTGTATGGTATTGAACTGTACCCTTTTATGTAATCAGTGATTTCATGTTCCAATCTGTGCCGTCTGCCCCTCAGAAAAAAATAAAAAACACTGCTCTGGGCCATTCCGTGATAGGCTATGTAAGCTTCATTACAAAGTGAGGCTTTTATTGACAAAACTATTACAACCTATAATGTGCAACACATTTGAAGACCACCTCCTGGGGGCTACAGATTCCAATAGAAGCTAATCAAATACAGTATGTCCCGACACAAAGAAAGCAAACACTCACCTGTACTGTAGAACTGATTTCAGCAGCAAAGCCTCCAGTTACTGGTGCCTCATGACTGATGAGCAGACGTCCTGTTTTCACCACTGACTGCAAAACAAAAAACACATAGAAATGATTAAAGAAGGTTTAGTGTCCCCCTCTCTTATTGTCTCAAACCAGCAATGCTTGCAAACACCCCCGCATCATCTGTAAAAGCATAAATGTTAACCAAAACAGCTTGTGGCTGATGAATAATGCTTTGATTGGCAGGTAATTATAAAGAAGGGGATCACAGATTTTGATGTTTGATGTAGCTCCCGTGACATGCATTTATTTGACATATCCACATTTGTGGATGTTAATTGTTAAACATTATTTAATAAATGTGGATGTGCCAAATAAAGGCACGCTACGGGAGCTACTGTGTGCAGACTTCCCTTTTGATTTTCAGTTTTGTAACACCTAATAACACATCCAAATTGTGACTGCTGGCGCTGTTAAATCAAAACAACTCAACCTTATCAGACACAGTCTCTGGCTGAAGATCCTGGCCTTAAAGGCGTGTTGGCAGCAAAATACTGACCCCCAGAAAAGACTCTCATCTCAGGTGCATTGCATGTGCAGGCAAAGAAGTCAGGATCTTTTTTCTGACAACTCAAAGGCATGGTTCTCATTTTATTCTCTTCCTCTGGCTCTGTCTCCCCTATTTCAAAGTTTTATTCAAATCCTCAAAAGAAGCTTCAAATGAAAAAAAAAGAAAAAAGTTCAGTACAGTCCTAGTATGGACATTTTAAAAAGGTTTGAAGCTTAACTCCTCCAGGCAGTGTCATAATTACAGGTTGACTAATGAGAAAGGGAAAAAAGATTTTAGCAGAATGCATAAAGCAATCACTGCGTGCTCCAAGATAGTTATCACTGCCTGCCGTTACATGTGTGCTTGGAGACAGAACGAGTGTGTGAAGTTTTTGTGCATTCTGGATGCATTACATTGCCACTATGTAAGATACATTTTGGAGATGAAAGCTTAACTACTGGCGGTGCCATGTTGAGGCTGTATGTGGGCCGAGAGACGGGTGTTACCAAGTAAAGAGTGGTTCACATACTGCCTGCTGTGGTATGCTATATCTGCTTACTACCCTCAAGCTGCATGTGTGTCTGGCTGCGTTGCTGTGTGTGTGTGTGTGTGTGTGTGTGTGTGTGTGTCTGTGTGTCTGTGTGTCTGTGTGTGTGTGTGTGTGTGTGTGTGTGTGTGTGTGTGTATGTGTGTGTATGTGTGTGTATAAAATGGATATGACACAACCGTATGAGCTGGAGGGCTGATTTAGGCTGGTACACAGGGCCAACGGGACAATCATGGACATTAGAGGTCTCAGACTCCCAGGCATTTGCATTTGGGTTTTCTGTAACCTGACATTACTGCAGAAGGATGCCTCTACTCCACCCGTTATCTACCACAGCATAAAACCAATACTATACTATAATCTCATCCACTTGCCACTGGTCCAGACCAAAGCTATGTCTGTTCTCTGCAACTTCAGCAAACCTTTCTGCTCCACTACCCAGTTTGTTGTATTTTTTGTTTGCTTCCAACAATAAATTGGACACACACTTCTGAAACAACTCAGAATCATTACCAAAAGTGCATGTTGTGTAATTTATTATCAAGAGAATTTTAAAATTTTACTAGGATTTAAAAAAGGAATTAAAAGAAAATATCTGTGACTGGAAAGTGTATGTGTGCTGATTTTCCACTGAAATAATAGCACTACACAACACACTGGGGGTAACCATCAGATACCTCTCCCTCAAAGCCACAAACCAAGCCACCAAGCAGCCGCCGTGACTAAATAACCCACTGAAAATAAGCATGAAATATCCATATGGTACTGTAAATTAGGCCTGACATTCTTTCCTGCCGACAGGACCACATGGTATCAAACGCTGTGGAGATCTGGGGCTTCTGCTGATGCTAAACAGGCAAGTGTTTACATAGCTGATATTCTGGGTTTAGCTGTGGCAAGTGCACCACTATCACACACTACTGTTGGGGCCTAAATCATCGCAGTGTCACTCCAGGACACCAACACTTAATGCAATGCCAAAAATGCCTCTTCCAGACAGTCAGAAAGAAGCAATCTCTGTGTGCTGAGCTATTTAGAAACTGGAATGCAAAGATTATTTTAAGTTTTAGTGTAGAAAAGCTACACCAAATGCTCATGTCAGTTGACAGAGGCTACATATCAAGCTATCTTTAACCAGCTGGGATGAATGAGTTCAGTGTGCAAAAATCACTGATTATATGACACCATCTTAAGGAATGTGGAAGTTAATAAAAACACTGAGAGACATAACGACCGCTGACAATCTGCACAGTGAGGAGGAATCAAGCGAGGGGTTGAGAGTAGGGTGATGTCTTGATATGACATGTTGCTGTGAGGTTCACCTTAGCGGAATGACTCATACAGATGCTGCGCTGCCCAATCTCCAACCCTGCTCCAACGCTGAACCCATTCTTGGTTTTACACACACACACACACACACAACATAACTTCTAATTTACACTGTGACAGCATCACTCTGACTGGTCATCTCTGGAAGGGGAGACCCATCATAGTACTCATTAGAATCAGGAGAGCATTCTTGAGATGCTTTTGACAAGAAAAAGCCTGACGGTAGTTTTACAGTATTGTGGGGCAGAATTTTAGATGTGGGCCTTTTGAAAAAAACTTGTGTCCAATTAATAGACTCGTGACTCAACCCTGCTGGTAAACATAAGCGGCAGTCACTGGCAAAGAATTTATGAGCTTTAATGAAGTTCTATAAACTTTTCCAGAAGTAGTCCTGAATGACAGTGCATAATACAAACATATGCCCAAAAAATGGCAAAATGGCAGTGACGCCTTAGACAGCAAAGCAGCACCAGTTGTCCAAGTACAGCAGGTAATGCAATTCATGTGATTAGTTGAAGTCACTGCATTTAGAGTTACATTTATAATAGTAATAATGATGACATTTTTCTCATTTTATGACCTATGAAAGACTATTTATTTAAGACAAGAAACACATGCAGTTTTACATGTATCTCTGTCCAGACAATAAAGATTTTAGAGGTACACATTTCTCTGTCAGCTTCAATGTAGTCACAGTCTATGCAATAGGGCAAATGTGATGGCTAATGTAGTCAAACTGCAACGTACTCGAAGCCGTCCTTCCACCTCAATTGTCCGACTCATTGGACTCAGCTCACTGTCTGAGATTCAACTTCCCACAGTTTCAAGAGACAAAGAAAAACAGTTGCTCAGAGTCATTTTAACATCCCTGACAGAAGGCTGTGACAGCGCTCTAACGTCTACATAGTAATTGTGGCTTTAGCCTTTAACCCGGTTGCTTCCGGTTGCTGGAGAGTTTTCAGGAGACAGAACAATCCATTCGCATTGTGCGGTTTGAACCTTTTCACAAAAGTCATCCAGTTATCTTATTTGCTAGTGATAGTCATCTTGCTCGTGGCAGCCACCCACCAGCCATCATGCTGGCGGAATGGGGGGCAAAGCATTTTTTTACGTCAGAGGTGGAACCACAGGAAGTTCATAAGTAACTGTAAAATGATGATCAGTTAGATGCATCACAGGAGAGAAATTACACAACGACAGACGACATAACTGTTAACTATGTCATGAATCTTTCAATACAACCTCAAGACAGTGTGTAGGAAGGGGAGTCTCTCCATTATGGCTTTACATCATGGACTCATATCTGATGAGTTAATTACTGTGTGGCTCGTGTCTTGTAAATTGGTATGCTCTCAGCAAAATAAGAGCACTGAGAGGAGACTGTTAACAGGAAATTGCAAACTGTACATCAATATTAAAAAAAAAAGATGTTGACGGTGGAAAGGGTAGACAATCTAAAAAGAGAAGCCAGTGGGTGAGTTAAGGATAGATGCTGGAACTCAGTGTGAGGCTGAAAGGTCCTGAATGTGGGTTCAGCCTAAAATGGATCCTGTCCTGCTAGCGAGGCAGAGCTCTTTCAAGCACCAAAGTCAAAGGGAGTTTTTTCTGTAAAACAACAGCTGTGGGGTAATAAGTGATGACAAACGAAAAAGCCTGGAAATATTGGAATTGGAAACTGATGAAAGGAAAAAGAAATGAGAAAGCAGTGGAGTTGCTGTATTGTGCAATTCCTGTAAATAGATAGCACATTTGTATTGTTAAAGTGCATTAATTCTATGGGTTGTTTGATTCTATCTTAATTTCCTCAATGAATCTTCTGCTGGAGTGTAGAATATTCTTGGACTAAGTCAGGCATCAATTTTGAATGTTCCCCAACACTGTCTAGCTTCTAAGAAAAGCCGACAATCTCTGAGGAAGTCAAGCTATAAATTAGTCAACTTGTCATTTACTACTAACGTTTTCCCAGACAATAATTACACGACAATACAAGGATACACACCCAGAGCCGTGCTTGATTTAAGTGCCAGCTAGGACACTGGCATCACCTCAGTGACACCAGGTTATGTTTGCCAACATAAGTCTGAGTAGATAAACTTCCTGAATAAATAAACCTGAATGTGCCACTCAGGTTAGAGAGTCTGGAAAAAAGTATAGTTTTGGGGGCCACACTCACATTAGATTGTACCCTTTTCCCAGTTGGTGGAATATTTGAGGTCATTTACAGCTCTGTATTTATCAAGCCAGCACCTCACTTCTGTAAGTTACTGCCTTGATACATCCTCCTCCCTGCCCTGGCTCGGGCTCCCAGTCAAAACGTGGGCTCCTGGTTGGTGGCGGTTGGTGGTAGTTGGTCTGGGCGACAGCTCTGGTGGCTGCAGCTTTACTACTCATTGTGCTGCAGGGCTGTCATTAGATGCCCGAGTTGTTCCGCTGGCTGCAGGGGAAATGTCATGTTTATTGCCTTTCCCATACACACCCAAACCTAATGAGCAGCATGGAACTCATCCTCCTGTGCTATTCCGTCTTCACTACAATCTGTCTCTTCCTCCATCATACTCTGTCCTTCATGACTCCATCATTCCTCTGCGCTGCGGCTCCTCTCATCCTGGTCACCCATTTTTCTCTTTGCTCCTCCCTCCCTTCATCCATCCATCCCTCAAACCATCTATTTGCCCGACTCTGCTTTCATGAAGCCTGCACTCTAAGACCCAGCGCTGCCCACTATGTGGCCTCACCACTCAGAGGCTGGCCACCAATGACCTGGCATTACCTCAGAGGCTTAGGTCAAAGCTGTCACTCTCCCATGGCATATATACTCACACACATAAGCAGATGGGGGCCCACGGCTTCATATGTACATGTATTTAGTGTATGTAAGTACACTATCAACTTGTGTTATACATTGCTTATGCAAGATTTATTGATTAACATTTTCTTTCACTGAAGGTGAGTTACTTTCACAGGTTGCCTGTGTCCCTAAAATGGCAAAAAAAATTCCTAAAGATTTATTGAAGGTTCTGTATAATTCCATCAAGAATGGGATGCTTGATTCATGCTAATTTGGCATCGAAGTGTCATCTTAGTGAAAAGGAGATGTTCATATAGAGGTAAAAAGAGTTCTAGAAAAACAGTGGCATATTTGCGCAGTATATAATTATAGAGTATATATAGTTTTCACAGAACACTAACTCATTCTAAAAGGACAGTGTGCAGACTATGGGGATGAGAAGTGAATAAAAACAGTCCATACTTGGAGCTAAACTGGGCAGTGGTTTGACTGGTGAAGAATCACATAATGTGCTTTCAAAGTTTTCAAAACACATGCAAGTCTTTCCAGAAGAGGTTCCAGCACTTATTTGTTGGATCTGTATTTTTACATCATAATCTAAAAATAGGGACGATGACAAAAACAAAATCTGCTGCGCCTGTACTGTATGCACACAAACATACACACACACATTCATAACTGTGCTAGACTGTAAGTGACTCCCTGCCTTCCTATATAGAGTTCTATCCTCTTTCTTCAGGCCGTCCATCAAAATGCAGCAAGAAGAGAAATTCAGTTCTGTGCCACCGCCGTGGAGTTGTCCTTGCTGTTGAATCAGCTGGCATTGCTCCCTTCCGCCGACCCTGTAATTGTGCGGCCACCACAGGGTCCTCACTCATGCGCCATCATGTGATCTCCGTGACAAATGAGAGACGGAACGAGGCCTGACTACTTACTGGGGCCTTTAAAGTGGAACTCTGCGATTAGCGGAGAAGGGTGAGCGCTCGGCGAACCAGAGGCCCTGTTAAATCACAGCCCTAGGAGGAAAGCAGGGCAGGAGGAAACACAAACACTCACTCACTCTTCTTGGTGCCATACACTTACTCGCTCTCTCTCACGACAGAGAGGGAGGAAAGCGAGAACCAGTAAGAGAGAGGGAGGGTGAGAGAGCACAAAATTGAAAGAGAAAAGGAGAAAGTGTAGAGCAGCCACTGTGCTGGGCGGAGGGCCAAGCCATCCTCCAGAGAAGCCAGGACGCCAGAGGAGACCTCAGACAAAAATAACTCCAAACATCCCATAAAGAGCCATTAAAACCAATTCATCTCAATTACTCCCTGACACACGCACACACACTTTACCTTTCTGCCCTGCAACCGCACTGTACCACCGACAGTGTGTACAAACAGGCTCACTACTACCACTGTACACACTCCAACTTGATGACAGCTCTTCATGAGCATCTCACAGACGGCTGCATGTATGAGCAGATATAGAGAGGAAAAAAAATCAATCACTGACTTTTAACAGGTCTTAAAAAATGATGTGTAACTTATCAAAGATGAGATTGCAGTGGTTGTAACATCCCATTTATGTCTTCTAAAGAGGATTCTTAGAAGAACTTTCCCCAGAAGAATAGTTATATTTCAAGTAAATTAACTTTTACGTCATGTAATGTGTAGTTTTGTATCACGTATCAGAGTGAGGAAACAAGTCTGTATTTAATCAGAAATTTCAGCACAGAAGAATCTGCTGATGTGTCTGTGGCTGCAGAGGACGGGGGTCAATGTCAAGAGAACTGCCATTCTGGAAAAAGTGAAAATCTTCAATAAGCATGAACATCAAAAAAAATTTGAATGTCATGCAAATCATGAATAAAACTCAATGCAATAATCTGATATGAATTTCTGCGCTCTGCGTTTACTTGAGAGTTTACACTGTTTATACACATGTGCTGTGTGCTGCCTTACTGACTATAATTCTGCCGTTAACTCTATTAGTAGTGTCTGACTATTTAATTATTGTGCCCTAATATTGCTTAATGCGCCTGCCACCATGTTATTTTTTTTACTTTTAAATGAACTGTCATTCTTTTTTTTTAAATTCCTTGAGTTTTCTCCTCTTTTCTCGTCAGTGCTTCTGAGCTACACCAGGGAGCAGTTGGTAATAAATGATTATCAGTCGTGTGTACAGAAGGCAAAGACTGTAGGTGCCGTCTATAGAAAAGGGATTGATTGTTGGTTGTGCAGGGCTTTTTTTGCACTAGACTATATAATGTCATTTATCTATGTTTTGTAGCCTAAAGATTTCCTATAATTTAATCATTCTGTTGGTCTGTTTACCTTTGTGTGCTTTGGACTGTATGTAAGTGACCTTTCTGTCCGTCACAAATGTTCCTCTATAAATCACAATGTCGTCATCATAATCATGTAACATTTTTCTTGTTCTCTCCTAAACCACTTTAAACAAGAATGGGCCAAAACCTAGAACACAGCGGGCCAGAGTATGGCTATTTGTGAGAAAAATGTTGACATTGTTCTACAGCCACTCTTTCATCTGTTTATGTTTGTGGATTTCTTTTGTTTTATAAAAGGAAATCTGTATTAAGAGTTTTGTCAGAGTGACTATAATTTAGGATGATTTAACTGTGCAGTATTCCTAGTTCCTCTTAAACACTGAAACTGTTTTCTTTCCTTCTCTGCTCTGTGTTAAGCTATTACAGCGAGAAACCAGATGATTGATTTGAAAAATTACTTAGAGTTGACTTGGATGCTTTAAAACTTCTACTGTGGCCATGGTAATTGCTGTTGAAATAAGCAAGAAGGAAGACATTGCGTCAGCTGCAACAAAAAGTGGAAAAAAGACTCATAAATAGTGATCAGTGTTAATGCATTTAAATACCAGCATTTTTGCTCTGCGCACACAAACACAGATGCGCCCAAGCTCGACCCTTTACATGTGCCAAGTTAACTTTCGAGACTTTGGAGTTGAGGACAGTGGCTGATGTCTTCCCTGCAATTCTCCTCTCTTAGACCCATAATTACAATACCAGCAAAGTATATTGATTAATGTCTGCAACACTGATAGCTTGTGTTGCCCCTTGAATGACGTTACAGAAAACAGCTGATGCCAAATCATTTTGAAAATGCAACTTCCAATGAGGAAATGCCAGCACTTGCCTGTCAGACCAATGCTATAATAGGCATTTGTGTTTGTAGCCGAAAATGAAATTACATCCACCATAAGGAGTAAAATGTTTATACTCTTGTTCTATCCCTTTGTGTAACACAGTCCATGGTGCTGAGTTCTGTCAAAGTCATGAGACAATGCTGATATGTATCGACTAGAGATGAAGTGAGGAGTCAATTTAGTTGTTGGTCAATTAAAATAAAATAAAATAAAATCGTTGGCAAATATTCTGATAATCAGTCGTCTTTCAAAATAGTGATGACTTGCTGTTTTTCTTATCATGATTAGTCTCCTACATGTCAACCTACTTTAATTTTGCTGCTTATGCATTTGGGTGACTCCTGAATAAATGCAATTACAACAAAATATTGTGCCTCGTCATGACACCAAAGGAGCAAATATCTTCTTCCCACTTACAGTATCATAACAGTGAGGGAAAAGGGATCTTCATTCCACTGTCATGCTGTTTCAATGGAAATTAAGACAATGATCAAAGCAGGTACTAAACAAATAGTGGGACTTTAAGGTGACAGCAGCATTGCAAGACAACACAACAAATTCATTAAATAAAGCTGTTGGTTCCTGCTGCAGCACCTCAAAACTTCACAGCAGGAGATTTGTTATGCAGTCACAGAACCCGTGACTTTCCAACAGGAGCATGAATATGACTGCATCTGGCTCCAATCAGAGCTGCATAAAAGGAGAAAATCCTCCACATTTTAAATCTGTTGCCTTTTTATCAAAAAGTGACAAAGCCATGTTGCTGCATATGAGTCATACACCAGTCAATATAATGTACCAAATAATATTTGCATAATTTCGATTTTTAGTGTATCTAAGAATGGCTTGCCTATGATGAAAAATTCTTTAGGAAATAAAGTGAAATAAACAAAGAAATAAATCTAATAAATAAAAAATAAATCAGACTTAATAATTTCCCAGTACAATACACAGGGCCTGGTGCTCCCCAAAGAAAACAATTTAAAAGCATCAGCCCCAAATTTAAGAGCAAAACTTAGATTGATTGTCCTTTGCTGGATTCTTTGTGATGCTTAATTTTACACAAAAAACCACTGAGGTGTTTTAGGGCAAGTTTTTGAAGCGTCCCACTGAATCCAGGTAACACATCAGGGTCAGACAGACCCCTGGACAGAGTTCATTAGGTAGCACTATTAGTGCTGCTGTGCAGTGACATTTTAGGGCAGCTGTTTATTGTTAAATAGATTTGGTAACTACAGCTAGCTGTTAAAGGTTTGGCAGAGTATCAATTTAATTATGATTAAATGTACTGTACTGTTTCTTGATGGACCTTTTCCTCTCTGCCTTCGTTTGACATACCCTGACATTCTCATGCTTACAGAGTTCAAATGAAACCACAATATGTTTCATATTATTGTTAAAAATATGAATTCTGAGGGACTGTGAGTTAACACTTTGAGTCAAGCATAGAGGCTGTATCTTTGGTGGTGTCTGTATTGTTCCTGTATTGTTCTTTTGGCTGGTTTGTAAAAGAAAGAGCCAGCAGCATTGCTGATACTGCCCACCCTGGGGCCACCTGGTCAGTCTGTTCTTCTTAACCCAGCAGCACTACGACAAAAAAGAACAGTTTTGAGAGACCAAGCAGCCTGCAAGAGGGATAAAGAGAGCTGGAGAGGTCATTGTGTTTACTGAGGAGTCTAGAGCTCACAATCGACTCCATCAGCACATCTCTGGCTGTTTGTGTTAACAAACCAAGGGCGAAAAAAAACAACACAAAAACCAAACAAAAAACAAAATCATGAAATAGTCACACCAGACAAATGCAATTTCAGTTGTTGTTATTTTGTAGTGACAGCACCCACCTACCCTAATGTTGTTTGTTACAACCTTAAGATGTTAGTGCTGTAATTTGATTAGTGCATATCTGTGTGGGAAAACAACACAGGCTGTTAACCAGCTGTGGAAGCCCACATTGTTAGTCCAACTGCATACTCCTATCTGTGACTTGAGGTCTGACCACATTATTCTCTGACAGATTTTTTTGACTTAGTGTCGTGATTTACGTCACAGCGTGAATTACATAAAACTAAGGTTACTGGACTACACGTGGCTGAGTTTGTAAGTCTCGTTACTTGCAGGCCAAACAGCTGGAATAATGAAAGATTACAGAAAATGCTTGCGAGACTCCCCTTTTTTTGTGAAAAATGTCTGGTGAAGACACCACTAAATGTGGAGGAGCTGCAGATTATTCAGCAGGAAATGGAATTACATAAACAAAAAGCAACACCTAGTGGAAATCAATGTTAATTTCAACAAGACTAACGAGCCTCGACTGTCTGAGTGGGAGCGAGTTAGCCTAACAGATTAGCTTCCACCACCACAGGTTGACAGCACATATCCTTACCATGCCAGCTCTATGATTTGTCACCAGATGTCTGAGAAGAAACACACACCCAGATAAACGAAAAAGTCCAAAAACAATCTTTCTTTTTTAAAAACACTGAAACTTCAGCATAAAAGACAAAGTTTTAGCCAAAATGTGAACTGTGAAGTGCAGTCAAAAAGTTGTCAAACCTTTACAAATGAGCATGAGAGTTCAGAAACAATACATGGAAAATCCAAGAAATTCATGAAAACCACTGAGGGTTTACATAATTGTTAACAAATGCAATTCATGTTCGAAAGGCTATTTAAAAAAAATTAAAATTTAATGCTTTATTAAATGTTTTTCTCTATTTTACCATTAAAAAAACATTATAACCTGTGTTTAAGACTGCTGAAAATCTTTTGTTAGTTTTTGGAGAATATTCAGTTTATGTCATTGACTTGCTGATTTATAACCGACTTTTAAAGGATCTGGAGAGTCCCTGGGCAACAGACTATCTGGTGGTGTGTGTTGCATCTGAGCGGACCTCTTGGATGTCTCTGTGCCCTTGTGACTTCAGACACTCTGCTTTTTCCACTCTGTCCTGCTATCGGCCTGCAGGCTGACCTCGATGATCTCAATCTGCCCACATCTCTGGCCAAGGCTCCTTAACTTAACCGTCCCCTCTAGTGGAAAATTGAAGACCTGGTCTTACAAAAACAACCAGCGGTCCAATCGAAAGTGCCTTTTGCTTTCAGAGGACTGGTATCATTAGAAAAATTACCATCACCATCACTGTCATTATCATATTGTACTTAAAAGGTGTTCAGCCATCTATCCCGGTATGGGAGAGATTTGACAGATAAGTGGAATTTCCTGCCACATTTAAATTTTTTACAATCTCTAGTTAATAACTTCGTCTATGAAATTTGCACGAGAGACACAGCATGCTGATATTTGATAATCATTGGCTTACTGGTCTCTTTCAAAAACTACAGAGCAATAATTGCTGTTGCTTAAAATGTGTCTTTTTTTCTCAAAGTTGATCAGAAATATTAGTCTTATGATTTTTTTAATGCTTCTTAATGTGGTTTTGGACACATTTCTCCAGTGAGTGACATTGGGAAGAATTTGAGAAATCTCCGGTGCCTAACTGTGGAATGTGAGCACTCACTACTGCCAGGAGGAAGAATGGAAAAGAAGTCAGTAGCAGACAGTCAAGTGGGGGGTTGGAGGGATTGGAGGAGACAGAGAGCAGTGATTACTATACCTTAAACATTTTCGGTTAACCACAAATGGCCAACATCAATTTACACATCTAATCCAGATAAATATTCCAAATGCTGTAAACTGCAGTTCTGTTCAAGGATTTATAGGATTTATTTCTTTCTCAGTGTTGCAATCCGCAGTACTTTTTTTTTTTACCAGTGACACCAGAAAAGAGAAGAGAAGCTGGATCCATCAACCAAAAACAACCATGAGTAATTTTCCACTGATATAACCACCGAAACACTGCTGCAGCAACACACAACAAAGTTATGACACATACATATAAGCCAAAAGGCATGTATGATCCCTCTCCTCTCCCAAATCTTGATCCGGATCTCTCTCACCCCACATGTTTTCTTTCTCTCCACAAAGTCTCGCTGGTTAAGTCCAGATATTGCAGCGTTAACATTGTAATTACAGACATGGGCTTCGGTAATAAGAATGTGAGGAGTGGGGCCCAAACCTCTGGCCACTTTCTTCCTGTGTCATTTATTTCTATTTTGATTGTTTCCAGTGTGTGTGACAGTGGGCCAAAGATATTAGGAGTGTTGTGGACGGCCAGTGAGCAGATACTGGCTGAGACCCCTCAACTAAAGGAAAAACACAAGCGTGAGCCCGGCCCGTCTGGGTGCTAATCGTAAGCAGGCATCCGCACTATCCCCCTGGCCTGGCCCCAGACCGCAGATCCAGATAAAGGCAGAGTGTGCTCACCAGCACACCGGGTGTCACATCTGACCTCATCTCACCAATACGGAGGCAAAATCCACAACTTAAATCAAAATATTCAGTAAGCTCACAATACTATTTAATGAAATCTTTTTTTTTTTTTCCCAAAAATCTCAAACTGAAGACTGACTGAATTTATAGCAAGTTCATCAAGTGTTTTTTAGCTGCTGTTCTAGACACTGTATCTGGTATGTTTTCCTGGGAATAATCCTCTGGCACAGAGGTAGAAATGATCAGGACCAGAATTGGATAAACATGACAGCAGCTTGGTATTTGATGGTATGTCTCGGTGTTGTTAGAGTCACTTTTCCTTATTACTTTAATGAGACAAAGTGATGAGGAATTTCAGAGTAATTTTAACTGCCATCATCACATAGCTGGAGGAGAAAAACCATTGATGCAGTAAGAAAAAGAGACAGTGATTAGATGTTTCCAAAGACTGTTTACTGACATAGTTATGCTGGGAGAGCAATAAAGATAACATTTTTATCTTCGAGAGACAGATGCATTTGCACCTTACTAACAACTTGCTGGAATGTGTCTAACACCACCTTCAATTTCAATTTAAATGCTTCTTGGATATTTTAATTTGTGAAAAGACATCGCAATATCTTAAAAAAACATACACCCTGTGGTACCGAGAATACCTTGGTATTAAATTGCTGTTTTAAAAATCATTACACTATGACTAATTTTTGTGATTTTAGAACAACTGTTCCAGAAGCCAGGAATGGATCTTGTCGATAAATTAATAGCCATAACAGGAAATTCATATTTTGTGGCTGATAGTAGAAAACTAAATTGCTTTCATTTACAAAGGCTCCATCAACACATCTACATATTCTGATGCAGCAGGTGACAGTATGCACCTCTAAAGTTGTCTTATGATCTACTATTTAACACAGAGCTAGGCAGCCAACTTATGTTGACATCAAACTGCTGCACCTGAGTGTATCCATGCAGTATGGTCTTCAGTTTTAAATATGTAGTCATGGACTTTTTTCCAGCAGAAAAACAACACCACTGCAATTTGTCTCCAACGGCTCCAGGAGGGGGGAAAATGATGATTGATGATGGCTAGAATTGGTTAAGTCAGAGCTTTGGAATATGAAACCATCCATCTTTGCTCACTACATCTTAGACTCTTACCCTGGTGTGCATAACAGCAGGTTACACACTTCTTTGGAAAATTTAAATTATTGGTTGTCCTACTTGTATCAGTCATGAGAGCATGTAGTTATCAGATATTGGCTCACTGGTTATGTCTGAAAAAAGGAATTCTATTTTCTGCATCATTTACATATAGTTTGGTCTTGTTGGACCATTTCTTTCTGCAATAACTACATTTACAAAACAACTTCAATTATAAGCATAGTCATTTAGTTAATGCTAAGAGTAGATAAAGGACAAAATTATAAACTATATATTTGGCATTCTTCAACATTATTTATTCAGATGAAGCATGAAAAAGACTAAGAAACTGGGTTATTTACCTTTAATGTTATCTCAAATGGTTGTCAAACTATGAAAAGGTTTATAGTTCTTCATATTTTTTTCGTAATAAATTCACATAAAAGCAAGGATTTCTTCTGTTATTTGTATTATGCTGTTGCTTTTACACTGATGGTTATCAATTTATCATTTCATCACTCATTTATTTTTGCACAGAAAACTACCCATAAAATCGAAATTTAATTTGAAGACTTATCAGAAACTCATATGTTCATAATTGTGGCTGATTCACCCATCGTGCGTACAGTATGTACCATTACTACGTATCAGATGTTTTACAGCAAAGTTTTTCCTGTGGCTTTGCTCTTTTTTGAATAACACTATTATAAAAAACCTGTAGTAATAAGCCTTTCTCGATAATATCAGTGGTCCTTAAAACAGCAGAAACTGACAGGTCTTAGGTCATCATCTGGAGGCCACCTGTTGGTAGCCGTGATTTGCCACTATACATTATCATCAATATTAAAAGCTTACAGCTCATCTATTGTTTCTGGAAATGATGCAAAAGGAACAGGCCATCATTTTTACTGTACTGTCTCTAGCTGGCTTTCAGTGAAATGTAGAAGCCATAGGAAGTTGCAGCTGGAACAAAGAAGTGAGGTAATGTCAGGGTTCAGGCACTGCCACATCAGTAAACAGGCCTCCAGGTTGGGCTTGAGCATCATCAGTGTGGTGACAACTTAAATGAATCCTGCTGTGCCATGTTCACATGCAACAGGCGAAACTGGATCAAGTTTACATCTGCTGTTCTAACCAGTGTCGGCCAGTGGACTTGTTTCAACAAATTTCCATGTGGCCGTTCGGAAACCTGGCATCTCTGGGGAGGCTCCATACATTTTCATGATTCAACACGCATGTAGCTGAAGCACAAGGATAATGAAGCAGCTATGAGTGGTGGATGTCAAAGCAGACTCCTTAAGTGGTGCGATTAGGCAAAAATCCAGTTGCTGTACAACATAAATTTGTCACTTTTATCTGGCTTCTGCACAATCAAAATGCTAAAAAAATGAAGAAAAAAAATCTGTCTATTATTTTCCACTGAGCACCTGACAAAAAATAAATGCTCCAAGTTGTGGAATCATTATTAAGCTGACATCATCATCATTTACTCTGTAACTGAGCGCCGAGTAAACGGAACAAAACTCTTGATTTTTATTATGGAGTTATTAAAAAACCGCTACTGCCAGATGAGGCAGAACAATCCTGTGTCAATACTGGGGTAACGTAAAAACCGCTGGCGTATTCTTGCAATAAGGAAAACTGATCAAACTGAAAAACTCACTTAACCACAATAATTCTCGAACATTGTATTATTAGATCAAATTTTCCAAAACATATTCAGAGGAGTTTGAGCAGAGTGGAGCTGAGGTAAAACTCGGTACATTGATTTTGCTTGTTTGAATTTCCCCACTGAAAGCAACAGCCTGACTACTTTTAAATATTGAAATTATGGTCTCTTTGCTTTAAGCAGGAAAAAAAAACCCTCCATCAGAGACAGTTTTTATTCATTATGAAAACATTGTTTCCATCAGAGGAAGCCAGGATCAGTTTTGCATAAATACAGACAAATGGTATCTTTTTAATGATTATGTTCCATATTATCGTGTGGTTACAATTTTGGAATATTTTCCATCAGCCTGTGGAGGACTTCTCTGCTAAATTCTCTTCATGGCAGCTCCAGTGACAGATCATTCACTCCACATAACATGGAAGGTGTTATTAAAACCAAAAAACCGCAGCCGTCAAGACTAAAACAACATGTTGAACTTGACATTAAGCAGAAAACTTTAGTGACTCCCTGAGTCAATTTGCTTTCATGTCTTTTTCCACTTCAGCGCAGGACAAACAAACATATCTGAGGATACTGTGTCCTCAGATCTGCCTGCTTCCATACACTGTATTTACCTGCCGTCTTTGGATCGGGACACACATTACGGCTTGAAACCATTAAGCATGAGTGAGGGAGTAAGCAAGGCTGTGATAAGGTGGTCTTATCTGGACAGTGAGTCAACAGACGCCAGCGCGCTCGCACTACGCTGTCAGTGCAACCCGCATCGCTTCCAAGAATCAGAACAGATGCTGCAGCACAGTCTGCGTAAGCTCCCCCTTCCCCACAACACATGCACAAACACACACACATGCACCTCTATGCAGTGAGTATGCTGTAAGACCTGACACATTGGTGCACTTGTGCACTGAAAGTCATTAAGATACTCCTCCTGCATGTGTTTTTTAGGGTTGAACAGGTTCAGCCAAATTGGTTGCATCACTACGAGGGCTGAGATCCAGGCAGCACTGCAGTCACAGAGACCTCAGCTGCAGCTCAGGCCAAAAGACACATCTTTTGGGGGAGGAAGATTGCACACATTTTAGAGAAGACAATAAGCTGGAGAAAACAATTACCAGACACTCCAAGGGACCTCCAGGCCATCCCAAGTACTAAGAGCAAAGCACCGGAATAAGCACTGCTCCCAAATATTCATAAATGGTAATATCAAAAATGCAATGACAAGCACTTTGGCATGATTTTATAAAACTTGTCTGATGAGATTAGAAAACTGCTGTGACATGTTCGTGTTCCTGACATAGAGGCAGTCTGTGTTTTTACACAGTTGACTGCTAAGGGAACATTTGGCGTTGTCTACCAATAGCATGTAATTGAAAACAGCTCAAAATTATATAGCAATTTTAACAATAGAATTGACAATTATGACCCATTTTCTTTGCATTAAAAGTCTCCATGAAAGGTCTTGATACTGGACGAAAAATTTGCACGGTGGGTCAGACAGGTGTATTCTGGGGCAAACAAAGCCACACACTAAGCACGGAGGTGAACAGTTGAGTGAATTATGCTTGAAATGACAAACAGAAAGTTTATAACAGCCTGTATTCATAAAAGAGAAAAGCTGCAGTGTTTTTACAACCACATTAAGGTGAGTGTTTGATACTCAAAAGATTTATTTTGGATGGATGCATGACTTTTTATAGGAACAGATGGAGACTTGATAACTCACAGGCTAGCACCAACTTGTTAAGAGGACATGTCCTGACTAACTTACTTAGGCTGAAATGAAGAGTGGGGTGAGTGCAATTATATTGAAGAGAGTGAGGCAGGCAGAGATAACAGGGGGACAAACAGAAAAATGGCAGAGCAAGTCCTGTGCTCAGTGAGTAACTAAGAGATATCAACACAACAGAGGCTATAAAAACAGAAGATACTTCCCTGCCGAGTGACGGCCTCTTGGCAAACCACATCTCATGCAGTTACTTTGTAAAGGGCTTTAAACTGCAAATATTTAGTCACATTTTGTGTCAATGTCTGGAGACAGAATGACAAAATTTTATATCTAGGAGCAACATCCCACCCTCCCCCTTTTTTATTATCATCGTTTATCTCGTGAAACAGCGAGAGCAGCAGCTCTGCAGGTACCGTTTTGCCGTGGCGAGCCGCCACAGCAATAAAACAATAACACAAAATTTTCCTTCAGTACACACAGTTGTTGCTGTGCAGCATGTTTGTTACCTTACCCATGAGACTCAATCCACCTCCCTCGCCTTTAAGGGGAGGGGAAGGGAGGGAGGCAGCGTCTGGACGTGGGCGGGAGAGGTGACCCATGAGCAGATGATTATAGTTAAAAAATGCAACCTTGTGACGATTCAGCCATTTCACACGGGAGCAATAGTGCAGACCTACCGCTGTGCATCAAACCTGTGTCGGGCTCGTTCATATCAGTCACTGTGGTTATCTGTCAGTGGAGAATTCAGACTGAGTAGTTCAGACACTTGACTGACAAACCAGAGAGTTTTAGAGTGAAAACGGAGAACGTTTTTGTATTACATCGATACTTATCATCTACATGAGCTTGCTCTCTTTTCCTCCTGGGAGAGTGTTGTAGGTTTAAACTTTATTAAAGGAATACAGCTAGCAAGCTGTTGTTGCCACCTCTATTTTAAAATCAAGACTTACAACCAAATCAAGCATCCTATGGTCAAAATGCCAATTAGTGTCACTGTACAGCAGCATTAATAATGGTAATATTCTTAACTCTCTTCAGGGGACTGTGACTCTGTCATCTTGGGACACTTTGAAAACTCTCTTGAAAATTTCATGTTTCTGTGCCAATCAAGTAAGCATAACAAGAAATCTAATGATGGACTTATACATTTAAAAATAAACATAAAAAAATAGCAATAACTTTTTCCCACCATAAATAATTGTGTACTTCACAATTGTGTACATATAGTCCATATTCCAGCAAGAAAGAGGAACAATTTTAGTTTCAACACAAATGAAAGATTTTTGCCATTGATAGCTTTATGTTACATCCAGCTTGAGGAGGTGTTGCAGCCCTGCCTTAATATGAACGATTAATCTACAACTTAAACAGTGTTGACCAACAGTTTTGATGGTGGACTAATGTGTGAAACCTTCAGTCCTGAAACCTTGTTGAAGTAGAAATAGAAATTAGTTTTGTCAAGCTGAGTGTATAAATACACACAATTTAGAGAAAGATGGAATATCATGCTTTAACTCTCTGTCATAAGGCTGGTAGAGTTATATAAATGTGCATAATTGTGTGTTTAACTTGCTTTCAGTAGTATAAAACTCTGATCCAGAAAGATGAGGGTTGTCTAATATAACTACAAAATCAAACTTTTGTTGACTACAGGAAAACAAAATGAAACAAAATGTTTGAGGTGGTTAGCTTTGTGGTCCATTACAGGCTCTTAAAAGTCAGCTTTACCTACCGACTGCCTGCCCTTCTGACCTATAAGAAAACTAAGCTCAAAATTAAAAACGGAGGCCACCAGTGAGCAAAGTCTTCTTCTATCTTGATAATCCTGATTAAAGGCTCTTGATAATCATGACACCAAAACATAACACAACAGAGATGCAGATTATAGAAGCTAGCTACCACCAAAGTGATGCAGTGGAGCCATCAGAAATAAGCAGAGTTACATCAACTGTACAGCCTAGTTACAACCTAGTTTAACTGCCTTTTTTCACTGCACTGATCCTCAGGACCCATGCTAGGAGCTATTAAAAGGCATAATGCTCTATGTGTGCATTTAACCTCAAGTTAAGTTCTACAGATTTAAACTTTTGCATATCTGCTGATGGATGCCAGCACCTGAGTCTTGCAAAAACATGCTTAATTCAGACATGTTTAGGGGTGAACAGGGCAGGCACATAGCTGAGAAGCTGCAGTAAGTTGAGAACCATCAAGTGGAAAAAAGAGGCCCTCTGTTGAGGTACACTAGGTATCCTGAGCCCAAGAGTGGCTGCCCAAAAGGAACAGAGTGTGGTGCCATCTCCAATCATACTTAAAGACGCAATGACTGCACTACGGACCGACCATGGTGAGTCACTCTGTTTCTTCACTGACCAGATCTGGAATCTGGAAAACCTGAGAAAGAGGCTGAATCAGCAACGATGGAGTAATACAATAATGAGAGCTGAGATGTTTTTTATACTGCTGACTGGCCGAGTCAAACCTAAGTCAAACAAATGTGGATCAATGTTAGAACAGACAGAAATGTTTGCTAACTAGCCACCTGAAAAACAATAAAAAGCCATTAAACAATAGGGGGCTAAGTTGACAACCCAGTGAGGAATCAAAAAGCTCTTATGCAGTCTGTGCTCCCAACATGAGCGTCTTTTAGCAACTACATCCCCACACATACTCAGACCAAGCACAACAGGGAGACTTTCCACAGCATATCATCTGAGCCATTGGTCTGGCAGAGGTAAACCAGCCATTTTGTTTATCCCTTAAAGAACAACTATTAAATTTGCTGGACCGCTCCAGACAGCGGGGCGAAATACACTCACTTTTTCTCAACGTTTAGAGCACTTTCTGCCCATGAGTCCCTTTGTCAACTAGAGGGTTGAATATATTTAGATCCAAGTATAGCTGGTGGCTGCCAGAACGGATCCCTCAGGAAACAGAAAGATGGCATGTTCCTCCAGAGTGCTGCCTTAATGATCTCTCATGCTGAAAGACACATCATTTTTCATTTATTTTATACATCCGCCCACAAAAACAACACTCGGGCTACATACAAATTAGCGAGCCATACAAAACACACACGCGTGCACACATTTTGACTGAATGATATGAGAGGTAAATGTGAATCACAGGAGATTTTAATTGGCTGCCAGCAGCTGGATGTGTGTCTGTGGCGTATCTGACTGTCTGCACACTCAACGCATCAGACAGCCAGTTAATAAGCAGTACAAAAGGCCAGCTTTACAGAGATGTGTGCATGCCGAAAAAGCTGGACACCAGGTGTACAATCTTTTGAATTAAGAAGTTGACACAATGTCTTAGTTTCTCAAAGTCCAGAGCTAAGAATAGCACTGGTCCTAAAAGTCTATTCATCAGAGGATCAAAACCTATACAAAAGGCTTCACAAGCTCTTGGCCATTTACTTACTAAGCCAGAAAATATGTCAGCTAATGAGGTTTTATTAGTGAGGTTTTGCACAGCACCATGCCTCTGGACTGCACACGGATACCATCAAATGCAATGATGAAAATATAATCAAGGCTCCTGTTGATACTTCGTTATTATGGACTGATATGTTCACTTATGAGAAAAGGCAAGTTGAGCGACCACATGTCCAAAAACATTAAACCAGACAGGGATAATAAGTAGTTTCTACCAGGTACATTTCTAGGTAATAAAAACTGATTTGCAATTTTTTCCTTAGTGGTCTTAGTAATACTTGTTGGGATACAGAGGTAACATATAAAAAGATGTGGTTAACCTATGTTTAAGTAGAAGAAAATGATTGCAGTTTCATGAGCCAGAATTTCCCATCATGCTGTTTGACTTTAAAGAAAACGTGTTTCATTGTAATTAGAACTGTTCTTACCATCTGCTGCCCCTCTGTTCTTCTTCTGTCTCTGTCTGTGGATGTCTCTCAAAAGACTAACTCTGCACTGAATATTTTGTCATAGTGATAGTTATTAGGGTTGACCCCACTGCTTCAAGGCTTTGGTCATTGCCATGGTAGGCTGTGTTAACATCTGGAAGAAAGGAGACCTTGTGTTTGTTGCAAATTTTAAAAAAAGGAAAAAGGTAAAGAAAAATAAAAAAGGCATGATTAATAAAGCTTATCTACTGTGTTAAATTAGTCAAGAACACTCTGTACATAAAACCACAAATGTGGTCCTGAGCACAAGGCTGTGACTAGTGAAAGCTCAAGCCTCTGCACTAACAACAACTGCTCCACTCTCACTCGCCAACCGAGTTGACTTATGAGACTGTGGAAGGGGGGGACAGTGGCTAGCGTCTCCCCTCCTGTCCTGAAACTCAAATACAAATACAGTAAAGTATTTAGGTATATAATATCTGCTTGTGTTGTCTGCCTTGGTGATGAAACAGACAACAGTTGGTGCTTATTAACTTGAAAGGGCAATGGCCAATGAGAATCTGCCAACACCTGACATTCCGATCAGTGGCTCGACTTTCGATTGATTGAAATATATAACTAAAGGCCTTGATGTGTATTCGTATACGATAGTTTGAGAGAGAAGATCATTATCGCTATTTCTGTTTTCTGATGTATGTATCATAAGCATCTTTGTTGCATGTTCAGTGTCTTGTTCTGTAGATGAGCAGTGCTGTTTTGGAATATCTATGTCATTGTTACTCTTAATCTGCTGTTAATTATGAAACCACAAAGGAAATTACTGCGTAACGTTACGCTACGTTACGTTATACATCACGATTTGAGCTGAAATTAATTGTGGGCGTTCACTGAGAATTGATTACAGCATGATTAAAAGGCTCTTCCTGTTTACAGCCTGAAGCGCGTGCGCGCGCGCACACACACACACACACACACACACACAAACACACACACACAAACACACACACACAAACACACACACACACACACACACACACACACACACACACACACACACACACACATATATATGTTTAGAGAGAGAGACAGAGAGAGACAGAGAGAGAGATGTATATGTAAGGCACCCTCACTTACTGTCACTACTTCTCCTTCTATAACTACTGCTACAATCACAGCATTTAAGCACTGGATTGGCAGTTCCTCCTCATGAACACTGTGTATTCAGCTTTCCCATAAACCCTCTGCCACACTTTGGTCATTTTTGTTTTCAGTCTGTCCTTTTCTCTGTCTTGCACCTCTGTGTGTTTTTCTTGTGCTAAGTTATATGTTCGAACAAGTTTCAGATTCTAAAAGAATAGTCTGAATATTTTGGGATTATCTCACTCAGGCATAAAGCCTGGAAACATTGGGAAACCTGCCTCACTTATTGCGGTGATCAGGAGACAGGCACCATCACTTCATAGTGATGACGTGTCTTTAAGATGTTGCTGTGCTTAGCCAAGAAATAGCAATAACATTAACTCAAATACTGGTGTGTTTACAAGTTTGTCTATGCACAGTTTGAACTAGATTTCCTTTAAGAACATACACAGAGAGTACACTGTGGTTCAGTGAGAGAAACACTCCCTATCATTGCTAATTATTGCAAAACAAAGCATTATGCAATAGAGCCTAGGCTTGTGGGCGAGATGATCATCTAACTGCTGTGTCGTCCTCATTGGGGACGACTGGAGGCGTCAACATGCAGCTTAAAGAGGCCTGTTATCAACCTGCTGAGGAACCAGCTGTCCGTCTGTCTGTCTCCTGGCAGGGCTGTGGAACATGATGATTAACAAGACAAGTCAATTACCTCCAGCAGAACATGAAATCACATCCACGCCCAGGGTTGCTTTCCAAAGGAAGGGGAGTTTTTTTTTGTTGAAGCACCAGAACAAGCTGACAGTCCCACTGGCTCTGGAGAGCAGAGCTGGGGATGTCCAGTACAGTAACGTCTGAGGTGAAATCCTCAGTATTCTCAAATGTCAAGGTATCTTTTCAAGTCTTAATCGTAATGTTTTTCACTATGGAAATGTTTCACAAGTGTCTCAGCTGACATACAGGCATGTAATACCTTACAGGTACAACATGTAGCAAATAGTTAACCACAACCATCAGAGGTACAGGAAATTCAACTGTGATGGAGCATCGCCCTGCTTTACACACTTTTACACATATATGAGCTTTTATATATGAGGGAGATGTTTTCAGAACAAAATTATCAAAACACTTTGTATGAGTTGTTCATCAGCCTAAATCAATTGGACTTTGTTGATATAATGCATATATAAATTAAACACATCTCCCCTGTTGGTCTTAATAGTTCAAACCAAACTTTTTCAACTTCTAATTTTGGAGACAATGGTATCAGGTAGTGAGCTTGTAATATTTTAGTTATGTCAAAATACCACAAAATGTCTGGTAGTAGAATTTAGTTTGGTTTATTTCTTCACATTCAAAATAACTCAATTTAAAGCTTCTACTAGCTAAAAAGTAGCACAGTATCCTTATTTTATGCTATTTGATTGGCACAGACGTCTGAATTTTCCTCATGCCAGTCACATTATTGGAGCTGCTTTTTCCTAGGAGGTCCTGATGGCATGTTGCAAAAGCCAAGTACCTGAATGTACTTCACTCATCTGCCATGGGCAGTTTGTCACAACAACTGACTTCCACACAAAAATCTGCTACACAACACAAGAGTCACAGAATTAGACCAACCCACATCAGATTTCCTTTTAAAATCTCCATTTTATCTAACTTACAGACATGAATACAAGTCTAGTGCCTTTGCTTGTTGAATGAGCCACTTAACAATTAACAACTTTACAAGCCAGATAGCTGAATAGCTGACCAGCAGCAGCACATTACTCAGCATGGAAACTTACCTGCAAATATCTTTTCAGGCTGGTTAGGGGGAAATGTACTGATAAGGAATTTTGTAACAATCTGTAATGATCATCAGTAATTCTTGGAGGTTTTTGAGATGCCATGTGTGGCTGGTAGAGACCAGGCAATAGCGAGATAAATCTTGAGTTGACTCTGCATATCCTGGCCTCCCATTTTTAGGGAAAATAATTTATTTTAAGACTTTTGCAAAAAGAAAGTTTGGAGGAGGACTACTATCTGCAGATCTGATTTATTACATGACAAGCAGCCCCCCTGTCTTATTGGTGCTATTTCGCTTACGGCCTTTTTTTTTTTTTTACCTTTTTTTTTAAGTCCATGGCAAAGTTGTGTTATTCCCACAAAACTCACCTACAAATTCCTTTAAATAAAATAATTATTACATCCTAGGCCAGAACAAAGCTTCTAAAGCCTATGAAAGGTACTTATTATTGACTTTGATTTAAAAAAAAGGTGTAGCCTTTGTCAGATCATGACAGTAGGAGACATAAGTAATGGGCTGGTAATGATAGAAGTAATCAATGTGCAGAATAATTACTTACACTAACCAGCAGTAAAAGATGTCCAACAGTGCAAAGGTGAATCTCAGCAAAGTCCAAAGGCAGCAGGAGGCTATAGAAGCACCATGTTTACTGTCTAACTTTATACGTGGATGAATCTTGCATGTGGTTATGTTGCATTCTTTTGTGTGTTGGCTGCAATTCAGCTTGTATGACAAGATGCATGGTGGCTTTTGAGCAGCTTTATATGTAAAGGTCCTACTATACGATTTATTTAGTAAGTGCTCACAATATGATGGCAACAAGTGCATACCAGCACATCCAACACAGAAACACAAGTATGTCATCAGAGTTGTGTTTCTCACCACCTGTTGATTGCAAGGCAAATACTAACAGCTCTTTAAGCTCTCCATCCTCCCTCTGTGATGAATGTATTTTTTTTTTCCTGTGATGACCACAACAGGTTATCATACTTCTGCCCGTAAGATTGTATGTAGTTCAACAGAGTGAAAGGCTATGTCTGAAACAAACGTGCTTTGGGTGCTGTGGGAGTTTGAAGAATCCCACCGATCAGTAAAAAAAACTGGAAAGTCTGTTCTCATACTCTCATCATGATGTGCATATCTCAGGTCTGATATTACATCGTACTCTGCTGGCCTCAGCTTGTCTTCTGATGCTTGTTCTTCTGGTCTGATGAAAAGTTTGAACGTGAAGAGACCAACAGACAGATGGAGGCGGAATCTGAGCCTCCAACTGTTGTGAGACTGCAGACTGAGATTGCCTTCGCTCACACGTTGCCTTCTGATATTTTTAATGAAAGCATCGAGGGAATTTGGCTCGTCAGTTCATTATACCTTTTTTATAGAATGTTTGCTTTGTTATGGAAACTTCCTCCCTGCTCCACTGGGATTAGATTTCTAAGCTAATGAGCCCAAAACAAGTGACTTTGAAAAGAACAGACAGAAATGCAGCTTGCCTGCAGCAACCTCTTGCCTCTGTTGCCTAGACAAGAATACGGTGTTATTAGCTGCTGTTTGACACATGCACACACAATCTTTGTCTTCTTGCCATTGAAGAATCTGTGACATCCGTCTCTTTGTGTCACACACACACAAACTTGCAAATATAATCATGCAGCGATCTTTTTCCCTTTTAGCTTTTGAGAGTAGTAGACAATCTGAAAATCAGGAAAATCTGCTTTGTTCACTAGGCTCAGAGAGGTCAAGAAGAATGTGCCTCTATTCATGTGAGTGATGTAACACACTGTTCACTTTTCTCCTACACACACACACCAGCCTTAGATGTGAACTTTTGATGCACTGCTGAGGATCTGATGCAGCCTGGGATGATAATTTTTTGCCCTGAGACATTATTGCACAGGAGAACACTCATGGTGTCTGCACTTATGAATTGATGTCTCCATCACTGCATGGTAGGCAGAGCTGGAGTGTGTGAGCACATTGCTGCATACTGCACTGTGAACATATGAGGAAAAAGTGGAGAGAAGAAGAACAGATAGTAGGTTGAGTGCAGGGCAGTTAATCCTTGATTGTACAGAAAGTAGAGTGCAAGGCAATGTAAAACACTGATTTTAGTCTGAGGCTCAGGGGGATAGATGTATGTATGTGTGTGTGTTCATATGGATGACTCCTGCTCCTTCCTTCCCTCTTCCTACTTCCTACTCCATCTCAACTTGTTTGATTTGTTTAATAATCCTACAACCTCTCTTTGCCTCTACCACAGCACTTCGGTTCACTCATTCATATTGCATGCTCTGATAAAACGCACTGTAAAATACTGTGTGTTATGGCAGCTCTTCAATAGTGGATGAGTTTCGTGGAAAGGTTCCTCTTGTGACATCCAGGCTGCCTCTCAACAACTGGTTTGAATGATCATACTAATGGTTTTTCATGTTTGAACCTCATGCTACTCTGATGTTGTTTCCCCTAATGGACACAAACAGCCATTTTCAGAGCAGACACACATCACCGTAAAACTTAGCTTCTTGAGTTTTGATTGAAAGAAATATTTTAAGAGACATTCAAAAGAGCGAGTAGACTATTTGCCTCTCTCAGACTGGAACAAAACAAAGAAACAGTTGCACCAGCTTTGAAATGAAGCCTCAGTAATCCATCGATAAAAAAAATCCCACACATCATTACACCCACTGCATCATTTCAAAAAAGGCTAGATAATATAGTGATATTTTATTGACATCATGATTAGAGACTAGATGTCATGTTAGATTTGAACATTGTTATACTGTGACACAGCAAAGTGTTGTCTTTTTTTGGTTTCAGAGCTGCATCCACTATGAAATTCAAATAATCTGTCAGGGGCTCAAGAGAGCATGACTTGTCTGCTTATTGGTCAAGTCTGCATGTCAAATTGTCTAAGGGAAGATACTGAGTTCTAGATTGCTCTAGAAAGCTGTTTCATAGCTGTTTCAAAGCTGTTCCATTGATGTATAAGTGTGTGTTCATCTGTTCCAAGTGAGATCTGTAGTATACATATATGCAGTCCATTCCCTTTATTCCATGAAGTGTGTGGGCCATGGATTATGGAATGGGACCCACATGTAGGCTGGCAGGTAGAGCACAATGATATGCAGTGGTTTGCTGCAGAGACTGACACAGTTGTTGCTCCCCATAACAAGTTTTTTCATTTATTGTTTTTTTTTTTATTATTCAGTAGTTTAAAAAAATAACTTATAACTTAGTGATCTAAAATGTTCACTTAGTCTGACTTATTTTTAGTACTTAAAGTTGACTCTTCTGTGGAACACTGAAGGGAGCCAGAAGGTTGGCAGTCAAAACATGTCAAAATATGAAAAAGTTAAGGTACTGCGATCCGAGACCGATGAGCCTCTCACATGTCCGGGTGTGAATGTCATGCAGCTGGCCTGTCATGGCGCCTGGAAGGAATGCTGTCAGACATGCAGCTCTCTGATGCCACAGATCAGGTCAGATCAGTGAACATTTGCTCATGGTCATGCAGTCTTTTACCCAGAGACTGAAGAGCAGTACGATGAACATCTTTCTCTGCTGAGTCAGTAATAGCCATATTGTTTTGCAACAAAGCTGACAAACTGAGACTCAAGTGCAGTCATACACAGGAAGGTAGTCCAAAGAAAGGCAAACAATACCGGAGGAGGGGCAGGTAAAAATCCAAAATTAAGGGAACAAGGTAAAGTCCAAACACCATGACAAGCTGACACATTCACACTGCATTCACAAGTGGCCCAAATGTGATTTTCTTCTTCATTTGTGACTTAGATCTGTACTTTTTATGACAGTGTGAACAGCATAAATAACATGGAATCTGATCTATTCAACTCCGATTTGGGCCGCTTTCATATATGATTCCAAACTGAACAGCCACGTGACTTGATGTGGTCAGGCATGAGTATATGGCCCACAGTATCCCAACACTCATGATTGATGGAGAAAAAGGAAAATTTTGCAATGCCACATAAGAAAGACAGCGTAACCAACACACTTGAAGTAAGTGTCTTTCAATGAGAGTTTGGCACGGAGGTGCTGACAGATGTAGTTAAAAGAAACCCTTGACATCTTGAAATTTTGGATGAAATGTGTTTCACTTAAGGCATTTATGTTATGATCCCACCACCTCTAGCTCTGACTCTGCATCCACACACCTTTGTACAGAGGTAATAGCCATTGATCCGCAAAAATCTGTAACTAAACTTTAAGCACTCTCCCTCTTCATCCTCCTCCTTGTTATCATCTGCTCACACATTTGCCAGCTTCCACTGCACTCTAACTTATAGATGAAACCGTAAACACTGACATCTGTGGTTAATACCTTCTTCTTGTTTACTGTACATAATGTTCTGCATGCGATGTCTTCAGACTTCAGACTGTGATCAGATCACAGTAATGTAAACAGCCACATTAAAAATTTTATCTGATCTAGAAAAAAATTTGAATTGAGCACACAGGCTTGCAGTGTTAACTTAGTGTAAGAATGCTGGATAGCGATGAAAACACAAGACAGAACAAAGTCAATCTGGCAGAAACTGAGCAGTGTGTATAGAGGTTGGGCTGCATGCAGGATCCAAGGCAGGTGTGTGAAGAGCAGGTGTGAGCAATCCAGAGGCAGGAAAGACAGGGGCAGATCTGAAACAACAGGAGAGGTAAGGATTTCAAAATAAAACAGGAACAAACAAAATATGACTGGATTGTGACAGCAACATTTTATTTGCAGATTTGACCATTTTTATTTTTCAATTTAAAACATTGTTTTACTATATTCAGTTACAAGTTATACAATTTGAGTTATTGATTTATAATGTTATTGTTCTTATTATTGTTGTCAATGATGTTGTAGGCAAGTTGACTGTCTGAACTAACTCTCAAGCCTTGGTTTACTTTATGAACCCTATGTCCACCACAGCATGCAGCTTTAGACTCTGTTATCACCACAGTAAATTGTTTTTGTCCTTGTTATTGTTATCCCCAGATCCTACTTATGTTTGGCTTGCTGCACTCTGTCTGGAGAGAGAAGATCAAAGTCTAAAATCCAAATATAAACCACAAACGCTTTGACTTTATTCATATCATCTGTTTGCATGCTAGTGTTTGAATAGCAGACACATGCTTCTACAGTGTTTTTGTTGACATTCTCCTTTTTTTTTGCTCCAAAATCTGGTTTATTGCACAGTTCACAATTTTCCTCTGTTCCAGCAGCTAGTTTGGCATTGGAATTTAAGAGATATTCATCATGACAAAAGAGAAGAAAAGAGACAAGAGTTGACATTGACTGCATATGTGTGTGTGCTGGCATGCACCTGCATGTGCAAGAGTATATTTTTGTGAGCAATGTGACAGAAGAGTGAGATGTGTTGAAATTCTTCATGTCTTTGGACTGTCAACCATTTCATAAGGAGAATACCGTTTTTTATATATAATTTTGTAGTATTATACAAAGAGTAACTTAACAGCAGTAAAATTTAAAAACCTGTCTTACAAAACAATTGAGAAACATGTCCCAATACAGATATCAGGTATTTATTTATAAGGAAAAAAGAGAAAAAGAAAAAAAACCCCTCAAACATTTTAATTAGAATCAGCCCTTAAAGTCACCTGAGACTTATTTGATTTCCTCTTAGGGTCATCTTTTTACCTTTTGCTAAGATGTTGACACGAGTTGTTGGCCAATATCCACAATAACAGTGATAACATCAAGTTGCTCAGACTCTTAGACACCTTACCAGTATTTAAATGCAGTGGCCTCATACCAGGTTGAGGGCTGTTTCAGAGGTGAGACGCTAGTGCAGTAGAGGCATGACCACCATCACTTTTTATCTTTCAGTCTGGAACATCCAAGATAGCAGATTGGATTGTTGTAATCATTTACCATCTTTATATGGTTCAAAAAGTTCCACTCTGACTGAAACACAAATAAAGTAAATTCTGTCTAATCACGGTTGTTCTAATTGCAACTTAATCAGTAAAGAAAATTAAGTCAACCACAGAGAGTTAGCTTCTGCTTTTTTAGAACAGTGGTTAATGATCCTTTTGTACAAGACTGAATTGCTTCTGTCCTCAACAGGCACTAAAGTTTGACTGTCTCTTGCTTTACTCTGCTTTGCATGTCTTCACATACTGACAATTAAAAACCCCATGAACCTCTCCCTGCCTCTGTCCCTGTATTAAATTACTGATGACATATTACAACTGGAATATGTCAGGTATGATTTACCACTTTATAAATGTACAAGGAGCACAGAATCTTTCACACATACACACACAAACACAGATCCTCAGCTGCAGCATGATGTTTAGAACATGACGCCTCGTAATCCGCTTCTACAGCTGGAATTACATTCCCCTTTCAAAATCCTCCAAATGAGCTCTTTTATATGGGAAAAGTGAGTGTGACTTCCGGTGCAGAGCTAGGCTGTTATTATTCTGCTACATTCTACAGATATGATTGCTTCCCTTCTTGAGGACATGTAGAGCCTCGGCGTTTGTGCAACCCGTTATCCCAGCTCTCTTATCATCTGTAGCTACGTCAGTAGTTCTCAATGGAGAGAAATGTGTTGAATGGCAGCTCTCTTTCTTCATTTGACAAAACCCCTTGACTTTCCAACCTCTCTCTCCATTACTTCCACTCCATTGCACTGCAAGCTTTAATCTCCCACTTTGCTCGTAAATTTTCCTCTTCACTCCCTCCCGGTCCACAGCTTTATTGTCATGTCAGTTTTTCTACAATGACCCATGCCCAGTTTTTCAATTTCTCCTCTCTTTTTTCATCGAAGGCCAGATTTAAGATGTTTAACTTATTTCAACTGTTATTCTTTTTAATCTGTCATATCTGTGGACTGCTGGCACCAATATGCCTTTCCTTCTTTACATTCAAGTGATGTAGCAGCAAAGACTGAATCTTTAAAAAGTCAACCTTTAGATAAGTGTGAAGGTGGCCAGAAAGATATGACTGAATCTAGAGTTATTTCTAAAACATAAATGTGTTTTAGAGATGTCTTTTAAACTTTATACTTCATTAAAGACTTCAGTGTCATGATATCTCGTCTTTCCGTGTTCATGTAAAAAATTAGCAACTACAAAAAAAATTAAAGATCTCTTTCTTTAATATTGACCCTTGTGTTGTTTGATACACTCCCATACCAAAATTTTGACATTTTAAAGGATCCACTGTAATTTCACTGTTGCCCTGTCATTAGGTAAAACTTAATGTCACTCAATATGGGCAGTTTGCACTTATAATGATTTAATCAAACTACCGCAAACAAACAGGCACAGCCCATGGCAAGGTAGTAGTGTTAAAATTGTAGTGTTTACACATTGGTCTCTGAACATTCAATAAAGTTACTATAAATGATCTATTGTGTGTGTATTTCTTAGTAAGATTTTGGATACACAGTGCACAGTGTATGGGTGAATGTTAAGTAAGGAAAACCCACAATCTTTTGTCAAGATTCCTCTTAACATATTAATCCATCCTTACATAAAAGATCTGCGTTATTATTGACCACATGGAACAGTTGTTGTTAAAATTTAAATGGTGTGATCACCTCATCTGACTACCTACCCATGAACTTTTATTCTATGATTACAATCATGATACCTAGAGTTACAAAGAATTTGCAGAAAATGTATCTTTTGGCCACGAACAGATCCACTGAACAATTATTGCAAACAATTAGTAGGTTACATTTGACCTTAAGTTTTACCTTACAAAGAATTCAGAGTTGAAAAGTCTTGGACTGCCTGCATTATGCTATCTTGAAGAAGCAAGTTTTGAGAGGATTTTTTTAACTGTGACATGACAAACAATTGAGAACCACTGGCTCAGAACACAAGTCCAAAGCTGTTGATTTAAAAAAATTGTTTACACTGCTGTTGGTGACTATGTATGCATAATTGAGAAATGTCAGCTTGTAGTGGAATCATTCTACAACAGCAGTATCGGTTTGTTCTAAGCTCTAAACATGCTTATGTCTCAGTGTTGTGTGTCAGGAACATCCTCTCCATTTTAAGTGAGTGGAAAGAGAAGCTGTGAAGCTGAGAACTCAGACTGGGTTCAATCTGTTTGTGTATGCAGGTTAAAAGGTCAACACTGAGTCAGGGCTGTAAGTCTGGATTGCTGAAATAAGAACAACCCAAGGTATGCCATAAATAACTGCTTATTTGTATACTTTGTACTCTCTGTCCCACAGTTACCCATCACGCACTTTTCACAGACAGAAGTGAACTTATAATTTGCTTGGCTGTGTCCATTTCTCTGCTGCTGCTTAATCTCCTCCACTCTGTCTTTTAAATCTCTTTCATTGTTGAGTGATTATCTGGAGTCGGGCCCTAAATGTTTCCTTCCCTGCCGAGCTGGTGGGCAGCAGGCCTTTCGAATGCACATCATCCTGAGCCAAAACATAAAAATATAGTTACACATGTCTACATATATTTTATTGTATTGTTTGATGAATAGAGTGGACTGACTGAGATTGACAATATTCTTTTGTTTACATGGAAACACAAACAGATACTATTGTATAGTTTCTTTAGTTTACAAAAGACAGAGGCTTATTCAGCAGATGACAAATTATATACAAAGGTACATGCGAATTGTTTAAAATAAATAAGTCAAAAGATTTTTCCTTTACTTATTTGAAGATTTGGTAAATAAAGCAACTGGATTTTTGCTGAGAATGATGATTAAAAGTTATTTTTACATGATCTATAAAATGAGATTTTCATCAGGGCCAACTAGCAAAAGGACTGCCACTCGTGTGAAGACCTTGTTTGTTCAGAGTTTTTAAAGACCTTATCCATATGTTGTCATGTATTTACTACTAAAGAATGTCTTTAGTGAAAATGAACAATAAGACATTCCATAGCAGTCCCACCTTGAGGTACTGTTGACATATCTCTTTACTGAGAATAGGACAAACATAAGGTCACAGCAACACCAACCTTTTGCCACCAAAATCTGATTACTTAATCCCTGAATCCATAAATCAAAGAACTTCCTTTAAGGGGATATGAGGATTATGGAAATGGGACGAAAGGAGAGACAGACAACCCTAAAACACAATACCCTCAGCCAGGACTGTCACCAGTATGGAGCCATAAAAATGTTTATGTGATTTTTATTGAAAAGAGGAGAAATTTTTAGGGGACCTCAAAGAACCACGCACAACAAAAAAATTGGAGACAGGCCTGTCAGATTTTCCAGCCAACTATGGAGACAGAGCTATGTTTCATTCTCTGAAAACCACACCCATCGGAGGGGAAAGCAATCTGCACCACAATATGCAACCAACCTGAAACACCAACGAAGGATGAGAGGGAGGAAGAGGGTGCGCTTCATTTAATGCATTCTTTACAGATTACTCAGTATAGAAGTGAACAATAGTACAATAGAAATAGTTGCTGATTATTAATTGTCAAAATCCTCACAAAAGACTAGAGTTAACAAGCTTAAGGAGGCAGAGGAGCAGCAACAGTGTTAGGTTTGGTGGTTTTAAAGGGCACAATACAATGAAGGAAAGACGGAGGAGACACTTATTGTCAGGTGACAGTTAATGGATGAGAAGAACTCTGTGTGCCAAAGTTAAGGCTGTTACACTAGAATAGATATTTATACAGGAAAAAATATTGTGTTTGATCCTACATTTGTATCACACGCCCTTGCATCAGTATGTGCTTGGACAGAGTAACAAGACAGAGCTTCAGGGATTGTTATTCAGTGTGGTGCAAGACAATTATTGCTTCCTTACTGACCATAGGGAGCACAGAGTGCAAAAAAATCTGAAAGAGATCCATTGCTAAAGACAGTAGAAAGAAGAAACTAGTACCATGGTAGGACAATAAGCTTGAGGAGGTGTTGAGAAATAGAAATAATGTATTTAAACTAGCCCAAAGAACTCAACATATTGATAACATACCATTCAAAATAATGAAGTTTAGGCATACTGTGGACAATAAATAAAGGACAATAAAAAGGAAAAACTTATACACCAGAAAAAGTGCTGCAATTCAGTTGGAGGAGATGAGTAAAAAGATGGAATGGGGTGGGAGGTAGTGGAGTTATCAGTCTCTGACCAATGGAAATGAGACTGCAGGAACAAAAGGTTTCAGTTGCTGAGTTGATTACAAAAATTAAGTCTTGTAACTTTTATGAGAAAAGAAAGGGCAGAGACAGAACATAATCTGGAAGCATAAATGCTTTATCACCGATTGTAGGCAAATTGTCTGTTGTAGCATTGTAAGTTTGAAAAAGGCACTAGATAAAAGACTGAATTTGGTAACAATAAAATATGTCGATAGCATGTTAAAATGTCTACCATGGCATAAATCTTGAAAGATTCTTGCTGCTGTATGAAGTGTGGTATAAGGAAAGAATGCAGGCAGCTGGAAAGATACACAGCTATTCCAATAAGAAACTTGTAAAAATTCTCAGCAGGACTGGAAAATGCAGACCAAGTGCCTTGATAAAACACGTTTACAAAATTAACAGAATGCATTAAAGGTGTCAGAGATTAATGGACTCCTTGGAATATAGAGGTATCATGGCTCAATATCAAAGTGGAAAGGAAAGAGAGCTATGGATTTAGTGTAGTTTATACAGTATGAAATAAAGACAAATTAAATAAAGAAAGAAGGAGTGGTGAAGTGCTTTTCTGTTGTCAAGAGAATGTGCATGCATATTCACTGTAGTGGACATCATGTTATGGCTCAGGATTTTTCAAACATTATTGTCTGTCTATCAACTTTAACATGCAAAGAGGAAATGTTTATTAACCTGCTCCAGAAATGCTCCTGCCTTCTTTGAGCCCAAACTCATTTAAGATTAACTAAGGCAAATTGGAAACTGTCCTGTAAATCTGTTGAGTCTAAATTTAAAATTGTTTTTGGAAATTATGGACATTGTGTCCTCAGGGCTAAAGAGGAGAGGAACCGGCCAAATTGTTTTCAGAGCAAAGTGCAAAGAACACCTTTCTTGACATTATGGAGCATTAGTGTGTGCATTAGTGCACATGACATGGATAACCTGCACAGTTGTGAAGACACCATTGATGCTAAACAACATATACAGGTTTTGGAACAACATCTACTGCCAAGAAGATGGTTCTTTTTCAGAGAAGGCCTTGCTTATTTAAGTAAGGTGACATCAAACCTCCTTTTACATGTATTACAACAGCATGGCTGCCAGCCTAAAAGAGTCCTGGTGTAAAACTGGACTGCCTGCAGTCCCAGTTGAGAATGTTTGGTGCATTTTGAAACTTAAAATATGACAAAGGAGATCCCGAACTGTAAAGCAGCTGAAGTCTTGTATCCACGTAGGACCATTTGCTTTTACAATTAAAGCAACTGGTTTCCTCTGTTCCCAAACACTTGGAGTGTTGTTAAAACAGAAGATGTGTGTTGCAGCTTTACATCAGTGTGTAGTGATTTTGTGTCAGTGAGACAGGTGCAGCCAGAGGTCATCTGGATCTGTTTTAAGTAATCTCGTTTACAACCTTGACAAAAGTTAGGCAAGAAAAAGATATTTATGTGGGTTCCAGCACATCTATGTATCATAGAAAAGGAGAGTGAACAAATGGAAGAATAATCTAAAAACTGCTGAAATCAATATGGAATGACTAAAATCAGAGGAGAATGGCTCAGTGTGGAGAAAGTGCTTGCCACTTTCAAATTTTTATCAACAACTGCTTTGGGAAAACAAGTGGTCCAGTTTAAGGGATATAAAATATCCCCTATTAGCTGCATTTACACACTTGCTGATTCCCTCTGATCACATAAAATTAAGAGCCAGACAAGCCAACAGGAGCACTAAGAGAATTCCTGGCAAAGTTTGGCAAGCTGATTGGCTCAAAATGTCAGGCAGGTGCTCAAAAAAGGATTATCAGAGAAAACAACATAGGGCAGCAACAATCCCTCAGAACCGTAGACCATCAACTCCACTGCCAGCTTTTAACCTGATGATTATGATCTCTGTCTGTCATCACATACAACTCGTCAGCACAATGATCAGTAGGTGCATGGAGTGCATGAGGCCTAGCAGTGTGGTGAAAAACGGACAGCACAAGAGAAATAGAGAATAAGTTAGAGCTAAGAGGTATTGTAATATTCAGTATATTGTGAATCAAAATGTACAGTACAGACCCATGACCATAGCATGTTGTAAAAAATGATAAACCACCTGAAATTCCGTCCATGTACTTCAGACTAAGTACTCCTGTTAAACACTGGGTTTCTATAGACGTTATGTATTTTTTTGAAAGGATATGATTTTTTATTTAATTTACTGATTTAATTTTATTGTAAGTCATAGGTTTATTTAGACAAAACAGAATGACTATGGTCTTGGATTTTTGTTTTTGTTGCAAGTATGTTTTGAGTGAATTCTGTAGGAATTGCCTAGAATACCCTCTACGTCTTAGGACAAAAGGTTGTGTGGCCTTTGTGAAGGCTTCCCCTCTCATTTATATTCTGCTTAATAGTATTAATGGAGCCGTATAAATTAAAAACTTGTTTTGAACAATAATGTTATTTTATAGTTGTTGACTGCTTATCTTTACTGTCTTACATCTCTGTAATAAATTATATAGATTTACAAGACATTTTTATTCAATCACGTTGTTCGGTTAACCTTATAGGCTAAAAGTAGAGTGAGTATTTATCAAAGGTGCTGGAATACAGACCTGTTATGCAGGTAGTAAGAAGACTTTTTGGTTCAAACTCAGTTTTCCCTCCATTGTAGCAATCCACAGAAGGGAAATGACAGGGAGGCAAAGGAACAGTGATGGAAAGAGAGAGTGAAAGGGCTGCCTGCAAACTGTAAACAGCTGTTTACGCATCTCTCCCTGTAGATTTTAAGTGAATATAAATATAAATGTATGTATATTTCATATACCCTAAATATATATACTATAAATCCTCTATTTAAAGAATACAATGTTAGAAGCAACTGTCAGGAAC
This sequence comes from Acanthurus leucopareius, assembly GCA_029814765.1. Taxonomy (NCBI): domain Eukaryota; kingdom Metazoa; phylum Chordata; class Actinopteri; order Acanthuriformes; family Acanthuridae; genus Acanthurus; species Acanthurus leucopareius. The sequence goes on along the minus strand of JAQMCX010000057.1, from coordinate 16,852,312 downwards.
TCATACACATCCATTTACACACTAATGGAACAGTCATCAAGAGCGATGTGGGGTTCAGTTTCTCGCCCAAGGACACTTTGATGCACAGATTGATGGGATTGGGGATCAAACCACTGACATTCTAATAAGTAGGAGACCAACTCTTCGCTTGAGCTCCAGCCACTAATGTCTGGCCACTGTGCTTTTTTTTGGTCATGCTCCATGACTGTTTCTCTCCCCTTGACCTTGTTTCACCATCTCTGTGTTCCTGGACCTTGTGATTTACAAATAAAACACAAGGTGTTTCTAATGTTTTAGTCTACCCAAACCTATGTCAACGGGGTGGAAAGAACATTAAAATCAACTCCTTCTCATACAATGCAGTCAAAATAACTAGGAATTATTGCATTGCAGTTGTTGTGTGATGCTACATAAAATAAACCTGAATGTAAATACAAGGCAAGGCAAGTTTATGTAAACAGCAGCAACCATACACAAGGAAATTTGAAACATAAAGAAAACATTAAAACTGCATTTCAAGGGAAAAAAAGACAAAAAAGTTATTAAAAATGAAAAGAAATGAAAGAAACTAACCTAAAGAAAAAGTAGAAAACAGTCAAATCAGCTGTAGATTGAAAAAGAAACTACCTCTTTTTGGGAAGCCTTAGAAATGAGAGAGTGATATTTGAAGCCTTGATTTTAAAAAGATGACATCTGCAGCAGACCATTTAGGTATTCTATAAGCCTATTTCACAGGTCAGGAGCATTGGCTTCGAACACTTAGTAAACCTGTCCCTAATGACCTGAGAGGTCTAAAAGCTTCCTAATGTACAAGTCAGAGATGTATTTAGGCTCAAGACCATTTAGTGCTCCACAAGTAAAGGGATTTTAAAATCAGTCCTTTGGCTTACAGGAAGCTGGTGCAGTTATTTTAAACCAGGTGTAATGAGCCCCACTTTCTTGGTGTTGGTAAGGATGCAAGCAGAAGTATTCTGAACATGCTGCCTGAGTTTTTTCGAGCTGGCTAGACTCTTTTAATGATGTCTTCACAGGTCAAAGTCCATAACTACATCAAGAGAATGATTATGTAGTAATTTTCTTTCTTCCTTTGTAGAAAATTCTAGCACATTCACTTGTTGATTTGTGTAATGCAGCTAATATCAAATGTAAAGGACTGACACACTGTGTCATTCACATTAGCATGGTCAGAGGTTACAGTAAGATTTCACAATCTGAATATGAAGATGGCCTGAGAAAGTACCAGAGAAACTCCACATTCTATTTTTGATTGCTGAATCATGATTGAAAATTGACACAAAGAATTCCCAAACTTGTAAATAGGATCTGAATTAATCAAGCACAGCTCCATCCAATTTTCTAGCCTGTTGAGGAGTATCTAATAGTCAACTGTATTGAATGGAGCACTGAGATCCAGTAATACATTTACGATGTCTCAAGGCTCAGGTAAATGTTTTTAAAGACTTTAACTAAAAATAAATAAATAATAATACATAAATCTGGTGGAAAGGAATTCAAAAACTGTTTTTCCCCAAGTGGGAAATTAATTTTCAGAAAAAAGCCTTTCTAATAATCTCTCTGAAAAGGCAGGTTTGATATGGGCCTATAGTAACTTATAACTGAGGTATTCAGATGAGACTTTTTTATAAGAGACTTTACTGGTCAGATCACTGGAAAAAGGCCTGATTGAAGAGAACCATTCACTTAAAAAAATGTAAGTAGACCTAAGGTTCTAAACATTTTCTGTCAAGGGTGTATGATCTAGGGGGTGAAAATGTGTTACATTTACCAAATGTAATGCAGAGACAGAAGAGATTGATGGATGGATAGATACACTGATGGATGGCAGTTCAGGAAGGACTGATGCTGAGGAGTTTTTCAGTCTGTCAGCAACAGTAGATTAGATAGGTGCATTATTATTAATATTTATATTAATAATCTCAGACAGGAAGGACTGCCTTGTCTTTTTCTGTCTAAATTCTATATGTGAAGTCTGTCTTTACATGTGTTATAATGGACTTGAAGTATGCTTTTTGTCACCTTTATTCTGCCTTTCTGAAGTCACTTTTGACCTTTTACCACTGTGAAATATGACCGTTTCTGTTTGAGCTCTGCTGGCGTCAGAAGAAATGTTCGATTAAAAAAAAAAAAAGGTGAGAGCTGAGAGGAAGTGCAATATCCAGCACTATGTGCCTCCTGTTACATGCTGGGGAGTTGTCAAGGATTTACTGAAGTTCTTTGGCTCTGACATCCTTATGATGATACTTATGAATGTTAAAATCACCCACTGTAACAGCGCAGTTTAAATGAATTCTAACTGCAGACAGCAGTTTGGCAAAGTCATCGAAAAAGTGTAAACTTTATTTTGGATACCTGTAAACTGTTACTTATAGTGCTCAGCAGGAGGATGTCAGCTGAGTTGCAATATTAAAAAAAAAATCAAACGACCCTCATGACAGCTGTTGAAACACTATTTGCACGGTAAACACTATTTAATAAAGCTGCAACTCCATCTCCTTTCTTAAGGACTCAGAAAATGAAAGTTATGGGAGCTGTGTCAGTGAGGGCTACCACACCGTTGTACTCATTTAACCAAATTTTAGTTAAAGGCATTACATCCAGATTATTTTCAGAATAAAATGACATAAATTTTTTAAACATTTTTGAATGTATAAACATGCGCCTGAAAAGAAAAAAAATTAAGCGAACTTAAACCTTCATTTAATGCAGCCTGTCCTGCCTGTAAATCAGAACCAACTAGAGCTGCTTGTTAAATAACTGTTTTTTGCAATCTGTGAGGAGTAAATCTGGTGACTTTGACCAACCACAGCAGCCAATGCGACTTGAACTCTACTTTGACTAGACTGTCATCACAACCATAGTTTATGGGAACATCTCTCCTCACATGGAAGTTGGAAGGATCATCTGCATTATCTACACATTCATAGGATATATTTCTATTTTAATCCTCTTGACTAGTCTTGGAGATCTGTTGGCAGCAATAAAAGGCTAGAGTGGAGAAGTGTTCATAGAGAAAGCAAATAAAATAGAGGCAGGAGGAGATATGTGTGGATCTGCAGAGTGGAGGGACAGTAAAGCACAGCAGGGAGAGTTGAGCAAAGGGCAGAGTGAGATGCAGCACTAGGATATCAGTCAGACAGAGTTCCTGTGATCTCCACCCTGCTGTTTGTGCTGTTTGGCGGCCTGGTGTTCGTGGTGCTCCCAACAGCTCTCTATCACCTCATCGAAGGTTGTTGTGCCATAGGATTTAAAGACTTTGTGGCAGTGTACTTAGATAACTATAAACCAGTTATATTTTTCTGCATTTTGGTTGTATTGGCCTACTTTACTGCCATCATCTGCACTGCTAAAAGATGTCTCAGAGTCATCTCAAAGACAACAAGAGAAGAGCCAAGAGAGATCCCAGCTCATGCTGCAGAGTGGACAACAAATGTCTCAGATATTTACTCTGGCACCATTGTTTACCTCACATTTATGCCAGGTCATGTTATTCTAACAGTCTACCAAACAAGACTCCTCATAACAACCATTTGATCTTCAGCATTATTCTTCAAGAAGTCTAATTGCAAAAAATCTCTGCATGTACTCTAGCTTATTAATTGCTCAATTAATCAATTATTTGCTGCCCAAGTTTTGTTGATGCATTGTTTCTTTAAATAAATCACTACACTTATTGACCATAGGTTGGAGTCACATGGACATGGTCAAGGTGGATGATGGAAATAAAGTGCAGACCTGTGACACCTCAAATCAAATGTTCCTGCCAACAACAAAAACACTTTGGTTAAAGTTAAAGAAAGGTCTTGTGTGGTGGTTTGACGATTTTCCAGTGTGTTTCTTGTGCACTGTGGAGTTGTGTGAGGCTTTTCCTGGGTGTGCTTTTTTTTGCAGAGGCTGGGAGTGGCCTCTCTTGGCGTGGCTGGAGAGCTGGCTTCAATGCACCTGTGTCTAATCACATTTAAGCACAGTGTAAGGACTGTGGACTTCAGAGAACTTGTTGCCAAATTGTTCCCACTGTTTAGTGGTGAACTTGGCCAAAGTCTCCAGTTTTACTCTGGAGTTGTATCTTTGAACATGTTTGTGTTGCTCTACATGTTACTGACCTCATGCTTCTCTTTGTGTGCTCTATAGTCCACTCGTGCCAGCCTTCAGCGCCCCACACAGCCCAGACTCTCACCACCACCTACCTCTGTAAACTTCACCTTCCACCACCCGTGCCACCACAGTTCCCCAATTCAACTGAGCCCTGTGCCCTCAGCGATCACCAGAGCTGCACTGTGCACATTTCATTGCCACATGCCTCTCCTGTATCCAAGCCAGCCTAATGCTGTGAGCCACACCTGAGCCTGCCAGCTGCATCTACCAGGGTTCTCCAGAGCTGGCTACATTCTCTTCTTCTCGCCCTTTCCCTCAAAATTACGACAATAAATCCCTTCTTAAACCCTGCCCCCCGTTCCCTTTTGGGTCCAATCTTCAGCCAAATCATCACATCATGGTCTATTTTAGTGCAAACAAATTTCCACAATGACTTGATCCATAACATTTCTATTAGCATTTAATGGAAATCCTGATCTTGGCCATAAAAGTTCAATAATATTGTAATCACAGCAAGGTTATAATAGTTTTGGATTTTTGCATTAGTATTAGTTTCTATTTCGTTTCAACTTTTTTTTTCAAATTTA
>JAQMCX010000057.1:16821329-16847512 GCA_029814765.1 Acanthurus leucopareius | reverse complement strand
AAATAGTCCAGTTGCCTTGTCTTTTTGACTCTTCAAGATAATCATGACCTGGATGAATGAGAATTTACACAGACATACTTTCACATTATGTTTACAAATCTACCTTTTTTAGCCATGTATTTCCATTACAGTTAAAAATAGTACTTTCAGTATTGTTTCCAAAAGATGCAGTGACAAACTTTCTCATGTTTTCAGCCTTCTTCCTCTGCTCTGCTTCCTCCACCACCTGATGCAGGGAACTGAAACTTTGTCTCTCCTCCAGCTCCAAATACAGCGTGGAAATCAGCTGTGAGATGTACTGACTGCAGAGAGACAGAGAGACAAACTCAATTTTAAAAGATGCCAATGCACCATTTTGTTTTCCATCTGTTTGTGTGTCCTCTGCTCACCTGTCTCTTCTCAGCTTGGTCAGCCTGGCTCTCTCCTAAACACACAGAGTTAGTCATACAGTTTTAGTCTGTTTATTTTTCCAGTAAGCATGAGAAAAAAAGAAAAATCTGTCATATTAAAGGTTTAGTCATTTATCATTCTACAACACAAGCTTGTACAACAAAATACAAGCTGCAGTAACGCTATGCTACATAGCAAACAAAAATTATTACTTTGGTGGAATGCAGGGAATAACGATCACTATTGGATCAAAGAAGCAGACAGCTGTTTGAAAGATCTGGACTTGGATTATGCGCACAGTAAAGTTCACCTGTGCAGCTGCATGGCCTTGCTCCCTGTTGATCTGTACTGTCAGGGTGCATCCGAGTATGTCCAACTGGTTTGAACAATCTTCCAGTACGGCTGCCAGTCTCAGACTCTGAATCACGGATAAAAACATTCTATGACAAGAGAAGGATGAGACAGATTTTGTTAAAATACCAACGAATTTCACACAGACATGTATGTTCAATGATAAGGAGAGTAAAGATTCTTTTACAAACTAGTGGAGTCATGAAGGATACTGGATGTTGAGAAACGTGATGTTCCAACAGCCAACTAATATGCCAAATTTATCAAAGACGATAAATTTGATGGCTGTTTTTTGCAAGGCTTCTTTATTTCAAAAGTAAGCAAGATTTTGTAGATAGGACTTTGGGGATTTTACAGATCTTATAGATATAGACATATTGATCATAAACTCATTGAACAATCTTATATAAATATGCAATTTTAAATTATTGATGAAAGCTACAAGGCCTGATATTTTCATTAATTAAATCTGCAATTTCTCTAGATGGTTTTGTAAATGTACTTAATCATATGTTGGGCTATGTTACTTTTTCCTGATTTACTTTCTCTTGTGCTTAAATGTTGAATTGTTGCAACTTCTAATTATTGAGAGACTTTCTCGGAGCAAAGTACGTTTCCACTCCTGTGCACACGTGGGGTAAAGCATAATTTCTATCTAAGATAATTATGGTCAAATTGTTTGCAACAGTCTCTTGATGAGGCTCCACGAGGAACAAAACGTCAGCAAAGCTTAATCAATTGTGGTGTCAAGCATGAGCCTTTTCTTTTCTGAGGATCAAAGTGACCCTGTCTAACGCGTACACATGCCAGTAGCTGGATATGCGCATAACTCCTAGGAAAAACAACGGAAGGAAAAGTAACGTCAATTTATGAGTAAAGAGATACACCAGACAGAGTGGTGTGGCTTCCAGTTCTCAAGTGATCTCTCAATAGCTCGTTATTGTATCAAAACAAAAAATAAATAAATAAAATAAATAAATAAAAATAAAATAATAATAATAAAAAAAGAGGGGAAAAAAGCTCGTTGTTGTATCACCATGTTAGCTAACTTTGCGCAGCCCGGAAAAAAAAACAAAAAAACAAAAACACAGTCAACGGAAAAGACAGACAGCTTGAACTGTAACAAGTATAAACAGTCACTTACTTTAGTTCTCTCTGTAACAGACTCTCTCACTATGAGTAAACGGCAGCTTGTAGTTTAAGAGAAAAGTTATCTAAAAAACAGCTAACCCTGCTCTTTGTATGGCAGTTTACATGTCACTATGGTAACAGATCGGGTACCGACTTTTTTCACACAACTTTATTTAAAGAGCGCCTCGAAATGAAGATGAAAGCCTTATTTTTTTGCTCGCTTTGTTTCCATTTACTCATTTATGTATTTTACAGACCAACCGACTTTTTCACTTAGTAACCGACAAATAACAGCAGATTTAAGAGGACTGAAAAAAGACTGAAAACATCATGGGCAAAATACCATTCAATTTTCCTTTTCCTTTTTCTTCTTCTTTTTCTTCTTTTTCTTCCTCTTTTTCCTTTTCTTCCTCTTTCTTCTCTTCTTCATCTTCTTCTTCGTCCTCCTCCTCTTTTTCTATTTATTCCTCTTCTACCTCCTCTTCTTCTTCTACTTCTTCTACTTCTTCTTCTTCTTCTTCCACAATCATGTCAGTTTCACCGCAGAAGAAAGAAGTTCACGTCCTTGTTGAAGGCCTTGATTTGCTTCTATAGACCCTTCTTCTTTTAAGACATTTTTCCACCCTTCTCTTTAGTTGGTATCCCTGTTACAGAGGCTCCCAACAGTGTATAATGTGGTTTTCCAGGCTGCCATGTGGTGTCAAGCCTCACTGTGTTGATTGAATACTGCACTCAGTCCCCCATTGACTCCCAGTGCATTGACAGAAAGCCATCCTCGGCATTTAATTTTTTTTTTTTTAATTATTGAATCACCATCATCATTAAAGGTGTGAAGGAAAAATCTGATGAAAGATGAGCTAGAGGAAACGAGGAGGTCAGGGGATAGTAAATGTCTTACACAGAGGCATTTATTGCAGAACTCAACATTGAGGAGATCAATATTAGCAACATCCACAAGTAATCATGAGTATTGCCACCACCAATCTGAGGCTGTCCTGTGTGTAAGATGTTTTTAAGTCTTTGTGTCTTCAAGTCATCAGTCCTAAACTACGTATCCAAATAAGGTCAAGCTGTACACCTTCAGGATCTTACTGGTATCAGAACATAAACATTCATACCCTCGGCCTTGGTTGCTATGGTGAGGGCAGATAGGGAGAGTCTGCATAAAATAACTGTAAGACACAACATTGATTATAACAAAGAGACCGTGTGACACAGCCGTTAACTTTGCTCGACTTAAGCGCAAAGATGTGAGGATGCGAAAGGGCCAAGGGGGTTAGGCATCTCCTGTACCAGGCAGACTGCAGTTGTCTCCTGGATCTCACACTGTGGCACAGAAGACAAAGAAAACACTTTGATCAGGTATTGCATTACAGTTTATTGTTGTAGTCACCATTTGTTGCACTCTCCGCAAGGAGTTACAGCTTGAAGGTTATACAGAGAGAAGGTACAAGCTACACCGTAGTACATGCATGATGCTGTCACACTGTGAGATTTCTTGTGTGGACTTCCCACTCCTCCCCTGAACACACTGTACTGGGTTAGTTTCCCTCTCAGAGACACAGATCTACAACAGTCTCACTGTTAGGATACCATCGAGGCAACACAGAGCTGATCTACATACAAACCATCAGAAACAAAGTATGTACAGTTACAGTAGATGACTGTTCAACATATGAGTGTGATCATAAAAAGGCAATTGTTAAGGCAAAAACATCTTGAGGAGGAAGATGAGGAATGTGATGAAGAATCAAATAAACATTCAGGCCATGGGTCAGGAACTTCTTCCTGCCGATGGGACTTTGAATGTTGGAGGGAAATCATAAAGGCGTTTTATTAAGACTTATAGTATATGTTGAGCGGACAGACAGTGTGTTATTTTTTTCCTGCCTTATTCTATTATGACTTATCTTTACATAAAATGCAAATCAGGAATTTAATGTAAAGAAAAGCCGAGGAGGTAAGATAAACTGTATATTTATCAACACATTTCAAATGCATGAAATGCGACATCATGCAGATATTTCTGCATCCTAACCCTAACCCTAACCCTAAGAACTAATTAAAAGGCAGGTGTAAAAAAAATCCTACGAATCATACTGCAGATAATAATGTGTCTTTCCCTGCTTCCATGCAATTTGGAGAAATTTCAATAAAATTAACATACAATGTAAGAACAGAGTCAAGAAATGTGCTTAAAGGTCCTATAAAATTTGAAATTTTCTTCTCATTGTGAGTAATAGGACCTAACATGACCACAATTTGGTCTATCAAAGATAAAAGAGTTATTGAACATTAGAGGCTGTTTTGTTTGGCTTGTGTTCTGCACTCTGGTTTAAATTGGGCATCATGGGAAATGTAGGCATAAGGACAAACGTAAAATATCTTTTTTTGCACCTTCAATGCGATCATTCATCTGTCTCTCACAAGACAGTGCTTTACCAAAATCAACAACAGTGAATCAAGACTGATCAAATCAAACCCACAGAGCCCTGATGAGGCAGATTACCACAGGGTTAAACTCTTGGTGACTATTTATTCTTGAATATTTAATGGTATGGTTTAAATAAGCAGGAGTCAGTCCAATTTGTTATATCAATTTGCTGCAAGATGGCTTCAAACATACTGCAGGGGAAATGACTTTTCTTTGGGTAAAATACAGATTAGAGAGTAATTATTTGGCACTAAATCTGCATGAAAACAGATGCTATTATATAAATTTGATGAATGTGATGTGATGCATGCTTTCAAGTACAATTAGTGAAGATGAAAGTGGGAAAAAGACTCACTGAGCATCATCAGTTAAATAAAACAGAGGTGACTTTCCATCGAACAATCATTTACTGTACACACATAAGTAAAAAACTAAATGGAAACCCCTACAAAATGTACAGTTTAGTTTTCCATATTTCCATGAGTGTCACTCTCAGTTTACATGTTTACAGGGTCCCTCTGCAGACCTCGTGTCTCCTGCAGCGGCTGAGGTCGTCAAACACACATCAGTCCTTCTTGTGCTTATTGATTTGAGAGTGTGTCATCAGAGGGGAGGGAAGTCATTCCACTTTGAGGCTTCACCATTTGTCATTACAACAGTTCTTATCTCTTAACTCAAACACTGTCACCGGAGATTAAAGGATCATCTATGATATGGTAAAAAAAACCCAAAAACAATGGCAGATCTACAATATGCTGTTTTCTGAGGGAGCTGTACATGATTATCAGGTCAAAGCAACAAATACCACACTTTCCACCACTTGAGGTTCATATCAGCCATTCTGACAGCTTTAACCGACTAAAGTGTGCATGTACAGTAAGATCATATCCAGTGTTGAGTCTTTATAATTGTGCCATTGGAGCTGGAAGCAGCCAGAGAGAGATAAAGAGTTTTAAATCTCATTGATTGTTCGTTCAGAGGGCCGGTAGTCCTCCCTTCCCTTAGGGGAGGACAAGTAGAAGGACTGGGTCTTGCGTTTTAGGCGAGCTCTCTTGGTGGCCAGTGACAGGCTGTGCTTGCTGGAGGCGATTATGTCAGTGATGAACTTCTTGCAGTCCACACACACCTCCATGCTGGCCCAGTCCTCCGTCAGCTCAGGGGGAAGCTCCAACTCTTCATGAGATTTTAAAGAGCCGTGCTTGGAAAACCTACATGGGACAGAGACAGGGGGACAGCTTGGCATCAACACTATCAGAGAACACTATCGTTTTTGGTTTACTTTGACTGATTGTTCAAACTATCCAGGATATGTGGTCATAGGACAACCCAATCTCATGCGTATCTGAGAAGTGCTCTTTCAATAAAGTGATTCATATCATTATTAATACAAGAGGAATAGAATCCTTTGTTTGGTGCTGCTGCATTGATTGCTGACAGGAAGGTTTGAGTATTAAACTGACAACTGACAGTTGATCAAACAAATGAAAAAAACAAAAATCAAATTCAGATTTTCCTCCTCAGTTAAACTCTTACTTGTTCTGATCACAGTGCTTTTCGCGACTGGATGTCACAGTGACAGGCCACTTTAGTCAACAGCAGCTAAGTGAAGAGGACACATTGTACCAAGGTGGCAAATATTATTATAAAAGGCCATTTTGTCTTTTATTTGTGTTTTTTTATTGTGTGATTATAAGGAAATGTTTTGAAGCTTTTATGTTTTAGCACTTGCAGCATTTTTAGAACTGGAACTAATTTCCTCTCAGTCTCAAACGGTTTGTTTCCTTTTCTTAGGAACCACTTTATCAAGATCTTACAAATATTTACAGGAGAATTTTCTGTTAAACACGGTGGTTTCTTCCATCTGCAGCTGTGTGTTTGCAGCTCTTACTTGGACATGGTCTTCTGAATGCTGTGGCGCTGTGAGCCACTGGACGATTTGTCAGATTTAGCGGCAGAAGCTGTTCCAGAGGTTTTTCCTGCTCCTTTAGATGCTCCTGTTGTTGCCCCTTTCGAAGTGGAGGGTGCTGGGGCCCCTCTCACAGTTGTTGGCCCCGGCCCTCCAGCCACAGACAGTCCTTGTCCAACAGCAGCCATGGCATTTACCCTCTCCCTGGGGAGAGTGTTGGTCGAGCCAATGGAATAGATGGGCAGGCTGGAATAAGGTTTGGATGGCAGCCGCATCTGTTAAAAAGGGAGGACATGAATAAGAAGACATAATGATAATTGAGACACAAAACTGTTGAAAATTACAGACCTACATTTTTAGAAAACCTCATGTCTTGAATTGACAGTCCCCAAAGTCTTTTCTAAATTTCTTTAACATCTATCTTAAAACATAGTAGTGCTACAAACAGGAAAGTATTTTTTAGAGATGAGACAGAAATAATTAAATAATGTTTTTTACTGATCTGAAGTGAGACAGACACAATGGAATGTGCCCTTATTTTGTTTGAATTCTTCACCACTTTACTTTCAGCTGACTGATGAAAACAAACAGTAGCAGCGTTTTGTGCTGCAAAGGCAGCTGATAAGCTGATTGATTTAATGTATCTGACTCACCTTTTTGCAACACTGTGCGCACACAGGCCTGTAAGCAGAGCAGAGAGAGCAACCAGAGGAAGCAGAGAATAAAATCAGTCACCCTGTCTCCTGATTCTTTTTATTTAATATGCAAAAGATGGAGATAATCATGTAAAATGTTTTACTTTTTGCAAAACTGGCAGACGTAGGACCAAGTGAAAAAGGAAAACCTTTTGCTTCGACAACAGAAGCAAAGCTGCGGGAAAAAAAGATGAAGAAAATGTTTGATCATAATCAATTAATGCAAATATCAAATTGTACATTCTCACAGTGAAAAAAGATCCATGTCTATTCATTTGTGAAGAGGCCTTTACTGTTTAATACTGTACATGATACAAGCAGTTTTGTGTGTTACAAAAGAAGAAGTTACCTTTCCCTTCTTCATGGCGTTATAGATTTCTTTATACTGCTGGAACTTCTCCAGCTCTGCCTTGACCAGCACCTGTCTGATGTGCATCACCTCCTCTACAGTCAGAGACAGACACTCCACAGGGAAACAGAACTCCTCCTGCAAAAACACACACACATATGTACAGGCACACACACACACACACACACATAACAGCAGATCCAACACACAGGGCTCGGAGTTTGCCATTGAGTACACAAGCAGCAATCCCTCTGCACCTTTCAGAGTGGACAGTGTGGGTTCAGACTGCATTTATGTCATAAAAATACTCTCACAGTTCACTGAAGGAAAAGGAAGATTCAGAAGGCTCATGATGTGTAAACAAGTGAAGGGATGGGAGGACATGATCCTCATAAGTTTGGACTGGTGGGAGTACTGTGCCTTGGTTTGTAAGTTGGTGTGACTGGGCTTTGGACATGACGTGGGTCACAGCCTCTAGCTAAAATTTAACAGCAGTTTGGAGAACACTGTTACATCATCTTTGATTTATTCTGTAATAATGTCAAGTCTGCACAACATATCTCACTCCTTGTTCCAGGTTTGGGAGGTTAATAGCAGTATGAAGATGAAGGACATTGAGTTTGTAGCTGGAAGACTGCTCAGCTCACCAGAGGCTGCCCCTACTCATATCTAACACACATTTCTCAGTTCAGCTGCAGATTTTGTGACATCTCTGTGGTGCTCTGGAGTGATTTTAAAAATATCTTTAAATAAATGTAACCTTCAGATATCTGAAGTACACAAGAAACCAGATAGAGCAGTAGCAGGTGATTGATTTGATTCAAAAAGTCCTACAGGGCTTCTTGTCGCCTCCTCAAAACATCTCCCCAAACATGCCCTCCCTCCAGCAGCTCAGTGAAATGGCTGTTAGAGTCATGAAAGCTGTTGAGGACCAGATCTCCAGTGCTCTGCCCTCATGCTTTTTCAGGTGAAAATTTCTCACTGCATCAGATACGACAAAGTCCTGTAACCAAGCAATGTTTATGCCTCTTTGCATCAAATTGGAGGCTGGAGAATAACAATTATGAGCTGCACATGTGCAGTCGCCTCAGTGAAACTACTAGGTTGGCTGCTGCCATGAGTTCTCATACCTGCCTGATAATAAAAGCTGTCACCCATGACCTCGCAGCAGTTTAACTGCCTCCTGAAGGGCTGTACTTCTAAGTTCCACCACAATGCCTGTGCCATATTTTTTATGAGGCAGATGTCGCCATGCCTCATACAACTGAGTTATGAAGGTCTGCCTGTTGCTCCACCGCAACAGGCAGAAAACTGTGAAACCCCAGTTTGGGCCTCACATCCTCCAAACTATCAATAAATGGAAGATTGGTCCACTGGGGCCAAAATTGAAAGGGCTGAGCTGGTTGTATTACCTGTTAAAACATCACTGTCCACTACATTGATGCAAGACAGGCACAGTGTTCTTGTGCTTATTTCTCCTAATCTTCTATGCAGAAAAATCAACAAGAAAGTTCAAAACACAGACACTCTGTCTTGTGACTTAAATGTGGAAAATCAACTCCACTCTGATTTTTAATACTTAGCCAGAATAATATTCTGATTACACTGGCCTTAGGAAAAAAAAACTCAGGCAAGCACTGCAATGTGTGGAATGACTTTCCCTGCTTCAGGCTAAATAAAGAAAAGCAGCATTGCTAAACTTTCTATATTCAGAAAGAAGAGTGGGCTGTGTAGCTTGTAAAGGACAGAACTTCCATCTAATACAAGAGGCTGTTGGCATGTTAGATAAAGTCATTACGCCTAATGATATGCCTTGTCTGACAGCAACATAAGCTAATTATTGGAGAAAGCGTTTTTGACTTTTCATACACATGGGCACAAATATCTCTTCTCTCAATCCCCGCTATGAAGACAGAAAGCGAGACATCAGAGGTGCGGGAATGCTTAATGTCCTTTGCTGTCAGGACGCTCCCGCCTGCAGACAGTTATTTCTTTGGAGCCAGCTGATGCTGGGACCTGCCTGAGCTCTGTCTTGGCACTCACATTAAGATAACACAGAGACCTGGGCTTCTGTGTCTATCAGGCTAAGGAGTGGCTTTGGAGGCAGAAATACAGCCAGATGCTTTCTTCATATTTTCCTGAATTGGAAGCCTGCAGCAGGTGACAGCTTGACTGCAGTTTTTCCTCCTTCAAGCATCAAAGGCACTATGTCACCAGTGCAATCAAACCAAGCACCAAACAATGTAGAGGGTCCAGCAGTCTGCACAAGTTGGTGGCTGCTCGACACCACCCTGTGTGTGTCCTATTAAAAGTCATTTAAACTAACTCTGATTGGCAGCAACAATGAGACCACAGGTTGATGCAACAACTCCATCCAAGGTGATGCAGTGATGGTCTTTTTTTACTGAGGGGAATGCATACGGGTAGTTACTCACTGATTGGTTGGCTACACAGATTTTCAGTAGGTGATGACCTGTATACAATTGTGGGAGTGTATTACCCATGAAGTCCAGCAGAGGGCTGTGCCTGTGTGAGGTAGAACTTCTGCAGATCCCCTGACAGCTACAACATGCTGCTTTTTACTTTCACTAGAGGCAAGTGCAGGAGGAGGTATCAGCCAACTTCAAACTATTGTTTTTAAATCTGTAGACTTTTGTGAAAGAAAGATCCTAATAGGTGTCTTTATATTTATTTTGTGACAAATAAACTAAAATATAGAGGTTAAAATTAGACAGTATAATATAAAATACACACCACCAGTGACCAAAGATTCACACCAAAGCAGTTTTAATGCTTTTAGTCTGCAGCTAATTACTCATGTTCAGAGGCTTAAATGTGTGTTTTAAAGGTCAAGGTTAAAGGAGTACATTGATTTTTAAATAAAAGATGGAGCTCACTAATTGCATGATCTCACATAAAATCAAAGCTGTCATCTTCGTTCTTATGGCAGCAGCCTTCTGTATAGGTGAATGGTCTCTATTGAGGCAGGAAGCATTAAGAGGAGGATGGGAAGCTACAGTTGTTGTGGACAGGACGGACTGGGAGAGACTGGCAAACCTAAGCCAACCCTCTTCCTGAAATGCCTCTACACAGAGCAAAAACTGCCTTCAGCAATCCCATCACAAATGCCTCAACGGGGAGGGAGTGCCACAAAGGGGGAAGAGTAGAGGGTAAAGGGGGAAGATTGGGGATCCAGGGGTGATATGAAGCAATCACCCCAACCTGAATGAGAGAAGGTAAAGGGGAAAAAATGGTTCTTGCAGCTTTATGAAATCCCACAGAGAGATAATGTGAGCTCTCAACATTGATTTAGTGATAGAAAAAGAAGAGTTAAGAAATCCAGGAAGACACATGTCATGCTCATAAAAGATAAGTGAGATGACAGAGACTGTTTCATCTTACTCCCATCTCATTATCCTCTCTGTGATCCTGTTGTCTTCCCTCCCTTATTTTCCATTTCTCCATCTTTGTTATATCCCTAATGAAGTTACTGGGTAGGATCTGTGCTGAGGCTGATTTAAAATTTTGCAATGCTAAGATGTCCTCATGGAGGAAACTGGCTGCTCTAATACAGTCACACTTTTTGGTATTTGTTAATTGTTACTTTATGAACAGTTTTGAAAATAATATAACTGAAATACTCTCCTCCCTGTTTTTTGTTACTTTTTATTATTTTTTAATGGTACCTCTCACGTAATGAGGATGTACAGTGTATAAAAGACTCACTAGAGACTTGGAGCTGTGTTTGGAGGGCGGTTGAAACTGTCGCACATTGGTTGGGGTTTCCTTCTCGATGGAGTGTCTCCTCTGGGGGGTCTGACGCCTCTCTGGTTGGGGTGTAGAGGAAATGGGCAGGAACATAGGAGGAGCTGGTGTTCATGGAGAAAAGAGAGGTAAAAGAAAGTAAATGAGGCAGCTTCAAATCAGGACTTAAGAACCTCTAATTATAAACAAAAACATAAATTCTTGTAAAACAGAGCTACATGTTCATAGTTTAGACTGAGCTGTGATAGATATGAAATAATTCCTGACTCACTTTTCTTCCCCACCGCAGACTCTGGGGATGTATCATCCATCAAAGATGTGGCCACACTGGAACTGCTGGCTGATCTGTGGCCAACAATCTCATCCTGATTGAAAAGAAACAAAAGGAATTCAATCATGATTTGCCCCACACATGCCAGATGTCATTTGTAGAGATTCATCCCAAATACACAAACTCATACTGACATCAGAGTCAGAGCTGTCCAGCTCAGCGAGGCTGGGGGCCTTCAGGAGCCTCTTCCTCTGAGGTACAGACTGAGACCCAGACGGTTCAGCCCTGGGAGATGCTGATCCATTGGTGAGAGACAGAGAGCTGGATGTCCTCCGACCCATATACGGGCTAAACTCATCTGTGCACAGAGCCACATAAAAGAGAGAGTCATTCAGCCGGACGGAGGAGAAGCACTTAAGATGGATCTCAAAACACTTCCTCATTTGATTCCTTGCATCCTGTTAGTCTTTTAATCTATTTCAAGTGTTCTGTAAGACTGCTGCTTTAAAATTACAGTGTGTTTGCTGTAAGTGGAGATAAGGCCAAAAGATGCACTGAATCTATACAAAGGACTGAGGTTTGAGATCCATCCCAAGGTTAAAGAGGGCAGGGAGGGTGAATTAAGTTGATCTGAGGGGAGGCAAAGGAGCAGGCTGGTGTTACACACAGAGCATGGATGCCTCTTTCATGAAATATTTACCCTCAACACTGAAAAATGGGATTCTCTTTCCTGACAGCCTCTGGGGGTATTTTTGGGGGAGCTAAATCCTTGAAAACTGACTAACAAGGACAGTCTGCACTGGGAGAGGAGTTGCTATGTTTAAAGATAAAAAAAAACATGATAACCAACCACCTACAAAGCTGCCTGACTCTAGCTGTGGTTTCTAGGGGTGTTAAATTGTTGAAAAGAGGAATTGCAGGGAGGGAAAAAGTGTGAGAAGAGGAGACAGAGAAGTGCTGCAAAAGACAGATAAAGAGCTGCAGCTGATAGGATCTTGGGAGTCCTAAAAAAAAATCTCTGTTCTTTTTCATTCTGCTTTCTTGTTTGTGGGGAAAGCATCTACATGAGCTCATCATTTCTGCTGCTGGTCGCCATCTAAACTGCCTCTCTCAACCGAATATTCCTGAGAGACGACATCACCAGGCTTTCGACTTCTCCATGCACAAACAAACTGGCCATAAACAGCTATAATTTCTTATAATTATAATTTTTCACTCTACCTCTGTGTTGGCCAGCCTCGAGCATTCAAATATTCATATATAGGTAGAGATATTAGTTTACAGCCAGGGAGGCAGACAGACAAGGCCATTGAGTTAAGGGTGAAAAAGGCCTTCCAAACTCAACAGCTCATACTTTACCTAGTCCGGTACGGAACAAATCCTGTGGCATACTGCGAGTTTTGCCAAAACCTAAAAAGGGACATCTCCTTCATTAGGATACTAACACCAATAGTTCACCATCAAGTATGCCTGTGTGATCAGATCCTGATGATATATCAGGATTAATGTGGTCATTGCATTATTGTAGGATTGAATATAAATTTACGCTTTAGGTGGACTCCCTTTTGCCATTTTTTTACACATTCATGCTCTGCATCGGTGTATAAATTTCTTTTGTTTTTTTAGTAATTTTTTTTAGCTTAGAGTATGTATGTGTTATGTGTGCAGCCACACAGTCTCATTAAAATTCTACATGTCCTGTCAAAATGTTGACTTGGTAAAGAAATACTTGCCTATTTATTTCCAAATAACATTGACATTCAAACTTAACATTTAGCATCTATATTCTAACGGAAATATTTCTTTTTTTTCCAGAGTAGTTCAAGTTATGGGATATCCTTACAAGCATTTTTGCATAAAATTAGATGAATAGATCTTTGCCATTCTCATTTCAATGCATTGGATGAAACTAGAGCCACGGGGCAATTAGCTTGGCTTAGCATAAAGACATAAAGCAGTAATAAGGAGCTAGCCTGGCTCAGTCCAATGTTTGGCCTATTAGCATCTCAAGGGCTCACTAATGAACTTGTTGTAACATTTTGTTTAATCTGTACAGGAAAAGAAATGAAGAAACAACTGGTTGTGGTTTATGGGGATATAAATAATTTCTTCTGAGCAAAAGCTAGCTTCTCTAGAGACTGCAGAAAGGACTCTATGCCCGAATAGGAAATATTTACAGCATGCAACGCTCCAAAAAACTACAGTTTAATGTTTTTTTCAGTTTGGACTGAGCCAAAGGAACCATTTCATCCAGCTTTCAGTCTAAGCTAACCACCTGGTCCTAGCTTCTTTATTACTGCACAGACATGAGTGTGGTATTGTTCCTAACACCTATCTCTAGGCAAGAGAGCAAATTAGTGTACTTTCCAAAATATGAAGCTGTTCCTGAAATTGTTTGAGCATAGTTAGCATCCTATTAGGATGTACCAGCTCCGTTTTAAAAAAAAAATCCCCACCTTATAAAATAAAGTAGACACAGAGGTGCATGATACATCACCAAGAGTTGTTTTAAAACAGTGTTTACATCTCGTGAAATAGATTTCTCCTTAGAGCAGCATTTCCTTGTTCCTGATTAAAACCTTCATCATGTACATTAAAATGTCAGTGGATAAGAACCATCTCCCCCTGAAATATAGAGCAAAGTAAGAGCCACACTGCTCACTCTGTATGAGAATGATCCATTATAGAGGGCAGATCGGACACACACACATTATCTGACAGGATGAGTGAGCGTGAGGCAATAAAGCTCGTGGTGTGATGAGAGACACTGGCTTCAGTATGAGTGAAATGGAGCACAGTATTATTCTGATTTTTTCTGCCTCAGCAGTATTTTCTTATCAACTGCCTCATCCACTTGGTCATATTCTTTTGAAGCTAAACACATGCAGCTACCGAGAGAGCAAAACTTAATTTACTGAATGTTCAGAGCTGTGCAGAGCGAAAGGCTGCACACTGATGCATCTGCACCCTGATCAAATCCTGCAGTCACCAACAGGAAAGACTCTTTTGTACAAGGTTAAGTATCTTGAAAGAAACAAAGGGAGCAGGAGCTCCTCTGGCTTTCTCTTTTTCCTTGATGGGATAGCTGGCTGCACACACTTCTACTTAAGATTCAATCACAGTATTATATTTGATAGGTGATTTACCCTGCCAAGGTGAGACTTTCCAAAGTGTTCCAAAGTGTAAAGAGATTAGCAAAAAACGACCAGGGACACTTTTCAGGACTGATATAATTCTTTCCATTTGTTTCACATGAGCTTACAGATAAGTCTGAGCTTTACAATGTTCTGTTATTCAGCAGGATTATACAGTAACATCAAGTGATTTCCTACAAAAAAATTATTTGAGTGAACTGAGGCAACAATGTCATTTCACAGCCCATCATTCAGAGCTCAATGCAAGCATGAATGCTCAGCAGTTATAAAACTAAAAAAAAAAGCAGTGACATTGTATATAAAACTCATCTGGATTAATTTTACATAATTTAAACTGTCACTGGTAATTGATTTAGCATCTGGACACTGGCATATATTGCACCAAAAGCAGTTAAGCCCTTTAAATATCCCAGTCCAATGTGAAGCAATGTGATCTGTTCCAATCAGCCATAATTGGGTTTAATATATTCCTTTGGGATGGCCAGATTTTAAGTTAAGATTCCCTCTCAACTACCAACTTAGAAGGTTATGAAATGTCTAAAGGAGGAAAAAATGTGTAATACTGTGTGTTAATGTAACCTAATGCTTGCACTAATAAACAGGCAGTTTGATTTTTGTATTTTTGCATGAGAATAAATGTCAAAAAATGTCATTCTTAAAACAAACAATTCAAAAAACACATCAGTGGTACACAGTTAGTATTTCCCTTACTCTCAGTTATTTATTTTGACTATTGTGCTTTCTTGCTAAGTAGCTTTTTGCTGGTGAAAAACTTTGAAGTCAGTATCCGGAGTTATGGTTACTGAAATAAAAATTGGATTTTTTATTTTATTTGTGTGCCTACCTTATACCAAAAAAATAATCAGTTTTTTAAATATCAAGGCGACTTTGGAGTCTCTCACACTGGTAAATGCAGAACCATCTAGGGTATGAAAGCATCTGTCTGATAATTACTACGGCCTTGTAATTGCTTTTTTTTATTATTTTTTATCACATTAATTAGGCACTGTTCAATTCTATAATATCTAGTTTATTCAAATAAGTATTAAATGCTAAGAGTTGTCAAATTTGGAAAAAAAAAAACTGGGTGGCATGGAAAACATCCAACATGTGTAAACTGTCTAGAAAAAATGAGGGTATCACCTCAGTGTCCTCCTGTGTCTTGACTACAAATCCACGTTTGCACCAAGATTAGAGACCCTGTGAGTCCTTTCTGCTAGTGAGTGTGTCACTAATGAGTGTGCTTTCTGTTCACTGACCAGTGTCTCACATCAGCATGTTTTTCACCTTCACAGACCACAACCAACCATCACCAACCACTGAAGCATGATATGAAAAGTGACTGCAGAGTGCTGATACATAATGTGTGATGTGTGTGCAGGCTGGGAGAGCAGATGAGCAGCCACAACAAGGAGGGAAAACAGAAAAAAGATGAAAAGCCAGGTAAGCAGCGAGGTAGACTTTACCTGACGCATCAAAACTGAAAGACATGCTAAGTGGCCGAATTACTGCAATGAGAAACAGTCATGGCATCGGACAGTTACGCTTGAGATTAGTAAGCAAGATTTACTGTAAAACACTTAAGCTTGAGTAACCTGCTTGTATTTGTCAAGAAATGTAGAGGTACAACATGCTTATTGTCTAGTTTTGAATAACCTAAGTAAAAGCACTTTTACAGTTTAATAGGATTTCAAATAAGCCATAGCCAATAGTTAGAGATTACTGACATTAACAGTAGTGGTAATAGCGTTGTTAGTATTCATAAAATTGCAGACACTTAGCATTACTATTCATGTTCCTCTTCCACTACATCGCAATGTAGTACAACAAAAGAATAAGAGGCACTGGTTGCAACATAAAGATTTAAAAAGTTAGGCAGCATTGTATATGACAGCAAAGAGCAGAGGTACAAAAAGTAGTGTTTGAAAAGTATATAAGGAGCCAAACTTAGATCAAAATAATAAAGCTGCATCTTTCTCAAGTGAATTTGATTTGCACATGATTCCCAGCAGGTGGAAACATCAGCTCCATATTTCAGCTTCAAATATTCATTTCAGACTGAAGTATGTTTTCATGTGCAAGAGAGTGTGTATGTGTATGTGCAAAAAAAGGCATAAATCTAACAAAGGCAGGGACTAAGGAGCGGTGAGTTGCCTTACCCAGCCTTCCCCTGCGGACCTCACCAGGCGACACTGGTCGAAGTTTCCTCTCTGCTTTGATTTCTTCCAGAATCCGTTCATGCAGTGTTGGAGGAGCCTGAGTCTGAGGCTTCAGCCTACGAGCTGACACCTACAACAGTTTGATGAGGTGTAAAATATGGCCAGGATGGAGAGTAAGCAGAGTGGAGTACGACAACTGACACAAACAAACAGGAGGAGGCCTGTTTATCACCACCTCCTCATTTCTCCTGTGACTGATCATTTTACCTCGTTACCTGGAGTGAGGAGCCTGCTGAAACACTGCCTACTACTTCTCCAGCAATATTTATCACAGAGAACTGATGAATGCAGCAATCGACTGAACTTACAATGCAGGGAAACTCATATTAGAAAGCTGCATATTTTACAGGGATGCTATACTGGGTTTAATGCGCAGATTTCATACGTTTTACATGGCAGTGTTAAAGAAATGTTACCTTTGCTGGTTTTAATAAAAATCTTATTTTAATATCTGAATCATTTCATTTGTTATGGACTCATTTTTTTCTCATTAATTAATGATAGGTTCACTGATGTTCTAACTAAAAATTGCTTTTAAAGGCTGCATGAGGATGGGTTGTAATATTTAAGTGCATGGTCTTGAGTTGTTCTTACAGGGTTCAGAGGTGGTCTGGATCTGATGAACTCCAAGATAACTTCATGAGCGCTCTTCTTTAACCTGGGTGGGATGTCTCCATTTACCTGAAACAACAGAATGAAGTTAAAATACAAAAAGAAAAAAGGAAATCGCTCGTTAATCTAGCTCAAAATGTTCCTTATTTTAGATGTTTATTAACTTGCTTTACTGACATGAAAATGTTGAGTAATGTCATATCACAATATGAGGCACAGAACTTAGTAAGTCTTATAAAGTGTAATACTTGCTGATGCAAGACTACCAAACCCAGGCCCATAAACAGAGTTATAAATTATGGCAGCTAATGATCATTTTTATTATCATTTAGTCTCTCAGTTATAACTTTTATTTTTGAAGTGAATTAATTAATTGTTAGTCTGTAAAAAAAAAAAAGTCCACAACAGTGTCTTTGAATGTCTTTGTTTTTCTAACCAACAATTCCCAGTCATCAATGATTATTCAAACTGCACTAAAAAGTTTCAGAGCTTCCACAGTGCTATGAGTAATACAAAGTTGCGGCCAAATGGCAGGGTATAATCCAGACCAGCTCATAACTTGGCACAATTTTTCACTAAGTTTTGTTAAATGTGACTGATGACTTAACCCTTGGGGGTCTCAGCCTGTTTTGGCCAAGTAAAATGCTGCTCAAAGCTGTCTCAAAAAGTCATGATAAAAATGACTGCACATCTCTCATCATCAAATCACCCAATGGATTCAAGTCAAGCAATGGTATCCAGAAGACTACAGCCTTTAATAAACATTGAAGAGTGCTTTAAACTTTTCTCTTGGAATGATAGCAGAGCAGAATGCAGCAAACAGGAGGCAGACATGTGGAGTTGTTGTCTCTGTGTGCTCCCGACTGACCATGACTTTGCGCAGTTTGTAGCGTTTGGACCTGATGTCGTCCATGAGCATCTCATAGGGGGTGAGCTGGTACTCTATGGGCAGAGGGTTGTACTGACGTTCCTGCACCTTCTTCAGCTTGACTCCTTCGCGCAGGCCCCTCATCACCTGAACCCAACATCGAGCCTGACGGAGGAGAGGGGAAAGGGAAAGTAGAAAATACCAAGACCCTTTTAATGTTACTTTTATTTTGACAACAGCAATCACCTGTGCTCTGGCCTGTCTTTGCACAGAGAACAAAGGAAGATGTTCAACCCAACTAAACCTGGCTTCTGAGAGGTTTTTTAATCACTGTCCATTTAGAGTGCAACATGTATGAGGCCAAAGGGGAGCATAATTGTCCCCCTGTACTTCAGGTGAGTTAGACTCTGATCAGGAGAAATGTTCAGTTGAGGCTGGAGGTCAGAAGTCAGGAGTCCTGCCTACCCAGTCAGCGTTCTGCAGCTCATTCAGGTCTCGACCAGGCTCTTCTGATGACTCTTCCTCCATCTTCCGGAGGTTCTAGGGGAATAAGATAGATACATAGTTTTAATCTAAAAGAAGAGATCAGACAGATAGTATAAGATGCTGAGAAATAAAGAAGCCAAGAGGGAGAGGGATAAAGATTTGGTACATGTTGCTGCTTCTCCAGTTAAGCCTGTCATAGTGTTCCCTTTGTGGAATGAGAGAGAGAAAAATGTTTCAGGGTTTTTATAAACTGACAAAGTTCAGTTTCAGTTTTTGCACTAACAGTCAGCAAAGAGGAGAAATGCTACACCATAAAAATAATGGTTCATTTTTCAGGAATTATTTTTTATTATTACTATTAGTACTAATAGTAGTACTAGTAGCAGTAGTAGTAGTTGTAGTCAAAGTACAAATAAATAGAATTTTATGAGGTTTAAAGTGCTCATAACTCATAAACATTGCAAATGCAAATGCATCAAAAGGGGGAAAAATTTACATCTGTCTTTGTAAGAGGGGGTCAAAATGGCTTGATTGCACCCCCACAAAGTTAATGGCTCCAAGCAATCCCAACACATTTCCAAGGACTTATAAAAAAGCCTCTTGGAGAAACACACTACACCAGATATATTTAGATATGAATTTGAACAACCTTTGACTTTCCAAATTCTTGAAAAGCCTTGGCCTTAAGACATCTCTTTACCAAAATTCCATCAAAATAATTGCACCATCTTTTGGTAACACAAAATAATAGGTTTTATGCTTGAAGGTTGCCTGTCAGCATCAGTTCCTTCTTTATGTCCTATTTCCACAATAAGCACTACAGCTACACAAAGCCAGCATTCTTGAAAACTGGTAATAGTTATCCTTAAAAAAAGAAAAATTTATCAAAAATGAACTTTTACGTAAGGTTTAAGTGTAAAGAAACAAAGCATGGAGCTGAGACAGTCCTTGTTATCAGGCACTCAACGGTAAGCCCAGCTCCTCCATCCTGACACCTGTGTGAACCTGCACAATGTCAGGCCATTGATGTGTTGTGACGCACTGGCAGGCAGACTGACAGCTTATCTGTGGGAAACAAGAGGCTAACAGCTAACCTGCATTCCTCTGCTATAGTGCTTTCAAAGTTCAACCGAGGACAGTGTCTTTGTGTGTGTGTGTGTGTGCACTGGTGTGTGTGTTTGTGATAGTATGAATGAGGGAGATAGAGGAAGCAGTGGAAGGAATAAAAATGTAACAAAACGTGTCTGAGCATCTGAAAGCAGCAGACACAATGTGAACCCTCTGGTTAATATTTGTAGTGAGGTTGTTCCTTGAGGAGAAGAGAGTTTGATAAGACAATAACAAGAGACTGCTCAGCTGACTCTGAGAGTTAGGACCCAAAGCCACCAGGGAAAGCAAAATGCACCATTATCATGCCAGGGAACAGCTGCCTTGGCTGGACCAGGCTCTATGTGGCAGTTGCATAATATCACCGACTACATAATGCATTTTCCTGCATCATACAGTAGCTCAGCGTGCCTACAGTATATGCAGTGTTTCAGTGTGAAAAGGTAACACTCGAGTGCTTAATGGCTTATAACAGCTCATCAAATTAAAACACTGCTAAATAGCCGGTGTAGATAATAAAGAGAGATCACTTCAGTTGCTTTTAAACAACATTATCTCATTGGTATGTGTGGTGCGTCATGAAATCACATCAAAGCCACATATTTCCATTTCAAAAGGCTCCACTGAGCACAGTTCTCTGCACTCGACGGGGACAGCATTTTAAAACATGCACAGCAATGCTTGTGTGGACAAAACTAACAGTCCTTCTGCTGCACGTCCACATGAATAATTAGAGCAATTACATACTGCATCTACAACCTATTTCTTTCATGACATTAATTCTGCTCTATCTGTTAAAATCGTTTTTAGATCTCAACAGCTGACAAGAAGAACTTATCCTTGTGCAAACAAGACAGTTGATTCTCTGAATCACCATTAATTTAGCTGCTTTTCTGTTACTCTCCAGCAGCAGGAGGCGTCTTTGTGTAGAGAAAAAGCCACTCTTTGGCAGCCATGGCTGGTAGTGGTGGAGGGATGAAGATGGATCCCCTCTGTGAGGTCAACATGGCTCTGCCATACAGACTGGCAAGTGGGGATGGGAGGGCTGATCAGAACCCATCTTATACTTGGGTTCTCAAACATGCACTTGTATAAGGACACACAGGCGGAAATTCAGCTAATCATACCTTTGTACAGACTCATATATTAACAGACAAGAGAAAAAAATCCCACAGCAGATACACACATACTTATCCTGCTCACATTATCTGTGAATGCATGGTACAGACATAAATATGCAATCATGCAGTCACGGCAAATGTCAGAGTCATGTCTGATGACTGATTAAGCCACACAACTATTTTGGCTAAAAGGGGAGTGAGTCACAAAAGAAAAGTAAGATAAGATAATTCATATTTTACAGTTTTTGTTTCAAGAGAGTCCTAAGAATCCAAGTTCATTCACATTTTTTTATTTTTTTCTCCTGTAGCTAAAGTCATAATTTACATCAAGGCTAGATCATTGGTGAGTTACATCAGTTAAATTTTTTTAAACAAGGTGTCAAAAATATGAACTTGTGTCACGAGAAGTGCTGTATAAAATGATTAGAATGGTGATGATTGTTTTTAAAAAACATTATTTCTTTGCCTTCTGAGTTAAAAAGGCCATCCCAGGTTTCTTTCTCAGCTTTCTCCACCCTGCAGTGAGTCCTCTCTCCTAACAGGAGTTATGTAACCAACCAAATCTCTCTATTCATTCAGACACATTACGCACACTGAAAGGGCAGCAGCAGTAGTGCATAGCAGGAAGGAACCCTGAGGTTCACACACACACAACCACACGCACACATGCACATGCAT
Source organism: Acanthurus leucopareius (assembly GCA_029814765.1). Lineage (NCBI taxonomy): Eukaryota > Metazoa > Chordata > Actinopteri > Acanthuriformes > Acanthuridae > Acanthurus > Acanthurus leucopareius. Next base: position 16,825,974 of record JAQMCX010000057.1, on the reverse strand, counting down.
ACACACACACATGCACGCACATACACATGCATACACACACACACATGCACACACATACACACACACATACATGCTTACACACACACTTACATACACACACACACACACACACACACACACACACAGACCACTCCAACCCACAGCTGAGCTCCAAAATGGTCCTGAGGAGAAACAAAGCTGAACATGACTCTCCATTTGATCTTGATGATTGAGTAAAGGAACAAAAAATGAAAAAGTCAATAAAGATCCAAACAGCAACATGGCTTTTTTAGACCAATGGCCTCTATTATATTGAAGTAAAAACAAAATTTTAATGCACTTAGAGGAAATTATTATAAACGCATGTTCTCCTTCCTCACTTTTCAGGCCCTTTCATTTTAACTAGAAAGAAATTATTATGATTCGCTTTAACTGTGCAAACTTGTTAATCTAACATCAGTGAGGGAAACAATTTGAAATCACCTGCCAGCCCCATGCTGAATGTAGACACATGACCCATTACAGTCAGCATACCAGTGGTACACTGAAGGTGCATTAATCCTTTGTGGTATGTGGACAAGTTGAAAACAAATTATATTGCAGACTCACCCAGACTACAGTAGGACCCTCACACAGGACTGTTTGAATCCTGCCGTTTGAATATCAGCTATGGGAGCCTGACCTCAGTGCTTTTGGCAGGATGAGAGTCAGCATGTCTCCAGATATTGTCATCTATGTCTGACATGCACAACAAACATGTCACTTACTCCTCACAGTGGCCCACTTCAACCTGTCAGCCAGCAGGGTGTGAGAGCGTGACCTGTCATCCACACACTGCATGGCTGCGTCAGTCTGCCAAACACTGTTGGAATACAATTGGCTGGTTTCATTCTCAAAGCTGCTGAGAGCTGATACTTTGTAAGTTTACTCAATAATGTCAAGTTTCACCACTTTCATGCCAATAAGCTGCCAAAAAATCTTATAATTGTCTTTTACTCCATCACCTATTTTTGACAGGCTAAAAAAAAGCATGAGGAAAATTGTATTTATGTAATAAATATGTAATATGTTACATAAAAAAATAAATAATATTTATTGAGAAGATAATATCTGGCTCTCTCTGGGGTACTTAATGTTGGAAAATAATAACAACATTCCCCTACCACAACATATCCAATGAGAAAAAAAGACATAATTGCAATCACTAGTTTAATCATGTGGTTCAGTTCATGCTTTATTATAAATGGAACCTCTAATGTGCACCACTGAAATACACATTGATATGACTCTGAAACTACAGTGACAAAGCTATGCAACAATAAACTATTTTGCAAACAGAACTAAAATAAAAAGACGTACTCCTGCTCTTTAAAAAAAATTTGACTGTCCTGCCTCCCTTTTTCTGTCCCTCTTCACCCTCCTATTATTTTTTGTATAATCCCTGACCACATATGCACTAGACAGGCAACAACAAGCAGGTGAAGACTCATTTCAGTTTGAAAGCAACCTGAAAGACCTTACAATATTCACCAATCAATGTTATCATAGAAAATATTAACATTAAAGACAGTTTAATGTTTAGATGCTGTTTTCACAAAACCCAGGTATCAGATTTGATGGGTTAATATAGGTGTTACCTTTGGGTTCCTTTTTTTCTGTATGCTTATATTTTTTAATGGCACTGGTATGACTATGGAGTTTATATTAATATGAACACATGACCCATAACATGGAAACCTTAACTTTTCATATCACAGCAAAGTCAAGGTGCAATTGCCATGTAATAACTTACTTAAAGATGTAAAACATATAAATATGATCATCAAAGTGAAGCCTTAAATTCTTTTTAATGGCTCTGGATGTGATCAGTCCTTAAAGTCACAAGTTAAGGAAAATATGAGAAATTGAATTTAGAAATTTAAAGGATCCAGTGTTTATTTGAAATTATTTCAATTATAAGTGATTAATGATTTTTTAGAATACTTTTAAGGATACTTGTCATATGTAGTTTTATTTCTCAATGTAGTGTTTTATACATAAAACAGATTTTTTTTTTGCATGAAATGGATTTGTAATTGGTGTAAACAGTTTAAAATGAGTCATCTTATTCTAACATGTTATGAACAATGAGCAAAGCACAAAATTATTTGATATGCCATTCATGAAAGCTATGAGTCCGACTAATCGGTTGTTACGTCATTGCTTGAGGAGAACAGGCTGTGCACTGATGTGTTCATTCATTTCTTTATCCACAGTCATTGCCATGGATGCCTCTCTCTTTATCAGCTGAGCGCCTCTGCTCTGTCACACAGGAAGCATGACTGTCTGTCACATCTCCTTGTGTCTCTGTTATTTCCATACCAATTACATGCTACAGCCCAGTCCTTCCTCTCAGAAGTGATGTATTATTACTTAACAAGCTCTAAGATGTGACTTTTGTGCTCTGCTGATGAACATTTGTACACAAACGTAGAGGAAAACTTATAATCTTTTGTGTCAAAGCCATACATCCAAATACTACAGTACTGACTGTTTTCACTTAGGTTAATCAGAATAATCAAATACTGTACATAAACTGCATGTGCGAGTGTGTATCTACATGGCTTTCAAAGTGGACATTGAGAATTATGCAGACCTATCATACATCTTTTCATATAAATGTTACTGTATGTTGCCGCACAATGAAAACCAGCAGTTACTAACATGACCACTGCCATAACTGTCAGTGGCGGCCACAGAGGGTAACACTTATGTTAATTATGGGATGTATGGGGGTATGTAAGGTCACAATGCTGAATCAAATTGATGCCTCTCTGTGTCCTTCATGTAAAGGTCAGAAACCATCTTCAAACCTTTCATTAGAGGGTAGCAGTGGGAGTGTTTTCAAATACAGCTAGTATTTTAAGCAAGTTTATGCATTTATCACACCCCGATTAGTGTTGCCATATCTGCTCTGTAATGTGAAACTAAGACACACAACTGAATGCTTAAATTGCAAATATACTGTGAATGAAAAAAAAGAAATAGGAGCCCACAGTCATGATGACGATGTTAAGGACCCACCTCTTTGGCACTCTTGATCTTCTCCAGGAAAGTGCGTAGCTCCCTGGTTTCTGTGTACAGAGCCCTACACACAGCCTGGTAGTGACTCGAGGCATCTGATAGACTGGGGAGATGAGCTGTGCACAGCTGCAAGAGAGACAGGGAAGCAAAGAGAATTTTAGTTCACATAGCTGCTTTATTGTGCACATTACACACAAAGGATTGAGGAAATTTACAAAGTACACTGGCAGTAAATATCCATGTAACTGTGATATTAAAATCACATATTCAGTTAAGGATTTTAGGTTATGTAACGTTCCTCCAGGATGTCATGTTTGGTTCCTCTGTGCTTTTTAAACACTATCTAAGACCAGCTTTATGAAATAATGATGTAGGGCTGTGCTAAATAGACATTCAAATTTTGTATCAACATCACATTGCTGAGATGGGGCTTTGAGTGTAGCTGGGGTTGGTGGGTGGAGCAGAGGGACAGATGCTGGCAGACAGCTGCCAATGATGATTGCACCTGCGAGTGTGTTGGCAGTAAACCAGAAATTCTGAAAGGAATAAACACCTGGAGTCACACTGGATATTTTTTAAACATTTGAGTGCCTTCATGCACTGTAATCAGTCTCTTTTTATGAAAATGAGGACATGCACTTTACTTCATTAACATACAGAAGGGAGAGGGGAATAAGAAAAGACTTGTGCACTCATTCTTGTACATACTGAGTCATCTGAAAGAACCAAAGTCTGGTGAGTGCTGAGCTCAGTCAGAGGCTGAACTGAAAACAAACACACTCCTACATAATGTTGCTTCACTTTTGGTAAAAAGGGCTGGCTAGATCTTAGTCTGTGGTGGCTGTGGCCTACCCAGGCCATCATTTGGCTCCACCCTGGAACACTCTGAACCAACAACAAAACAATCCTTTTTTAATCACAAAAAACTACTCTAATATACTTATCTTAGCTACACATGCACTTTGCCAGGTCTTCTCTGAACCTCTAAAATCTAAAATATGTGATCTCAAGCCATGAACCCTTGCTAAAGGAAGTCAAGGACACAGCATGAAAATCAAATACCCCCAAAAACATTAACAGACTTTTGCAAACAACAGTTTGTGACTGTTGAACACAATCCACAACTATGCCTGAGGTAAGCAATGCTGCTGCTCACACACAACAACACACACACTCAGAGACCAACAGTGATGATAGAACATGTCCTTGTCTCTCTTATGGGAACACAAGGTACTGGGTCAATGCTTGGCATGCTCTTGGCGCCCATTCTTCCAGACTGCATACCAGTTAGAGAAAATTACACCTAACACAGAAAATAACAAAACAACTGTTTCCAAAAGTTTTATCCTGCCCACATCCTCTCTGGTGCAGGAATAACAGAATGTGCTTTACCTGGGGTAAATGTAGATGATATTGTTTACATGTTATGCTGTGAGAAAAATTCAAACTGCTCCATTAAGTAAATAAATGAGGTAGTATGTTAAAATCAGTAAATAGGGGCCGCCGTTTAGCTCAATCAGGAGCGCGGGTGGCCCATGTACGGAAGGCTCAGTCCTCCACGCAGCGGTCGCGAGTTCGACTCCGGCTCCGACCATTTGCTGTA
>JAQMCX010000057.1:16787154-16810131 GCA_029814765.1 Acanthurus leucopareius | reverse complement strand
GTGTGTGTGTGTGTGTGTGTGTGTGTGTGTGTGTGTGTGTGTGTGTGTTTGTGTTTGTGTGTGTGTGTGTGTGTGTGTGTGTGTGTCAGGTTAACAGAGACTTCAGCTGGTGTCGCTGAGCAGCTTCAGTCCACCAGGCAGATGGCTGCAGACCTGATTGATGCCCAGAGTGCTGCCTTACAGGCCCAGCAGGAGATAAAGAAGAACGGAGAGGAGCTGAGAATCAGCCTGAGAGACTCGACTCAGGGTAAACGACTGTTGATAAACAGCCTCATTCTCCCGTGCAGCAGGACAAACACACACACACACACACACACACACACACACACACAACCTGAGAGGCCAAACCCAGGGTGAAATTACCACACAGATATTTGGTTCTTGCCACATGAAGTGCGCCCCCAAGAGGAAAGACGAGAGCAGCAACAGAGATACCAAATTGTGTTCAAACTGAAAAGTTTTCAGTTCAGCTGATTTTGAAGTGACAGAAACGATCAAACCGTGATCGATCGATCTGATTGATCCAAATGATCTGAGACTCTCGATTCAGTTTGTGGCGTCTGCAGCTGCTTTAAAAGACAAACATGAAGATGCTTCACAGGTGTTTCACAGGGGAGGATTTTTAAAGAGACGTACAGGTGAGAGGTGTGTGCGTGCGTGCGTGTGTGTGTGTGTGTGTGTGGCTAATTGCTACATAATGAGAAATATAACCGATTTTAAACCAACAGAGAAAGGATGTTCTGGCTGGTCCTTACAACTTTAGGTTACTTCTAGGATAGAATTTGGGTTATAAACTAAAATATTTTCCAAAGTTCTCAAAGTTTTCTGCTTTTAATAAGTATTAAGAAATAAAACAGCATGATATATCATCAGCTGCTTGCCGTCTGCTAGGCAAATTGTTGGCTAACCTTCTCAGCTCCACCCTCTTTTCCATTTATGGTCACTTCTGGCTCTAAAAACCGAAGATTGCCACATCCATATTGGCAAACTTGAGCCATAAAAAGTGGGACTCCATAATCAATTGAATGACATCACGGAGTCTCCACCCTCTACCTGATATACTGTCTATGGTCAAAACACTAGCAAACTGCTGCCAAAATGACTATGTATTGCCTAAAGAATGTACAGCACTGATTTCCATCCAAGTGTAAAGTTGTCATGAGTTATTGAAAGATTTTGACTCTTTTGGGTCCAAAATCCAGTCAGCAGCACATTGAACATGAAAGGTTTTGACTGAGAGTGTATGTTATGCAAAATGAAACAGGTGGAAAGATAAATGTCAAAAATGGTTAAAAGTAACTGATAAATAGTTAAAACTGTAAGCTAAAAGTAAATGACTAATCAATTTTTAGTCAATAGTTAATATTTAGCTGAAAGTAATAGATAAAGGTCGGAATGAATGAGCTAGAACTAGTTCAATGTGATGGATGAGCCTTTGAAATAGACCGTTGAAAGTAAATGGTTGACTCCTCCAGTTTCTGTCACTTCCAGCAGTGGTAGTAGAAATGCTAACTTCAACAATTACTTCCAAACATTTCAATGCCATGATTCAATTTAATTGTATGAAAAAAGTAGCAATATCCACTTTTATATGACCAATAATGTAAAAAAAATCCAGTTAAATTAAATTTAAATGAACAAAAAATTGGACAATAAAGTACAAATGTACGGAATAATAGAGCCCACTGATAGGCATTAAGCAGATCTAATTGCTGCTTCACATCTACCCACTTTGTGTCTGATTTGAAGAGAAAAATCTGTCTAGGATATTGCAGTTCATCTTATACCTCATGACAAAAAGATGAATAATTTTTTGTCAATTTGATGATGCGAAACAAAAAGTAAGATTTTTATCTGTGATTTAGAAACATAATTATTGAAGCAATGTCAACAAAAACAAAACACAAATTCTGCAAACAAACTGAACTAAAACAGTCAAAAATATTCATTTAGGCTGATACGTTTTCAAAGATGTGACATTATATGAGCAACACAGGAATAAAATCCTGAACTCCCCCCTCCAGTGGTTGCTTCCATGCTCCTAAAAATAGCCCATTCACTCTAAGCATATAGACCAACAGGCCACCATCAGCATTATCATCATCACAGAGGTGTCTCTCAAATTTGCTCATGAGAGTTGATCAGACACAGCTTTCAGTCCATTTTATTGAATCAAAAGCTATTAAATTGACTCAGCATTGTTGTGTGTGATGTGTTTACATTAATGCTGAGTTAAGAGCACATCTCTGAGGCCCCTGGGCACCATCCATTACAGACAGAGATAGACAGATAGAAAGGCATTCAGTTAGCATGCTCTGCACTCTGTGTTCACTGTCTCAGCAAATGAGATTACAGCGGACGATGAACATGCAAAGCCTCGGACTGACAAGACCCTGTAACGTGTTTGGTTTAAGTGCATGTTATTGTTCACAGACACACCCAATGACTGTGGCCACACACATCACATGGCATGCAGTGTCATCTATTTTGTTTTGGTTTTGATCCCTTATTAAAAAGAGAGGTAGTAACTCAGGTACAAAACAAGTAACTCTTTACCATATGAGACATAAATGACCATTAAGTACAATTTAGAGCAAGTTAATAGAAAAAAATTTTATACACAAGCTAGACTCTAACTCTTCAGCTCATTTGTTAACCAACAAGGGTTCCTATGTAATAAGTATATGGATCAGCTGGATGAGTCCATGCAATTAAAAGGTATGTTATAAAGGGTGGAGCAACACTCCATGACTCTCCTCCCTATTCACACACATATGCCTGTGCCCACTCCTTGATCTGATCAGTGCCCATACACTTTTCGGCTTGTAATCACATGCTCTTGTCAAATGAAGCAGAATGAACACATTGATCTGATATAAAGTGGCTTTAAATAAAAGATGAAACAGCATGATGCCCACACGTGTCTTCAGTGAGAAGGAAGAGTGAATTTAAGTGAAAACACTGAGGAGCTATGAGATTGAGAGCAGCAGGGGTCTCTGATGGTATTCCTTTGTTTATCAGTGATCAGGCCATGTGTAATGGAGCCTTAACTCTGGCTGTTGTTGTCCTGGTGCGGATTAGGTGAAAATAAAGCCACAGATAAGTAAAAAAAACATGAAGAAAGTGTCTACATATACCACAGAATATAACTGTGGGCCAACACATTTTATTAAAATGACATTTCTAACCTGTGGTACCACTGTATTTTCCCCATAATATATTTCTATATGGTGATAATAAACAAGTATTGTGATTTGTAAGGTTATGTTTGCCTGGAATTTATCACGGTCTTAGAAACATTAGAAAAATCACAACGCCTCAGCCCTAAAAAATCTAAATGATGGCCTGGCCTAGATCGGAGTAGCTTTAGGCGCACTTAATCTTGAAAATCGTTTTACCTTCACAGCCCTGGTATTCCACCCTCACAGACCCGTCTCTCTGTATCCTTACATCCCCCGGCCCAGAAATCCTTATCGGAGTGGGCGCTGATGATGCACCGGAGGCGGCGGAGGAGCTCTTCCTGCCCCGGAGTCCCTTCGCCAGCGTCCTGCAGCATTGGTAACACACCGCCCAAGCCTGCTCCTCATTGATGGGCTGGCTGTAAAGCCTCAATATCTCCTCCAAGGTAAGACACTCCGCTCCCGCTTCCTCCGCTGAATTCATCGCGCTGTGATGCTGCTGCTCATCCCGGTGACTCGCTGCAGCAGCATCCGTCATCCCTCCGTGGTCCCCGCATCGCTGCTCGGCCATCCTTTCATTATCTCAGCGCAGGAGGCCCGATGACGAGAATAGGTCCAGGCCGATGTGTGAGAGGGAGCTCGGAGGCATTGATGCTTCCCTCCTGTTCCCCGGGGCAGCAGCAATAGCGGCAGCAGCCAGCGCCACACCGGTGGTCGTTTCACCGCTCGCCCGACACCTCGTTCAGGTTTCGGTACGGGCAGTCAGGAGGCTGAGTGTGGGGGTTGTATGATTGTAGCCCTCACTATATGTGTCTCACATCACAACCCAGCAAGCTCACTCCTTCATCACATGATCTCCCCTCGCTTTCACTCTCTCCTTCTTTCTCTCTCTCATGCGCGTGCATACACACGCACGCACGCTGAATGTTCCTGCATCTATTTCCGGGCTTTTGACAGATGGAGCGACTGGCCAAGCAGTTATGCAAGTTGATATTTTTTCTCTTCTGTGGCTCATTTGAAAATTCAATGTGCTTGATTAGGACTCAGGTTATTTGGACAAGTTTCACTGCAGTTAAACACGGATCACTAACTGGGCAAAGCAGGAAATTCAGTGAAGCCACAGAAGGAGCTGAAATCCTCAGACTCATTGTCAAATGTTAGTAGGTATTTAGTTTAATCAAACATTGTATGAGGGAATTTGGTGGTTCATTAGTTTAAAACGCAATGACAGGGTAGGGTACATATTGCTAAATATATTCATGTGTAACTAAGTTATCACACACTGAGTGACAGAAAATATACCCCAGAACAGGTTTACTGATTGGTTTCTGGCTCTCTGAGTGCAATGTACCAGATGGTCTGTCACTAACTGGGCATACACAATGCACAGATTGGGAGATCAGCTGGATTTTGAGATGAACCCAAACATGACTGCAGTGAATATTAATGCCAAACTATGGAAACTGTAAAGTCTTGGCTGAAATAATTTCCCTTTTTTTAAACCATAATACACATCGTTTTCATTTTTCTATTTCTGTTGCAACATTTGCTAAAAGTTTACAAAGATGCACTTTTGTACAGTTTATTCAATTCTAAAAACAGAAACATTCATCACTCACTTGTACTGTTAATGTATAGGTTGTCTTATCACTTGTGCCATCGTAGTCAATCATTTAGGTAATCATGTTAGTTTTTGTTGTATTTTTTATATATATTTGTCTTTTTCATGATTTTATACCACTTGATGTTTTTATGCTGCTACTACAACAATAAGGACTCTTTTTGGTTACTATTCTTATTCATAAAAGAATGCTTAGAGGCTAATACATCAATAATAATATACCAATAATAAAATAGTAACACTGGGTGGGGTATGTCTCATAAAAACCTTACTTCAGTAGAATTTAAATTAATAATTGTCACTCTTGTAATAGAATGACACCATAAAAATACAGATAGTAAGTGTAAGTGTGTACCAGATTCTACCAAAACAATGAAATGTCATGTGAGGTTCTCATCCTAACTGACTGTTTGATGCCCTCTGCTGGCTGTTTTTGTGTCCTTCAAGTAAAAGCTGAATTATTATTCCTGCAGCTTTGAGCAATCCAAAAGACTTCTGCTTTGAGAGGAACTTTCCTTGAAATTAGCTGCAGCTCTGCATATGATCATGAGTCACCACAAGGCTTAACAGAGGATCTCTCTCTTTACTACACGCAGATACACTGCCTGTGTGTCTTTTTCCTTCCTCTCACATGCAAATTACATATAACCCAGATGTAAAACTCATAAAGTATAAATATCATTCAATCAACATTAATATTGAGAAATGACACATAAAGGCATATTGATCATTAAATTCACAAACATTCAATGTGTTCAAGAATCATATTTAATCAGTTGCTTCCACAATACTCTGATACAGATGTCTTCAAACAGCAAATATACACAACATGAGACAACAACACACACACTCTTATAACATATTTGTTACACAATGTCTGCCCACAGACTCAGGATGACATACCACATCTGGTTGCCATGGGTACAGTGATAACATTATCAACACGTAAACACAAATCTTTGAACAAAAGAGGATGTAGCTCTCAATACACACCAGCACACATGGAATGACACAGTAAATGTACAATCTGCAAGAGGATTTCTTAATCCATTTCACATCAAAAAAAGCGAATGATCTGTGCAGCATGACAAAGATAAACTGTAAACAAAAACAACATTTAAAAGTTTTTTGAGTGCCTTGGTTGTAAAAAGTGGTATAAGCTTGATGACAAGTCTTTTCACCACAAGGAATGAGCATGCAGCACTGTCATTCAAGCAGCTGATAGGGAGAGGTGAGGACACAGCCAGGGGGGCACAGTGGGAGGAGGAGGAAGGTCTGTACCAGGATAAACCAATTTAATCAACATTCAAAAAAAAAAGGGACAAAATGTAGAAAGTGTTACACTTTAAAGTCCAACAGGTTGCAGTCGATCTTGTAGTAGACGTAAGGATAATACTCTTGCTGGCTCAGGTTTAGGCCTGGGATGTCCATCGCAGACTGAAAAACAAATGAACAAAATGACAGTGAGGGCTGTTAGTGTGTGCGTGTGTGTAAGTAGCTGATTCAATTCCCGTGGGGGGCTAATCTGTAATCATCTCACAAAAGAGATGTTGAATGGAAAAATATTGTGTGTTTCCCAAAGTGGTGAACCTCACCCATCCTTGTTTGTGAATGGCTGAGCCTTTTAAGGATGCTCCTTTTTACTTAATTACAATACTATCGCCTGTTATCTATGACTCTGTTTACTTGTGGAATGTTCCAAACCTGTGTTTTCTGAGCTTCCCAGTCTCTTGTTGCTCTTATCATAGCTTGTTTAAAAGGTGTTGCTGCTATTCAATTCAGAGTAAGCACATATTTACAAAAAGTACTGAAGTTGATGAAAAATGTTTAGTGCATTGTCTTTTTGCAGAATGTTCAATATTTTTTGTGGAAGTCAAGAGATGGGTTGGGCTCTGTTTGAATGAACACTAAAAGTCAATATTACTCATCAACACTGCTTTATACTTGAATAAAAAACAACTAATTTATACTTAACAACAAGTGCACACTATAGATAGTAAAGAGTTTGACACCACTGTGGTTGATGTCTACTCTTGCAGTTACCAATTCTGGCCACGTAAAGGGGCACCTGTTATCCTCCTTCACAGTGATAAAGGAGAAGCAAAAAGACCCAATCCATAGTCCCAAATCAATACTATAATATATACTGAACTATACACAAAGTTTAAAAAAAATAGAAAGTATGCTTCTTATAGTTATCCTTTTATTAAATTCTGAAACCCAAATTGCTGCAGATGGTTTTTCCACTGATGTGCTGCTGTGCACACAGGCACTTGTATGGAGGTGAATGCCAACTTTCTGAGCTTTGGGTGGTTGATATACAATAAGAGTGCTATACAAATGCAGTCCATTACCACTGACATGCCTGCCAGTATGTTGCATCAAAATAAACAGGGTTTTTTTGATATTATGAACCTGCAGCAAGGGCAGTACTTTTACCCTTATGTAAAAGTACATTATGTTACAGTACTCACATCAATGATTGCTGCTGCACTGCTGTCCAGATGTTTGTACAGATCATTTAGCACCTCCCTCAGCTTCTTCATAGTCTTCTTGTTTGGCTGCAGGAGCATGGCCTGAAAGTTCACTGGCAGCCCATATCTGGAGTGACACAGTACAAATAAGCTCATCAAAAACCAAGATTCAAGATGATTTGTCATTTTACAACACAAGGTTGTAAATGAAATACACTTGTAGCCCTCTTACGCTACTACTAAACCAGAAAATAACATGAATGAATATACTATTAATAAGATTATGAAAATAAAAACCACTTTTACATTAAATTGTTTGAACTGTCAATAAGCAAAGGCTCTCAATATTTCAGCTTATATGTAGTTATATGAGTGGGTGATACCAAGACTGTGTGGGACCACAGTACCTTAAAACAGATTCCACAAACACCCTCAGTGCTTTGATGTGGATCCATGCGATGAAGGCTTCACTGAAGTTTACTTTCAGCCATCGGACAAGTGGGCCCTGCAGAAAAAATGCAGATTAGGTTCATATCTTTTTTGGATTTTTTTTGGTAGTTTGAATGTCGCCCAAATGGGAAAGACTGTTTATGCAATCAACAAGAGAGAATGTTTGCTTCTTATCAAAATTTCATTTTACTGCAGTGAATTTGTGTGTTCACAAAGCCTTTTCTGACTGCTGCAGGCTACACAGTACTGAGATTTCCAACTGCTTCAGGCTTTTTATTTAATTGGTTTCTGAGAAAAATAAAGTAATATTTCCATTTTTCTTTTACATAAGAGTGGAAAAAAATCATACGGCCAGACAAACAAATAACTTTTGTTATTCAAAAAACTACAAAGATTTTATTATACTAATAGAAATATTGCTCAATCTGTCTCCATTTGAGTTTCTAGAAATAAACTGGTTTGTGATCATTTTTAAACTGTAAATTATCAAGCCTTGGAGTTTACAACTTGAAAAACCTTTGAAAATGACCCCTGTACAATTTAACAAAAAAGTATTCTGAAAAATAAAATTAATTTGCTGTAATATAAAGGGACTGAAACCTCACTGTAATAGATTAACAATCACAGACAGGATTTATATCAGTTACTTTTAATCATGTACTTAAAATCATTTCAATGGTTGGTCTGGAAAACAGTAATATGCTTTGAAATATGAAACAATTTGTCTACCAGATGAGGAGCTACAGTATGCAGAACCACTTGTGTGGTTCACAAGGATTCACATGATACCATGAACATTCAGTGTGAAACGATATCCAGGTCAAGTAGAACATTTTTTCCTGTTTCATCACTTACAAACTGCTTCTTCTTATCTGTGGAGAGTCGTGTCATCTCCTCTTTGTCTGCCTTCATCTCCTCTTCATTGTACTGGAAATCTCTCACTATGAACCTGGAAATGAATTGTAGAGGGCAAAATCAGCTTCATTTCATCACTGTAGCTCGGTATTGTTGATATATTTAGCTTAGAGCTATTTATATTTGCCTTATAGTCTGGCCGTTTCTGAAAAAGCTCATTTTCTCTTGTAGACACTTCTCTTATTTGTGTTTGCTCTGTTTAGTAAGTGTGTGTTGACTTCTTAGAGCAACTCTTACTTGTTCTCTCTGGCTTTGTGTTTGAAGTCATCAATAGCTTTCATAAATAGAGTGACACTGAACAGTCCACTGTCATTGTCCTCAAATAGCAGACTGGAAGAAGAGATAAGTCCTTGTAATACAGCTGCAATGATATCGCTTTAAAAATGTTAAATTAATCTCCATTGTACAAGATATGCTTTTGCATGATCCAGTGTTTTTAACAAAATGTGTGTCATCTAACTTTTTATTTGACATGATGACATCACTTACTTTGAGGATCGAGGCACCACCATTTCAGCCAGCGTTTCATATGCTTTCTGCCAGTCAGCATATGCTGTCCTGACAGAACAAAGGACAAGAAAACACAAATTTAGCATCTCATTTATCTTTCCCCTGAATTATGCTGCTATATGTTTCTAGTTCAGTCATTTGCATCTTAACAGGTTTGCAAAACTTAAACTCACTTTGGTACAACCACCAGAAGAGTGATGAGGTACTCTGAATTGAGCACAAAGTCCTCCTTCTTGACAATGTCAGCCAGGCTTCTGGTCAGAAGGCTCCCCCTAGTGGCACACAAGAGTTTTACAATAACATAGGTGTAACCAAAAGAAAGTGTCCAGTGTAAGTAACACATTATAGAGTCCCAGTAATTTTTAAGACAATGGTGCCATGAAAACATGGTCACTGATCTTCGAGGAGTGACTGATGACTAAGTTCAAGGAAGTGTTTAGAGTCGCCTGGTAAAAAGTCTGTTCACTCAAGTCAGGAGGAGTTAAAAGTTTGTTCATTTAGCTGGAAGGCCTTTTAGATGATAGTTAACAGCTCTTGTTAACAATTCTTCAGCCTAAATGTAGTGTAAGACACAAATGCACATGCGGATTTCTTACGCATTCTTCCTCTCTAAGTTCTGCAGGTTTCCCTTCAGGTTGTTATAAGCTGATGCTCTGGTCTTCAAGTCATTGTCAATTTGGGTTACTTGCTGGAAAAAAAAGAGATATGTAGCTTAACAAACTCTTAAAGCAACACCCCTACACAGAATAGCATTGGTGTGTTAATTGGATGTCAGTTATGGACTTTGGTCCAGACCTGCTCTATATGTAATATGCATTGAAACAACCTTATTTCTGACTTGATGCTTTATAAATAAACTTGACTTAAATGAGGTATGTGAGAATTACTATTTTCCAAACCTAACTGAAAGACGTACCTTTGAGATGATTTCAGAGATGTTTTTAAGTGACTGCTTGATTGGATATTTTGCCATGTCCCACTGAAATCTTGTGATGTAGGTGACAAGATCAACTGAAAAGAGACAACAAATGACCTGTCAGACTATTATCTACCTCTTATCAAATTACAGTGAGACAGAGGTGGTGTAAAAGTACACTTTTATCACAGTGATTTCAGACACAGCTGAAGAGTCATTATATTTGCCGAGATTCTGTTCAGTACTTCTCAAACTCTTTGCCATTCTGCCCAGATACAATGCATGAAATTTAGTCTGCGTTAAAAGCATTTGGCTCTCTAGAAACCATGTTCCTGTTGGAATATCCACAGAACTCATTGCACAGTATTGACTACAGTTAAGCTCTTTATTAAAAAATGGTCCTTAACACTGTGAAAACTGCTAAGACAGAATTGTGTAGATTATTCAGTGCAATCTGGACACCATCTCTAGAAAAAGATATTGCTGCTTAACTTTTTATTGATAGTTTATAAAGCTGTTTATGCTCTCAAACAAAATCCCTTCATCTCCTTGGTGGGGCTGACGTAAATGTTTGTCTCAACCTGTGGCCTTGGCAAATAAAACCTGATCAAAGCTTTTCTTTGGTACTTAAATAACTGGGACACACTTTAAACATCACTTTACCTCCATTAGCCAGCAGGTTCTCTTGTACTTTGTCTCGACTGTCCTCCAGCACGTCGGCCATGTACTGAGCAACCTTCTTCACCACACTGTGAACAGCCAAGAGACATCAAAACACAGCCACAAGGCAATTTATAATATGGCAGACTTGCAGAGTTGACCATTTTTAACCACACTGTTCAGCAGCACATCAAAGCAGAACTGCGTCTACAGTGGTGAAGCCAACCAACTGGAGCCAAGTCACATCTCATAGTGAAAAAGTTCTTAAGAAAAATACATCTACCACTTAGGTTTGATTTGGACTATCTGTGTAGCTATAAAACATTTGTATTGTTTATTTAATGACAAAGGACAACAAATAACTCAAATTCAAATGATCTAATCAAAAATTTAATTAAAACAATAGCAACAGAAATGAAATTAATAGTTTAGGTATCGTTTTTCCAGCCATGTTGGAAGGAAACTTCAAAAAAGGAACTGGATTTAAGACAGGCTGTAGTCAAACAAGTGAAACCGTGTTGCAATGCTGGTCTTTCTCACAGTCTTGGAAATATCCACAGAGGAAGCAAAGCAAAGTTCAGGCAGTCATGGCTGGGTGTGAGATTTGAATGTCAATATTTCCAAAAGGCTATAAATTACACTCAAACATACTTGCAGCACATAAGTCACCAGGTATAAATATGACTAAAAAAGAGCTGCTGGTGTGTCACCCAACTGTAAATTGCCAAGTTTAGACTGCAAGGCCCGCTAGCCTCAGGGCCCTGTGAAATTCCTCATTGTTACAAGGTAGGGGAAGGGATTAAGGAATGGTAAACTGGCTACATTAGAGAGTCAGGAAGACTACACTGGTTAGCTGAGATTTTTTCCATGCCCTCTAAAATACATACTGTATTCAGCATGATTGAGAGAGCACAATATGCTGACAATTTAATCATTAAAACAGTCATTCCTTAAAGATCGTGAAAAGTAATGTTAAATTCAAGTCACAACATCACAGGTAGCGTACCTTTCAACAAAGGAGTCTAATTTGGCCAGTTCATCCGACAGCCCAACCAAGACATCTAGTGTCCCCACCTGTTTTAGAGCACAAAAATCAAATAAGTTAAACACTAACACATTATAACTTTTGACTCATCAGTCCTGAGATCTGGGTCATGAGGGGCTCAATCTGCCTACAGTGACATCCGGGGACTGGGGTGCAATGTGCTTAGAACGGCGCCACTTTGTCCAGGGCCGCTCATGCATTGCTAACAGTTCCAGGAGAACACTACAGCCCCATGTGGCAGCAAGGTCAGTGGGGTTACTTCACCTTAGGAACGGAGAGAAACTGAACCAGATGAGCTAAGCTGCTCTGTGGGTAAAGTACTTCATCAAACCGACGCTACAACATGCAGGCAACTTATAGGAATAAAAGCTGCTTCCTGTACAAACAATCAGCTTATTCTTGACAGTGGATACATAAGGTAAGTAATTACATAAAATCTTGTTTTTACAAGTAATATCATCATGTGGCTTTTTAAAATGAGACAATAATAATTATGAATCCACATTCAACTACACGGGTCCATTAATGAATTATTGCAGAGTAGTGGCTCTGTACTTGGGCGTCAGAGAAAAAGTTTGAAATAGTGAGTCCATGCTAACCTTGAGGTCTGGGATGTTGAACTTGTGGTTGTTGGAGAGGTTGTTGGTGCGTGTGGTGGCTGCCATCATTTTGTCCCATGTTTGCTGGCAGGTCTTCTCCCCCGGAGCAGAAATCAACCAAAATTCTGTCATGGCTACAGCACTGGTGCAGCTAGAGAAAACTGAGAGGAGAACTGCATCTAGACAAATCTGTGCTGCGTTATAAATCAATTAAAACAATGAGAGACACCGCGTCTACCTCTTCATGTATAGCTCAGATTTAACGACACCAAAAGTAAAGAATTGCGTTCACGTACTTCCTGTCTTTAGCTTAATCTAGCTTCAGAAAGATACAAGTGTTGTTATCATGAAGTGTCCTGACATTGTTTATCTGTAAGCGAGCTAATAAATTGATGCCAGCAAGAGGAACTCATTAAATGGTGAAGTCTGGTAAAGGCTTACGATATTGCTTTGCCAACGACACACATCTTCATAGCCTGACTGCTGCGAACTAACATTAAACAGCCACAAATACGAATTAAAAAGACCTATATAACGTACAGTGCTATAAAAAAACCAAAGCTAGCAAAAAAGATGGTTAAGGTCAGGCAATATCTAGAAGGGATTAGCTATCGTTAGCCATTTAGCTTTGCTCACAAGAACAACACAGGCGGGCATTGCTATTTTTTTTAACAATTTCACTTACCTGTGAATACAAAATATTTCCCTTAACAGATAAATATATAGCTGTTATGGCGTTACTACAGCTTAACAATTTTCATAGTTGCTATTCAGTACAGTTGGGTCTCCTGACAGCAGCATCAGAGTCAGCTGATCTGCCAGAGGAACCGGAAGGCCTGTCACACTCTGCTCACTGAGGAAACTCAGCAGCGGCCACAGCTGGTGGCTCGTGGGTACTGCAAAACAGGTAACACAATGACAGCCTCACAGTGATCTTTGTGAGCGAGTTTAATGCTAGTGATTAAGGAGACTTCAGTTAGGCATATGCATGCAAACATATGCAATGGAGGGCCTGGTCCTCCAGATAAAGGGGATCTGAACAATTAGGCCACTCTTCCTGGCAGTAAGCAGTCATGTAGAAGACTTCATGAATGTTATTTAAAAACAGTGATTGCAATAATATAGACTCAGAATAATGGGGCTGATTTCTTGAAATCACAGCCAAATTTACAAAAACTTATTTGGATGAGACAACATGTTTCCATTCTTGAGATAAAATTTAACCAAATTTCCTGAATTGATATGACTCCACCCCAGACTTGTACTTCAGACAACATTCCAAGTGCATTATTACTGTATTAGAGAAGGAGACAGCCAATCTTGGATGCCAAGTCAGCAGCATTTGTGGCTATAGAGTTTCTAAATTTGGAAAAGTCGGGTCAGGTTTCCTGACTTTGGGTGTCTCCTACACAGAATCTGAGGAAAACGCCCCCAAAGGGACATGTTTATAGTTCAGTGGGTCTGGGGTT
Organism: Acanthurus leucopareius; assembly: GCA_029814765.1. Taxonomy (NCBI): domain Eukaryota; kingdom Metazoa; phylum Chordata; class Actinopteri; order Acanthuriformes; family Acanthuridae; genus Acanthurus; species Acanthurus leucopareius. The sequence goes on along the minus strand of JAQMCX010000057.1, from coordinate 16,796,293 downwards.
CATTGTTTGGGACACAATGCTTGGTCTGCCTGGAGCCAACCCTCAACATCAAATGGCAGGGTGAACTTGCCCAAGACTGGCCAAAGGCCAGTCTGCTGGGATGTTATCAGGACACACACACATGCCATATTCAGTCTGTATGCAGAATGCAAACTACCACTGGGGGTCTGGTGTGTGATCTCTTGATGTTCAATCAAGAGAGAAAAGTGTTGTTTTAGCGATAAATAGCATTTTATAGAAAAAAAATCAAGTTTTCTGTCATCCCCTCTCATGAATATCATACATTGCAATTGTTTAGACTCCTACTTTTTGGAAACAACCACTTCAGTAGCCCTCACAAACACATGTCACAAAGTGTTGTTTATGGTTACTGACTAAGGCCTGGAAGTGTTCAAGTAGCCTATTCTATTATAATGGCATACAGGCACTGAAATAGCTAACAAATCTTTAACTGCTGTCACCTTACGTTCTTCCTCCAGTTCTTTATAGAATGCTCCCTGATTTTCCAACAGCAGTCTACAAAAACAATAAAGCTTACATTTTGTTGCTTGACTCACTTATTAATTTCCAGAAACTCATTCCTTTCTAACTGCTTTGTGTTGCGCTGTCACTGTGTACATCGCCTCAATAAGCTATCTGGCTCACATACACAACCTACATTATATAAAATATAAGCAGACAGTAGCCTATACAGACTGTATTTTTTTAGGAGCATATTTGCATGCACACTCATAAAAGTATATTATTTTGGGCATTCTCAAACAATATAATGCAAAATATCTAACAAATAAGCTCTCTCTGGTAACATGAACTGTCTATGTTTAATAGCTGTGGTCCCTATGATTGTATAATTTTCTTAGAAACAATACACTTTTCCAGTAAACCTCCCTAATAATCCCATTTATTGACTCTGTTATGTTATAAACTTATTGTAATTACTCATTCTGCAATTTATCTTGACAGAGAGGAAAACAAGGATGAAATGTGTATCATTTTTAGATTGTGCTATTGTTTAACCATCATTGTATGTCTAGCTGTATCTCTTCCTCACTTTGATTCCATTGTTAAAAATGACATGTCCTGGAAAAGATAGATAAACGCTGTTCCTTTCAGGTTGCATATCATAGGATAAAAAATGAGTCATTATATAATTAATCTTTGGATGTGTAAATAAACTGTGTTGATTCTTTTTACAATACCTAGATAGTTGCAGTAATTGTCAGAAAATGCTAGCATCACTTGGCAATAGTATTCATAATGGTATTGTTTTTGCATATTTATTTTCTTCCTGCAGCCAGTTACTTTATAATTCCCTGCTTAACATTCACATCACTGATAGCAAAAGTTTGTTTGGAGTTCCTTTTACTTAGCAACATTGTTTGGCAAAAAGAGCTGCTGAGTGACCAAACAACACTCACAACACTAGTGTCTGTTACATAAGACTAATTCACTGTGGGTTACTCAACATACTCAGTAAATAAATTATTCTTATTCCAGTATAAAAAAGATACTGTGGGTGTACATCCTTATTTGTTTTGATTTGTTTTTATATATTAATGTTTGTTTAAAGCATTAATTTTACATTTCAAAAAACAAAAAGGGTAATTATTTTGTTTGATTTGCTATTATTTAATCTTTTCATTGTTAGAATATGTTGTTTACTCTGGAAACTATTGGTCAGTTGTGGTCAAGCAATGCTGGGTCTTTCTAAGTCTGTGGGTTGATGTAATCTGTTTGCAATGTTTGCAAATAAGAATTCCTGCTGCACAATGCAGCCACTGGAGTATTTGCCCTCACAGTGGGTGGTACACATGTCTCGCTTTCGCATACCCAATGGCTGCGGTGGCTATTATGATCCAAACAATGGAAATCAAACATTGTGCTTTACTGGAAGCCACTTTAGATGCTATGTGTGATTAGACTTATATATACATAGCCTCGTTTAGTGTCGGAGAAAACAGGCACAAAACACGGAACAGCTTTTGTGTTGCAGTCGGAGGAAAAGACATGGTCTCTGCAGCCTTCACAATGGACTCTCAGCAATAGTTTTATTGGTGTAAAAATGCTGCCATTGTTCAGTTTTCCCCAAGGGGTGCTCAAGCTCATCTAACGCTGAATAATATTACAGTAATTTTTAAAAAAAACAAACAAACAAACACATGCACTGTTATATGATGTTAGTCAGTCAGGATGATAAAGATCAAGTCGACTTTGTTCTTGGTTAACATATAATCTGGAAAAATAGGACTTCTAGACGGACAAGGTGATTAAAAACTATGAAGCTATCCGCAATTTAGTTGTGAGAACCTAATTCTTTTAGAGATTCCAAAGATACATACTTTGGTGTAATTTTTATTGAATGTAGAACTATTTCTCTCTCTCCCCGTCTCTCTCTGTCCTTCTCTCTAATCCTAACACTTCTTGAAAAAACAGAGAACTAAGAAAACTTGGGTGGCCAAAGACTTCACAGACATTGCTGAAATTGGACTTTGACTCAACAATACAGACCTAGGTGGATCATTACAACAAAGACAAACAAAGACAAAAGACTTGTTTTCATATATTTATTTTACAAAATTTCTACAGAAAAAGTGCAAAGGAATCATAATAATATGCCTATAATTTCCAAATATGTATTAAAACCCTCAAACACATATATATGAAACAGTGTGATTAGAAACATTTTGAATGAGGGAATTTTATGCTCAGGGTGTGATTCTCAAGACAAAGATGATGTCAGTACTGATACTGAATCAAAAATACCCCTGAGAAAACACTTCCCTTCTGTTTAGCAAACAGTAGCTGAGCTTTCCTTTGCACCCTCCTCCTCCAGTGTTGAGGAGGGAGACATGCAAATTTATCTCCTTGGACAAAACACTGCCCTGGACTCTGTATTTTCAGAAGCAGCACAACTTCTCAAAGTCACAACAACAAAGGCAAAGAGACTGGAAAATTCAACATGAGCTTGAACTTGAAGCAAAAGACATGCATCTATCTTTTTATTACTTACTGAACTGATTCTTTGCAGCTGTTGAGTTTGGCTGCAGGAGAAAAAGGAAGATTCTGCTTTCTTTATTAAAAAGCATTTTTTTCTTATTGCTTAGAAATGGGAAACGCAATGAAGACATAACACAGGTAATTCTTGAAAAAATCTGACATGTTAGATTTTTAACATACAGTGTTCAATATAACTTTTTCTCTTCCGACTAAAGATAAAAAAAAATTTCACTGTTTCTGAAAGGTTCCCAAATACATCTGGAAAATGTATGGGGAAAAAAAACAAAAACAAAAGCTCAGCTCAACAATATTCTTCTTCTTCTTCTCCTCCTCCTCCTCCTCTTCTTTCTTCTTCTTCTTCTTCTTCCTCTTCTTCTTCTTCTTCTTCTTATTATCATCATCATAGTTGTTGTCTTGCTGTTGCTTTATCGTTGTTTTTGTTGTTATTACTGAGATTTCTTTTAGCTGTTGCCGTTGTTTTTATAAATGTTGTAACTGCTGTCAAGCTTTATTATTATGATAATTTATTGCTTTGGTAATAAAATGTCACTTGTTATCTATAGTCGTATTATAAAAATAACTGAGGTTGTTATCTTCGGTTTTGACAGCTCAAAACTCCGCCCTAATAAATTGCGCACTGCACTTTAATAAGATGCAGACCGGAAAATTCTAAAATAATTTAGGATTCATAAGTTATATTTATAATACATGACTAGGAAAAACTTTTGTTGATTCTATTATTCGTATCAATTTTCTTGTTTCTATTTCCGATTGGGTGCTTTGTATCACTCGAAAACGTTGCAATATTTTCGTCTTTGTGAGTTTTATTTTGATAACCGGATATGTTCCTGTTAATTTTGTTACGTTTTACAGTACTGTAGGTCCGTGCGTCTCATTGCGCTCTCGACCTCCATTGATGTCTTCCGCTCGGTCGTAACAAATGATCCGTTGCAGCTAACATCGTCAAATCCTTGAACGACAATAACTCGATCTAAACCACCACGTCCATGGCAATTGTTCTTTTCTTTTTAAGTTACCCCACCACTCTTTAAAAATTCCGCCTAAAAAGAAAAAGCGTTCTATCCCCTCTTTTGGGTTTTCCGCAGACGTAAGTAACGTTAATAATTGCTAACCGCGTTTTTAGCTTGCTACTTAGCATGTTGACAGTCAACCAGAGGAACAGAGCTGGTTTCAGTTTGACAACATCATGATTACTAGCTTGAGGAGATAAATTCATACTGAGTTGAATTATTACCGAAGATAATGAATAAGCAAACTGATTCTAGTCAAAAGAAAATATATATGTAGTTACATGAGTACATAGCGGACGCTAGACCATATGCTAACGTTACTAATGAATGCAAACGACCTTTTACGATAGCAAGCTAACGTTAGATAACTATAGAAATATTAAATGTTGTTTTGGACTGGTAGCAGACAGCCTTGCATGTGGCTAATACCTCCGGGGACAAGCATGAAAATATTGTTTGTTGTTGTGACATGGCAATATAAATTCATTCTTTTTAAACTGCTAGTCATTATTGCGTCAGTTCAGTTAAACGTTACTTTATTCTTAATCCATGGTCCAAACTAGCAATGAATATGTAACATATTTAACAAACAGCCATTACATTACATAAGGTGTATCACATTTTAAGTAAATTCTTTTTCCTGTACAATGCCTTCCTTCCATTGCTTTTAGCTCTCATAACAACATTTTGCCTGCTCAGTTGCTTAATCACGTTGTCCTCCAGGGCCACTTCACTCTGCATAAAGGTTAAGTTGTACAGGAGCATGTGTATGTGGGGAGACAGTGGCACTCCTTGTCAGTGAAGTCCTTCTATCAGTGTCTAATTCTTGTGTGCTCTGTCCTCATATGTCCCTCTGCAGGTGTACAACAACTATCCAGAGGATCTAGGGGCAGCTCTGTACAGAGAGCCATTTGACTTCAACGCCGAGCCACCTTGGGATCCTAGCTGATAGTGGACGAGTTCATCCAAGGACTCATCCATGTAAGTAGATGAGGAGTACACTAAAAAAATGAATACATCCTCTTTGATAATTTTTTCATTGTTGAGACATATTCAAAAAAATGCTATGTGTGAAACTGTGTATATGTTTGTTTAAATGGATGGGTATCATTGTTTATGAATTCATTGTGACAACATATTTACTCAAAACAGAAGGAATGAATATAGTGTATGAACAAGCTACACACCGTGGATGAATCAAAGCAGTCTGTGGCTATTTTAGATTTGTATTTCAGATCTATTTTGAGCACCTCTATCAAAATAACAGAGTGCAGTGCTCTGGACTGATCTCATCTGGAGTAGTTTTTTTCTTGCCCTCATTGAGTTGCACTAAAAGAGAGAATTGCTTGTTTATAGAAATTAATTCTCCTAGTTATGACTGCATTTTCTATATAGTGCTCTATGTTTTGTAAATGTAGTAAATGTAATTTAAAGTTAATATAATATGATTAACCTTTTCCCTCTCTGAAAGGAGAAATGTTATGAGTAACATAGTTAAGCAATTTAAGTTTAGTATTTCATCCACAACTTTTAAAAAATTACATCATTCACATTTTGGAGAAATTCAATAATTTCTGCTTAAAGAAATTAAGAAGGCACTGCAAATTTACCTTGGTCCCTCTATCTGTTCATTAGTTTGTGTCAGAAGTCTGTCTGTTATCACAGCTGATCAGAATTTTCGAGGGGCTATGGGGCTTTGTGGAGCACTAAACACACTTCCGCCTTTTTTTCAGGCAACACTGAAAACTTAAGGTAGTAGCATCATAGAGAAAGAAGAACATATTTTTTAATCTCAGGGAGTTGTGACAGTGTCTTGATGATCCAGTGATTTTACTTCCCTTGTGAACATCTGTCGCTCACTGCACCATTTTGGAGCAGCCCCCGCCTTCTTGCAGTTGTCAGCAATACAGTCTGCTTTCTAGGCACATTGTTGGTCTCCCTATTTAACCTCCCAAAGCTACAGCCATGTCACATCTGGTCAAGTCCAGACTACTGTGCCTCTCTGATGTATTGTGCGACATTACTGAAAGTAAAGTTGTGACACCAACCGCGCCAGTATTGTACCTTGTTTAATGCCATCAAAAAGAACCTTTACGGGTCACCAACTCAGGGATTGTGATGTGATTGTTGCTAGCAATTGATGGTAAAGTAAATGAACCCTGTGCCCCAGACTGTGTGTTTTCACAGCAGCTTTTCAGAAGAATAGGCCTCCTCCACAAAGCTATTCTGTGACGTAGAACCTGTTCTGTGCTCTGATTGGATGCTAAAAGAGACTGACTTGTTTGATTAGGGATCTCATAAGAAAGGTTTAGGTTCTAGCTGTGGTATAAACTAGAAAATACTTCAAATATGAATATACATTATACAGCTATAATTGAATGGTTTTGCATCCTGAACGTTGGTGTTTACTTTATCTCTTTTCCTTGTACAGTTTGTTGCATAAGCCTAGGACCCCAGGGGCTCGAGAGGGAGCCAGCAAGACCACTTTGGACTAGCCACATTCTTTATGCCTGTCGGATTAGAAGAAAACGGTTGAGAGGATGAAAGGAATTACTGATGAACCACAGTACTCTGTTGGCTTACTGGAAGGAGGCATGGCCCTCTGCGATGTGATTGACAATCACATTTATGAACAAACTCTGGTAAGGGATCTCCCTGGAACATATTGTACATCGAACCAGTGCTTAATAAACCTCAAAATTTTTTTGTCTTTGTATTGTCTCAAAGAAAGTATGTTATGTAATTGTAATTTACTGTTCATTACAAATTGTAAGGTTACCAGTATAGACGTGTATTTTTTTTTACTAATCTGCATGTATGTTTCCTTCTTCCTCAGTCTGAGAAGAATGCATTCTTTGTAGCAGACCTGGGAGTCATAATGAGGCAGCATGTTCGCTGGCGAACCCACATGGCCCAGATTCGACCCTACTATGCTGTCAGATGCAACAGCAGTCCAACTGTTATTGAAGTTCTTGCTGCCCTCGGCACTGGATTCATTTGCACAAACAAGGTACTGGCCCACAAACATTTTATATTACTGTGCAGGTTTTCCCACAGAAAATAACCACAGTAGCATTATGTTGTGTTTAGGCTATGCAGAGTCTTGCATAGTGAGCAGGAAATTGGTAAATGAACAATTATTTTAAAGGAGTTTCCTACCATTATTTTACAGAGTACTAAATTGGGTCCAGTAATACACCATCCCTCTTTTATCAGAGAAAGTTCTGGCACATTTTGTGGGTCACTGCTATACAAATAGTAGTCCACAAACTGTGAAATAGACATAGAGGCACCACCAAGTGGTCAGTGTGATTTAGGGCAGATATTGTGCAGATACAGCATTTATCAAATATTTTTTCTGTACTAAACCCTGCAGGATGTAGATGAAATGTCTGTTCACTATTCCACCTCGGATATATTTACGGATTACTGATCTGTGTTTGTCCCTTTGTATTTCAGTTTGAGATTGAGCTGGTACAGAGTCATGGTATTCCCTCTGAAGATATCATCTACAGCGGTGTTTGCAAACAAGTGTCTCAGATTAAATACGCTGCTAAGAACGGCATTGACCTCCTACTATGTGATAATGAAGCAGAGCTACGCAAGATTTCTCGCTGCCATCCCAATGCCAAGTAAGTGCTGGATGAGTATCAGTCTCGAAGCCACTGATGATGTGACTTGAGAGCTGCTATTTCAGCCCTGTCGAGTAACTAGATTTTTGCCATTGTGAAGCTAGATGTCAGATACTGTCGGTCTTTTGGGAATTTACTTGAAATACAACATGTTGTTTCCCATCTTCAGGCTTATAAGGATCACCAGTTACAAGAGGTTTTATCTCAAATCAGACTGTGTAAAATCATTTGATCATCATTATTTCTCAAGTGCATACATTTTGTTTTTTATTGTGTTTGCCTTTTAACTCATTCTAGTTGAGCATTATTTTTGCTTCACTAATTTAGTTTCTTTTTTTCTCTGCAAACCAGTAACCGAGATCCTTTATTTAACTCAGGCTGCTGCTGCAGGTTTCAACAGAAGCAGCTGGTCAGGACGACGAGATGAGCATGGCTTTCGGCTGCTCCCTCAAGGACTGCAGGCATCTGCTGGAGAAGGCTAAGGAGTTGGGTGTGCAGGTGGTTGGAGTTAGGTGAGGCAATTGTGCTGCAGCTGGTAATAAACCCTTTTGAGGAAATATACATATTTTGTAGAAGACCCAATACAGCTCTCTTTACTTCAGATATCTTTGTATAAATAATTTAGTCCAATTGGCTACAGAATAAACTATAACTTATCATGAAGGTTTCAGGGATTGACAATTAACTGTCTCTTCTACTGTATTTCGACCCCTGCAGGTCTCACATTTCCAGCTCCTGTGACATTGACCAGGTGTACGTTCACGCCATATCTGATGCACGTTGTGTCTTTGATATGGGAGTAAGTAAAGTTAAATCGTGTTTGTTCCTAATTGCTCAGTTCAGTCTGAGACTAGCATTTGCATTTTGCTTTCCATCACACACTGTTATGTTTTGGACAAATATAAAAGCTTCAGGAACACGCTTTGGTAATGGTTTGTGTTTGGTTATACATTTACAAGCCTTTGTCTGCCTCAGGAGGAAATTGGCTTTGACATGAAAATCCTGGACATTGGAGGTGGCTTCAGTGGCTCTGAGATCCAGCTGGAACTGGTCAGCTTTTACCACATTTAAATCACATTCTTTTTAAAGTCTGAGGAAATACAATGTATCATTTCTATCTATGCTCAAAATGTCAAATAGAGTAACCTCTTAAAGGTAATTTTTTTAAAGGCTTAACCCTTTTGGTTCCTTCTTTTTACGGCTGTAATTTCTTTTGCAGATCAATAGTGCAGTCATGTCTATGGTGGACCTTTACTTCCCTCCTTCTACTGGAGTTTCCATCATTGCTGAGCCTGGCAGCTTCTTTGTGTCCTCTGCTTTTACTTTGGCTGTAAACATCATTTCAAAGGAGGTGGTGGCACGGGATTGCCAGGCACATGGTCAGTGGCATAATATTCACTTAGGATGGATGGATGGATGGATGGATGGATGGATGGATGGATGGATGGATGGATGGATGGATGGATGGATGGATGGATG
>JAQMCX010000057.1:16760377-16783761 GCA_029814765.1 Acanthurus leucopareius | reverse complement strand
CATTCACAAGCAAAATAAAATTCAGAATGCAGCGTGACGTCATAGAATCGCCGCAGTTCGATCTTATCAGGAATGAGGTCGCACGAGCGTCTGAATCTAGATCGAGGGTCTATTTTCGATTAATCGCCCAGCACTACTTAGAAGTGTAATTTCCAACCACTTGTCTGTACTAAAATATACACATTGGTGTTTTGTGTCAGCTGATATATTGAGTTCTTTGTTTGTTGTGTTTGTGTCTCCTAGACTTAGTGCCAGCAGCAGAATTGCTCACCTCCTGCCTGAAGAGCAGGTCTACTTGAATCAGCAGAGTGGCACCATTCGCCTTGACTGTTTCACCCACTGCCTCATTGTAAAGTGTGCTCCTGATATCACTGTAAGTCTAGTTAGCTCTCTGATGGCAAACAAGGGACAAACAACTGTTTTCTTCCTCGACCTCTTTATCTATTACACACCAAATCTGAATTGGACACAAACAAAACCACCATTTCTGAGTAGTTCTTACTTATGTAAACAGACACCACCTTACCATTGGTAATGCACTCAAGTTTTACTGCCCTTGCACTTAAAAGAAATTTTTTTTTTAATCAAAGTTTTTATTGTTCTCCTGTATTAGTTTATAGACACCTTACTGGGAACACTAGTGAAGGAGCTGCAGAACAAGTACACCCCTGGCCGGAGAGAAGAGGCCGTCAATGTCACCAGGAGGTTCCTGCGCTCTGTGGCCCGGGTGTTTGTCATCCTCAGCGTGGAGATGGCTTCATCCAAGAAGAAAAAGTAAGAACTAACAGTGTTCTTGCTTTTCAGAGAAATTTTTTGAGAAAGTCTCTTGGACTAAATTGTAACTTAAGCAGATCAATGAATCGACTCAATTGTAGCACACAATGAGACTGCACATTTAACATGGCCTTGTGATTCAACATAAATGTTGATTTGGTCTTTTCTCAATTTCCTTCTCACAGCAACTTCATCCCCCAGCCCATTGGGAAATGTCGGCGAGTTTTCCAAGCTCTGCTGCCCTACGCTGTGGAGGAGCTGTGTAATGTGGCAGAGTCACTTATTGTACCGGTGCGAATGGGCATAGCAAGACCAACTGCTCCATTCACCTTGGCAAGCACCAGTATTGATGCTGTTCAGGGCAGCGAGGAGCTCTTTTCTGTGGAACCTCTGCCTCCGAGACCCTCACCTGACCAGTCCAGCAGGTCAGTTGGTTTAGTTGCCTTTCATTTTTCTTCCTTTTTTTTTCTTTTTATTTCTAATACTTTTAAGCATGTGCTCACTTGTATCAGTGAGAAGGGCTAGAGCCCCATGTATATGTGCAGAAGTGAAGATATGACTTTAACATTCTCAAATCATCAAGTCATCCACTAAATTTCTCTTTATCAAGAAACCCAAAGGAGAACAAGATGGATGTTTTCTTATTCAACTGGGTTATATAGATGATGGCTTTGGGTCTTTTGGTTCATTATTTTCCAGCTCCAGCCAGACAGCTGCATCTTACATCATCAGGAACCCCCAGCCTCGGCGCAGTAGCCAGTCTCAGCCTGTCAGAGGAAGAGACGAGGAGCAGGACGACATTGTATCAGCAGATGTGGAAGAGGTGGGGGGCCTCATTATAAAATCATTAAGGCCATAATAACCTTTGCATGCAAGGGGCTGTGTGCAAATTGATAACCAATGCACGAACGCTACCTTAAGCCCAAACAGTACTTTCCCTGCAAGTTTTTACTGAAATTTGAAATTTTGACTCATTTATTAATTATTATTTATTTTACTTGGCTTAGTCCTGTTACTGTATCATCTCAGGAGGAAATCTGAAAAGCCCCGCCAAAGTTTTCTCTCTTAGAAACTTGTGTTTTTATCTCTTAGGTTGAAGTTGTGGAGGGAGTTGCAGGTGAGGAAGACCATCATGATGATCAAGAAGAACAAGGAGAGGAAAATGCAGAGGCTGAGGGGCAGCACGATGAGCATGATGAGGATGGTGAGGAACACACCCTATGTTTTGGAGAACCTCAAGGAGATGTTGACACTGAAATCATGTTATTTTAATAATTACTTGAATTTAACTCCCAGCCAACAGGGAATGAAGCATCTGTTTGTCTTCTTCTGCTTTTAGGGAGTGACATGGAGCTGGATCTACTGGCTGCAGCTGAAACTGAGAGTGACAGCGAGAGTAACCACAGCAATCAAGATAATGCTAGCGGCCGTAGGAGTGTCGTCACAGCAGCCACGGCAGGCTCTGAAGCAGGTTGGTCAACAGCTGGTTTGAATCTTTCAGTCAAGATTTACTTTTAGATTTTCCTTTAAATCTGCTTACCTCATTAAACATTCCACTCAGTTTCCAAGTACTGTTTTATTCTTTTATATTTTTTTTTAAGTTCTCAGCGAAAATGCGCTCACTTGTCTTATTGACCTCCTTAAACTTATTTCTTTCCACAATTTTGTAAGGCTTCAACTGCTTACTAGATATAACTTGGACTTCTGTCTTGCTGCACTATAGTATATTTTTTTTAACTTTGCAGACTAATTCAGTCCTCACAAAATCATTAGTTCTTGACATTCAGCAATTTGGATTGTGGGGATTTGTGTTTGGAGAGCTAATGCTACAGCAGACAAAATTGTCCCTGGCTGAATACCACATGTATTTCATTTGCAGGCAGTAGGGTGTCCTTGGCATTTCCTATTTTTGGTATGAGCTCCTCTTTACTTCAATGCATATACAGATGTCAGGGCAAGAGTGAATTTGCAAAGTGCATACACAGATTCCTGCTGAGAGTTCCTTCAATTCGTCCTTTTCTCACGTTTCACTGTTAGTGTGTCTGTCATTTAACTAATACTTTCCCTCATCACAAGTGTAGTTTTGTTGTTCTTTCACCCAAATAACAGACTAATCAACTTGTAGCTTTTCCAAATGGTGTGGTTTTTTTTCTCCTTGGTCACCTACAATGACTGTCTCTTACTAATGATATTGTTATTTCGTTTCCATATAGAATTTATTCAGTAAAGTTGAGACATTGCTGTTATTTATCTTCAAATTAAAAAATCCTTGTAATAATAAAAAAGCAGATTAGATACAGAAATGAAATCGTGTTTTATAGCATAAGTTGATCATCAGAGTGCAGCTGTTGTTTTGACTTGAAGCCTCAGTCTTTTCACTGTCATTTTAGTGTTGTTTGGCCTTGTAGTGGTGTGATTCACTAACCCGCACTCATGTTTGGATGAATCTGATGTTAAAGACAAAAGAAAGAGGGGTGAAATGAATATGCAAGCCATAAAATGTGTCTCCTTTATCTTTTTTCCTCATCCCTTATTGACCTCCTCCTCTCTGAAGGTGCCAGCAGTGTCCCTGCCTTCTTTTCAGAGGATGACTCCCAGTCCAATGACTCCAGTGACTCCGACAGCAGTAGCAGTCAGAGCGACGATGTTGACCAGGAAACATTCCTGTTGGATGAGCCACTGGAGAGGACAACCAGCTCCTCTCATGCCAACAGTGCAGCCCAGGCTCCTCGCTCAATGCAGTGGGCTGTTAGAAACACCCCTAGCCAGAGGGCCACTGGAAATGCCCCTTCCAGCTCCTCAACACCAGCTGGTCAGTAAAGCTTTGTCTGTTTTTGTAGGAATTCCTCGTACAAGCTTTATGGTTCCAGTTGACAATGACAAAAACTTTGTGTATAATTCTACCTGTTGTGATCTCTGTTTGTTTTTCACAGCAAGTTCCACAGGCCTGATATATATTGACCCTACCAACCTGCGTCGGTCAAGTGCTATCAGTTCTAGTGCTGCTGCTGCTGCAGCTGCTCTGGAGGCCAGCAACTCCAGCAGCTATCTGACATCTGCCAGCAGCCTGGCCCGGGCCTACAGCATTGTCATCAGGCAGATCTCAGACCTCATGAGTCTGATTCCCAAATACAACCATTTAGTATACTCACAGTATCCTGCAGCTGTGAAGCTCACTTACCAGGATGCAGTTAACCTGCAGGTAAGCTACACTGCCATCATGTGATGAAATATAGACTCAACTTGTCCATTAAATATTTTCCTTTTTTTTCTGTATAGAATTTTCAAAATAATCACTTAACTAATGATGCTTTTTTTTTCTTAAAAAAACAAAAACAAAATCATGATTCATGGTAAATGTTAATTATGTTGAACCAGAACTATGTTGAAGAAAAGCTGATTCCAACATGGAACTGGATGGTGTCCATCATGGACTCCACTGAGGCTCAGCTGCGATATGGGTCAGCCCTGTCATCTGCAGGAGACCCGGGTCACCCAAGTCACCCACTCCATGCCTCTCAGCATTCTGCTCGCAGGGAGCGCATGACGGCTCGGGAGGAGGCCAGCCTTCGCACCCTGGAAGGACGCAGGTACAACAATACATTAATAAACAGTTATTGTAACACACACACACACACACACACACACACACACACACACACACACACACACACACACACACATACATATATACACATACACATATATACAAATATATACATATATTTATTTTTTTTCTAACATTATTGGTCTGAGGAGTTGATGATTTTGAGTTATGGTAGAACATCTTTAGCGTCTTGACTTACTAAAATCTAGCAAAAAGACCTGAGACAGATAAAAAATCAGAAAGGCTCCATCAATAGCCATCTCTGCAGTAACCTATCTCAGTTCAGTCCAATTATGCATGCACAAAATAATTTGATACACACTTTATTGAAGTGGAACTCACTTTTTTTATGTGTGTTGTATTTATTTCAGGAGAGCTGCAACCCTGCTGACAGCTCGCCAAGGCATGATGTCGGCTCGGGGTGACTTCCTGAATTACGCCTTATCACTGATGCGTTCCCACAATGATGAGCACTCAGATGTGCTTCCTGTGCTGGACGTGTGCTCACTGAAACATGTGGCCTACGTTTTCCAGGCTCTTATTTACTGGATTAAGGCCATGAACCAGCAAACCACCTTGGACACCCCACAGATGGACAGAAAGAGGTACATACTGTCTCTTAATTAAAAAAATGAGAGGTTACATCAGTGTCAGTATAACTGTGTAAGGTTTAAGCTATAAAACAGGAAAAATGTCACAATACCCCTCAAGTTTTTTCAACTGTCATTTTGTGAAAAATTCGTGGTCTGTGCCACTAAACAACTGAATTATCTGCAGTTTTGTTGTCTTACTTGACAAGCAGACAGCAAACAATTATGTTAGCAAGGGTACTTAAAATTGAACACTTTGACTAAATATACCTATTTTTAACAGTATTGTTATCTCCTCCAATTTTTCTAGGAATCGAGAGATTTTGGAACTTGGTTTGGATAATGAGGATTCTGAACATGAGAATGATGAAGACACCAATCAAAGTAAGCCAAATGACTTGTTTTCAGTACTATTCAGTGTGTAATAAATATTAAGAATAACTGCTTGACAGTTTAAATATGTGTGCTGACAGTTAATTTGTTTTTGTGTCAACTCAGGTTCAACTCTGCAGGACAAGGATGAGGACCCAGTTCCAGCTGAAACGGGACAGAACCACCCCTTCTTCCGGCGCTCCGACTCCATGACCTTCCTCGGCTGTATCCCACCCAACCCCTTTGATGTGCCCCTTGCTGAGGCCATTCCATTGGCAGACCAGCCGCACCTCCTGCAGGTCAGAAGTGCTACTTAGTCATTTTGTGTTATTCTCAGGATTCCCTTGAGATCATAAAGATAGAAGAGTTAGAGATCCAAACCTTATTTATAGGGATTTTCCTCTGGTACTTTTGTCTGCCAGCGTGTCTGTCAATTTATGTCTGTGTTCTTTTAGCCTTATGGTGACTAGTTTAGGATATGGATTGATATAGATAGATAGATATTGGACTACCCCATAGGGTTTCTAATGGAGTAGTGCTTGCAAGCGTTTCTCACTTAAAGTAATAGATCACTGAGCTCAAAACAACAGCAATATATTAGATTGATCACACAGTCATTAGCTAGACAGACTTAACTGATACAACAATATTATATAATGATCGAAAGGCATCTATGGCTTCAAATCAATTTTTGTGTCTTCTCTAACAGCCTAATGCCAGGAAGGAGGATCTGTTCGGTCGTCCCTCTCAGGGCTTGTACTCATCCTCATACATGGCAAGCAAAGGCCTGGCTGAGGCAAGCATGGACAGGAACTGCCTGGAGGTAAACATGGGCTCCTCTCTACCCTCCCCCTCTCAGGTATACCACCCCTCTTCACTGGACAAACAAGCTGGCAGCTGTGTTCTAATATCCATGCATATCAAACAACACTGAATGTTGAAGCGATTTCATTTTTGAATAAAAATATATAAAAACTATCCAGAACTAATTATTTCCTCATTATTTCTAATGGTACTTGAGAGCATTGGAAATAATGGACAGAAGGAAATGATGGATATTTCGGATGGTTATTCCTTACACTGAAACTCGGGTGTGGATATTGAAACACAGCCTGTATTTTGTAGATCTCATTTCTAAATTTCCATTCTTTCATCATCACACTGTCATCATCTCAACATCTGTTCACATTACTTAATAGCTGCTCTGAATTGTCCTAAAACAGATCCTACCTACTAAGATGTCTTACTCTGCTAACCTGAAGAATGTGATGAGTATGGAAACTGGCCAGCGGAGCACTGGGAACCCATCACTGGCAGAGCAGGAGCTGGAGGCTTCCAAACCAGGCCCTTCACCCCATGACCTTGCTGCCCAGCTGAAGAGCAGCCTGCTTGCTGAGATTGGCCTCACTGAGAGCGACGGACCACCTCTCCCTTCCTTCAGGTACAAAATCAGGCTGTGCTTTGTAATGTGTTTGTAAAGTGTATGCAACCTGTTTTTATAGTAAAATGTCATCCTTGACATATAGTATTTTCATATTGGGCAGAACAAAAAATAGCCTAATCAGAATATATTCTATTGATAACTGACTGACCCTGAAGAAAACCTGGAATATTTCAGTATCTTTAAAATTGTTTTAATATGCAAATGAATAGCAAGTGACTCGCAAGCAAAGCATAAACTTTCGTTTCCCTTTCTCCTTTGCCTCCCCAGACCTCACTGTAGCTTCATGGGAATGATGATCTCACATGACATGCTGCTAGGCCGCTGGCGTCTGTCACTGGAGCTCTTCGGTCGTGTCTTCATGGAGGATGTTGGAGCTGAGCCTGGATCAGTACGTTTTTATCTGAATATACATTTAAACTAGGGCTAGTTGATATGAACCAAAAACCTTATCTCCGTATTTTTAAGCTAAATGGTGATGCATGGTATGTGTTTTAGTATTTTCTGGTATGAAGTTTGTTCACTTTGCTTGCCTATTAATAAGGCTTTTTACACTGCCGTTGATATTGTGAATAAGTCCAGATACATGGAGTTTTGATATCAGTGTAAAATAATCATCATTAAGGGAGGTATTATGAGTGGATATGTCAGTTGGCTAGCTTGCCAAATTACCTCACCAGCTAATGCAGCTAATAGCATGATAAGTTATGTACTATAACAAATTGTTAATTTTAGCCAACCATGCAAACCAACCAAAGCCAAGGATATAAACTAATTATTGTTTCTATTTTCCAAGAGCAGTGCAACTCAGGGGCAGCTAATTAGTTAATGCAAGTAAGCTAGTTAGTGTCGTGGCATCAATGATCCAAATGTCAATTATGTCAGTAATAACAAGGGTTACATCAAGGTTATACTTAAAACTTTTTCACTGTATTACCCCAGTTTTTTGTACGAAAAAAAGATTAATAGTAATAATCAATTATGTATTGTAATGAACCAGAGATTAAGCAACATGGGCAGCCCCATAGAGTCCTCTCTCTTATCCTCTTTAAGAATATACTGCAATATTAACTGTGTGTTTACCTTGTCACCTTTCCTAATTATTTATAAATAATTATCAGTAATATTTTGGCCTTTTTTGCTAGATAGCAGATTCTTAAGTATTTTGTCTTTTGGTTGTTTATCACAGATCCTTACAGAGTTAGGTGGCTTTGAGGTAAAGGAATCCAAGTTCCGTCGGGAAATGGAAAAACTAAGGAACCTGCAGTCCCGTGACCTGGCCCTGGAGGTGGATCGGGATCGAGACCAGCTAATACAGCAGACCATGCGTCAGCTAAACACGCACTTTGGAAGGCGTTGCACAACCACACCCATGGCCGTGCACCGAGTAAAGGTTACCTTCAAAGATGAGCCGGGCGAAGGCAGTGGTGTGGCCCGCAGCTTCTACACGGCCATCGCACTGGCCCTCCTCTCCAATGATAAGCTGCCCAACCTGGACTGTGTTCAGAGTGTCAGCAAGGGCATGCAGGCCAGCAGTACGTGTCATCACGATTACAATTCAAGTATGACAATACATAGAAACTATACTGTATTAATGAACTTGATTTCATTGCTACATTCAATGGTACTTTTGTGATTATTGTGCAGTTATCTTATTAGTTAAAGAGTTTTTGAATGAAAAATTTTATACTCGGAAGAGAGCTTTTCTTCATTGTTTGTGTGTTTGTGTCTATAGATCTAATGCAGCGCTTGAGAAACAGAGACCGGGAAAGAGAGAGAAGAAGTGGAGGTCTTCGAGCAGGATCTCGAAGAGACAGAGATAGGTAATCCCCAGTTTCATACATAAACAGAGGAGACCACTTCCAATAGTGATCACAGTTACACTAATCAACAGCACACTGTAGTTAGAACGCTCATGCAGTGCTTCTGAGATGTTAAATGACAGGATTATTTTCACAGATTGAGACCTGCCTAATATTCTTGTACTATGCAAAAGCTATTTTTACTGTATGTGACCACTGTCCACTAATAATCCTCCAGGACTGAATAAATCTACTAGATGAAAACATGAAAAAAAGTTGAACTACTGAATAATTGTATTTTTCAATTGCGAATATTTTATATACTCATTATTTGAATTCTATTTTGAAATAAAATTTCAGGTAACCTGTCTGCTTCAGGACAGCTACCATAGACTGTGTGCATAATGAAATCACGTTAGAAAAAGAGAGTAATTTTTGCTCGATTATGACAAACTGCCAAGAATGAACTAACAAGAAGTTGAAAGAAAAGCTATATTTTATTTGAAAGCAGTCAGTTAAATACTTTAAATAGCAAAGCTGTCCATTTCATTTTTATAGTCATGCGATAAATTTACAAATGGTACATAACCAGTATGAAGGGTTGAAATTGAACACTTTAAGCAGTTTACTCTGTATTCCATTTTAATGATTGGATGAAAGGTTTGTGCTAAAGGAGTCTGAAACAAACCCGAGTGTTTTTGTGTTACAGAGACTCAAGGAGGCAGCTGTCCATAGACACCAGGCCATTCAGGCCTTCATCGGAGGGAAACCCTAGTGATGAGCCTGACCCCTTGCCTGCACACAGACAAGCCCTGGGTGAAAGGCTTTACCCACGGGTTCACGCAATGCAACCGGTAAGAAATCTGCTGCATTCATCAAAGCTCAGGAACCTACTTTTATCACTTAGTCTTGGATTTTGTGGTAGGCTTATACAGCTTATTAAACATATAATATAATTGGAGGCTGTAAATTACACATAGAAGTATAACAAATTTTTCAATTTTTCAAAAGTTCTTGACCTTGGTTAGGTTTTGTCCTTTTTGTCTTCTAAGCAATCGCCAGTATACCATAAAAATTATGTTGACTCATGAAAGTATGAAAAAAAAATTGTTCAAAAAAGATGGCAACACTTGTAACAGGTCTCTTGATTCTCCTTACTTCTTTGGTCATTGAAGAATTTCTGAACCCATACCTTTCTTGCTTCCTTCTTGTTTCTCTGCGCATTACATAGCAGTAACAGGTCATCAATTGAAAATCCATTTTTCTAAGCTGCTGCTGAAGTGTGCAGTGCATGTTTGGGTTGTTATAGTTAATGTTCTTGGTGTGGAAGGCTCTTAAGAACGGTTCAACATATCTTGACTACTAAATACTACTACTGCTCTTGTATTTGGAGGTCAACCACAACACCAGCATTGCTCGACACATTGATTGTCTGTCTGTTTTTTGAGATGCATATCCTGGAGCCCTTGCTCTCTCGTTCAAAGTCATGACTTTGTTTGAATGGATCAGTGATAAATTTAAATGTCTTGCTGTTAAATTACTCTCGAAACCGGTGCACATAGAAACCATCAGGGGAACATGATACAAGTGCACAGAACAGTAGCTTGACTCTCCCTCTTTTGTATGGCTACCAGTCTCTCTTGCTAGAGCAAATGATGGTTTCTATTACCATACTTAGCCAAGTTGTGTCTTTGTCTCCTCAGGCGTTTGCCAGTAAAATCACTGGCATGTTGCTGGAGCTTTCCCCTGCCCAGCTGCTGCTCCTGCTGGCTAGTGAAGATTCTCTTCGAGCCAGGGTGGAGGAGGCCATGGAGCTTCTCATTGCACATGGAAGGTATAATAGCCTGATCTGTGTCACAGACAGAAATGCTAAACACAGTCAGCTCTGTTCACTGTAGTGAAACACACATGGTCTTAATTTCAATTGTTATACAAGTAGATTATATATTATATCAAAATTAAATTGTATGAAG
Organism: Acanthurus leucopareius; assembly: GCA_029814765.1. NCBI lineage: Eukaryota > Metazoa > Chordata > Actinopteri > Acanthuriformes > Acanthuridae > Acanthurus > Acanthurus leucopareius. Next base: position 16,773,202 of record JAQMCX010000057.1, on the reverse strand, counting down.
TTTTATTAACTAACCATAAGCCTACTCTGTCTCCTCCAGGGAAAATGGAGCTGACAGTATATTGGACTTGGGTCTGCTGGAAGCTCCAGAAAAAGCACAAGTAAGCTCAACGTCTTTGTTTTCACCCTATACTGTCCTAAATTGTCAAGTATTCTTTGCATTTTGGTTATATTAGCTGTGAAACATCAGGGATGTTTCAGCATACTTACTAGTATCTCACACATAAGATGTTTCTGTACTGTGTGTATATTCTAAATAGCCTGTCTTGCCATACATAACAGTCCCTCTCTCCTCTCTTTTGTGTGGTTGTAGCAGCAGGAGAACCGTAAGCGTCACGGCTCAACCCGCAGTGTGGTTGACATGGAGCTGGATGATCCAGATGATGGAGATGATAACGCTCCACTCTTTTACCAGCCTGGTAAACGAGGTTTCTACTCCCCTCGGCCCGGCAAGAATACAGAGGCCAGGCTGAACTGCTTCCGTAATATTGGCAGGTAATGAATTGTTTCCCTGTCTGGTCACACATGAGGAGAATTATATTCAGATATTTCAGTCAAATTGAAACATAATTCGGGACAAAAACAGAATTAGGGAAAATAAGTCACATCTCTATACAAAACAATAAGTTAAAGGTTGTATTCTCTCTGCAGAATACTGGGGCTGTGTTTGCTTCAGAATGAACTCTGTCCAATCACATTGAACAGACATGTCATCAAAGTGCTGCTTGGGAGGAAGGTAAGTGAAAAGAAGTTGTTTGATAATATATTTTTACACTTACAGAAGACCCTGCTTCATGATTTTGGTAATGATATCACTAAATCTGTTCATTATCTGTATTACTGTAGGTGAACTGGCATGACTTTGCATTCTTTGACCCAGTCATGTATGAGAGCCTGCGGCAGCTAATCCGCCACTCTCAGGCTGGTGAAGCAGATGCAGTATTTGCTGCCATGGACTTGGCCTTCGCCATTGACCTCTGCAAAGAAGAAGGGGCTGGACAGGTAAAGGACTACACTTTAATAGTATCACTGTCTTAAAATTAAAACATTAAAGGCTAGTAAACTGAACTTCCGGTAAGATGGCGGACGGGTCGGTTGCCTAGCATTTAGCTCGCCCACGTTGGTAGAAATGAACCGACTCAATTTCAGTAACTCGATATATAAAAGTTATAAACTTGGAGATGAGTTGATACTGAAGCCGGAGAAATATTAGAAGCTCAAAGAAAACTCGAGAACAGTCTACAATGGAAGAGGTCTCCGACCATGACGAAAATGAATATGAGGATGGCGCAGCGGAGAAAATGGTCTAGGCTGAAACACTGAGAACTGGACTTAATAACATCAGCAACGACATAAAAGATCTTAAACGAGAACTCCGTAACGAACTGATAATATTTAAAGACGAATTGAAAAGTGAGATGAGATAAGAAATCGCCACCCTCAGACAGGATATTGACCGCAAACTTATAGAAAGCAACAGAGAACTACAGGAGCAGAAGACGAACATAACCGAAGCCCAGGCTCGCATAGCAGAGTTGGAGGAATTCAACACGGAGGCAAGCAACCTGCTAAGGAAGAAAACAAAACAGACACGCCGGATGCAGGACGAAATAACTGACTTTGAAGCGAGATCACGGCAAAACAACGTCCGGATTTTCGGCCTGCCCGAGGACACAGAGAGAAGCTCTCTTACGGACTATTTAGACCAGCTCCTTAAAACGAACCTGGAGCTGCCAGAAGGGACCGATTTACAAATCCAACGCGCACACAGAGCTCTCACACGAAAACCAATTCCAGGTAGAGCTCCGAGATCAGTAGTGGTCAATTTCCTTAAGTTTGAAACCAAAGAGATGGTTCTACAGAACGTTTGGCAGAAGAAGGGGATACAGGTGGGTGACAAGAAAATCCAATTTGACCACGACTACCCCATTGAGATTGTCCAAAAACGCAAAACATACCTGAACATTAAGAAGACATTGAAAGAGAATGGGATCCGTTTTCAGACCTCATTAACGAAAATACGAATCCATTGGAATGACGGCGTAAAGAATTACTACAACGCGCGGGATGCAGCGCAGGACATGAATGCAAGGGGAATATCCGTACACATACCGAGCGAAGATGCGGGGCTTGCGGAGGAGAGGATACAAGGTGCTCCGAGATGGCAGGGAGTGGGACGCGACAGAGCAAAGCAGGATGAGGCGACACAACGAGCGAAGGAAAAGCTACAAGGATACCAGAGGAGAGCGACATCTAACATCCTGCTAGCGTATGGAGGTAACGGGGCTACAAGACAACACTGAAGTAGTTCATATTGGATTAATGAGACTGTAAGAATGGGACCTCGATCCTCTAAGTTTATTATTACTTATGGGCTTCTTTTATTTCATCTAATCATATAATGATACCGACAGGGCGAGGATGAGACATCAAGGTTGGACATGTCTAGACTGGTGTTTGAACCGTTTAACGGGTCTAGGTCAAGGGATGGGCCCTCACAGAAGAGGATTTCCCATCCACCCACCAACATGGACTCGGGGGAGATGCGAGGATTAACCCCCGTATGGAAGTTCTGTTTAGCTGTTCTTTGTTCATGTTTTTGTAATTTTGAGCTGAACCAGAAGACAAATGACCGAAAAACAAATGAACAAATACTAGACACTAAAACAAAGATAAATGATACATTACTGGACGAATACAGAAAAAAGAATACATTTTTTAAACAAAGTTATTACGAGATTGACCCTAAAGCAACAAAATTCCTAGCAAGACAAATACGAAAACAGCAAACAACAAATACTATAGACAAAATTAGGGAACCATACACCAATGATATAATACATGAACCAGAAAATATAGAAAGAGTATTTCAGAGGTATTATGAAAAAGTATATACACAACCATCTGCTGCAAACTAGGAAGAAATGAGAAGTTTCTTAAATAAGTTGGATTTATCGACAATTGGTACTTCCCAAAATGAAAGACTAACAGCAGACATTACAAGAGAGGAAATTATTCAAGCAATAAAGTTGTTAAAAAATAACAAATCCCCAGGGAGTAATGGATACCCTGCAGAATGGTACAAAATGTTCAAGGAGGAGATGTTACCAGTACTCCAGACCTCTTAACTGGACTCTCAAAGAAAATAAAATGCCACCATCATGGGCAGAGGCTATGATTTCAATCATTCTGAAACCAGGTTAGGATAAAGACAGATGTGAAAGCTACAGACCGATTCCAGTGCTAAATATAGATTATAAATTATATACATCAGTTATCTCCAGAAGAATAAACACCTTTATAGCAGATTTAATAGATTTAATGGCTGACAATTGTGGAGGAAATATTTTTAATGGAAAAATTGACACAAACTGAGACTGCAGGAAGCACAACTGGACAGAAAATGGAAAAAAAGGACCGTATACAAGGCTCAAGATGACAGCACTGGACTGGAATAATAATTAAGAGATGTATTAACCTCCAAGGCTCTAATTATATGAAGGCACTTCCCAAGCAGCTTCTGTTACTATTTGTTTGTGGTTTGTTAGTTTGCTGTTGTGACTGGCATGTCACTGTTGTAAACAAAATACCAATAAAGATTTAAATTTAAATTTAAAAAAAAAAAAAGCCAATAAACTATTGTTCAGTCTGCAGCGTTCAAACTAAAGATAGCAATGTATTATAAAAGGTGAGAACCTAGGAGCAATAATTCTTAAAAGAAGTAGTAAAGTATGATCCAATGCATGTAAAAGGTATTTAACTGAAAATTTGCAAACTGAATTATAAGACTTTTTATAAAAAATTTTAGATCTTTTTCAGGCATAATATAGTAAAAGTTCAGAAAGTTAGCAAAAACTACCCAGATTTCATTACATAAACTGAAAATTTGGACTCAGTGAATATCATAGAAACCCATAATGCCCTTTATAAAAAAAAGCTCAATATGTTTCTTGTTAATACACATCTGAAGTCCACCTGCTTTTATTCACTGTATCCTCATACAAAGTATAAAGTAAAAAAGAAAATCAACTGCTGCTTGGCTCATTTATTTGCTTTACAGCCTGAGGTCGGATTTGGAAAGCAGAATCTGGAAAGATTTATGACGAGTATGTACTCTAAAAGATGTTCATGCCATAAGTCCTTGTTAATGCCTTTTCCTTCCTGGTTTAGGTGGAGCTTCTATCTGGTGGGGTCAACATGCCAGTAACGCCCCTCAATGTGTATGAGTACGTGAGGAAGTATGCTGAGCACAGAATGCTGGTAGTGGCTGAGCAGCCTCTCCATGTAAGTAAAATACTAATAGAAATGTTACTCCATTTTAATTGGATGTAAATACTTTGATATTTAGTGTTCTACAAACTTCATCTCAAAGTGTGTCAGTTTTTTAGAAGCCAGACAAATCTTCTGCCTGTCACCCTGAATGTGTGTTCACACCAATTCTGACATCCTGTGTCTTTCACAGGCAATGAGGAAGGGTTTGCTGGATGTACTCCCTAAAAACGCCTTGGAGGACTTGACAGCTGAGGATTTTAGGCTGCTGGTCAACGGCTGTGGGGAAGTCAATGTCCAGATGCTCATTAGCTTCACCTCCTTCAATGATGAGTCTGGTATGCTGGTCTGTCTGGACCCCCTGCTCTGTGTCTTTTTATGTCTATTTTCCTGTCTTATCTGTTTCCTACATTAACTCAGAAATAAAAGATTTATTACTTTACATTTTTTGTGTGACATACTAAGCATAGCCTTGTGCTTAATCCAACAGGGGAAAATGCAGACAAACTTCTGCAGTTTAAACGCTGGTTTTGGTCCATAGTGGAGAAGATGAGCATGACTGAGAGGCAAGATCTGGTAAGTCTCCTCTCATCTCACAAACTTTCATAAACAAGTTGACTCACTGGTGCTCTCAGCAGAGCAGTGCTTAGCAGTGTCAGTAATTACATGAGGTACATACCTTGAAGCTTAGAACAACAACAAACATTTAACAATTGAAATTTACAGAGCATTCTCTGCTTGGTCCCCAATATTGAGTAACAATCTGGTAAAAGCTACACAAGAGTTACATCTTCTGGAGATGAGTCTTAAGTTATATTCTTTATGCATGAGGTGATATGTTTGACTTGCACTAGTTAATGCTAGGAAATTTACGACTCCTGCCTTTCAGTAGTAATTAACTACTCCCAAGAAGTAGTCGACTCATGAGTCAGTTAGTAGTGGGAGATATAATTTTCACTCAGTAGCAGTGATCAACTTGTCAGAGAGTTTTCAAATAGATCCAGTAAAGGGTTAACTAATGTAGGTAGAACCAACTTAGGGTAGGTCAAATAGCAAAGTCCCCCATTGACTAGGTAAGGCTGTTTTCAAATGAAATTTTATCTGATTGGAGTAAAACTCTCCCAGGCTTGTCTTTGCTGGAGATGATGTTTGTTAGCAGTAACTGTAACTGCTTTCTTGCACGGATAGCAAGAGTTTTTCCTCCTTTAGTAACCTAAAATTCTGTTAATTCGACATGGCATAATGTAGAAAATGAAACTATGGGTCTGCTCAAGGAAAGATTTTCACTCTGTTGACTGTAGCAAAGCAGAGGGGCATACGGCCCCTGTTTCTTTCTGACAATTGTTCTTGCTGCCTGCTGCTTAAGCACCCCACAATGCAGTGTTGAAGTCCCACATGAAAAACTATGGCCTGTCAAAAACAACCACCCGCATACTTGCAGTAGGTGGTCATTTTAACTGCTTAATTTCTGAATCTAGACATCTACAATGATGCTGTCCATTTGTTGTTTTAATTGCACGGATGTATTCATGGTAATTTTAGCTGGCTCTTTTGCACGTTTTGTTTTTGAATCATCAGAGTACACAAACATTTGAACACTGCAAATGATCGCGACTGAAAGTGGGAAATGTGAGTAATGATTTTCTTTTCTTTGTCCTCAGGTGTACTTCTGGACATCGAGCCCTTCCCTGCCAGCCAGTGAGGAGGGCTTTCAGCCGATGCCCTCTATCACCATTCGACCTCCAGATGACCAGCACCTCCCCACAGCCAATACCTGCATCTCACGTCTTTACGTGCCACTCTATTCTTCAAAACAGATACTCAAACAGAAACTCCTGCTAGCCATTAAGACCAAGAATTTTGGTTTTGTGTAGAGGTTCAACAGAAAAGAGTTTAAAAAAAGGAAAAAATAAACATGTTTACTGTTGTGTAATATTTACCTAGCTCCATTTTTCTAGATTTATTTTTTGTCTATACAATTTTATGAAATTCGACATACTGTCGCTATCTTCCCAGGCGGTAATATTTGTTTGTGTTGTGAACACAAACAGCTTGTTATTTTTATTTCAATTTTTATTGTTTTTTGTGTTAATGATGAAGAGGTATACAGTCCAGAACATTCCTGCATTGGCACTGTAAAATGTAAAGCCCACAGCCCTGCTCTATTGGCTTAAATCTTTGCTTCCCAGGAATGTGGTTTGACAGAAGGCTGTCTGCCGAAACCCAGCCAAAGATGACAGCAGTAGAAGTATTTAAAAGAAGAAAAGAAGACACACTGTGATTATAAGTTTTTTCCTTCCCTAGAAAAGTACTATCACTGACAGTTCACTGCTGCCTTTGTGGAAAGTCCTCTTTTTCTTGTACAGGGGGAGTAGGGAATTTCAAAATAAACTTGGATGCAAATAAGTTGTCCGTTTTTATTATTATTATTATTATTATTATTTCAGTGCTTTATGATAAGAGTATCAGGGAATTAAATCGTCCTGTTTTGAGCTATTACATATCTAGTGTGTGGATTTCATGTTTGCTGTAGCCCTCTGTAGGCAGGGAGGTTCAGCTTTATCATAATAGTGACAGCAAAAGAGACTCTTAGGCTGGGTGAGAGAGAAGAGATGACATGCACCAATTCTAGCCTGGCTAAGATCGAACCTGGGACACTACAGAAAGAATTCAGTCCTATTGCACATTACCTGATTTCCCAGGAGAGCCACGAGGGTGCATAAAGTTGGAAAGTTTCTGTGTATCTGAATTCTAAAAATAAACGAATTTTTTTTTTTTAAAAAAAAACACTGCAATTATAAAGTAAATCTAACACTGTTTAACAAAGAATCTGACAAAATCCACCAAAATCAGTCAATGGTTCATGTAGCAAAATATAACTTTGAACAGAGGCTCTTGGCCAATCAGCATGGGAGAAATTTTAGCACCGCCCATTTAATGGAAATATCACGGCCCGTTTGTGTTGCCTTAAATGATCTTGTCAAAGAAGGAAATTGGAAAACTCATTTAACAATGCTGGAAAAGTGTCGGGTGTAAACAAGTATTTTGTTAACAAGTGATAGCAAATGCGATATAAAAAATGAAAAACACTCAAAATTGTAACAAATAACACTGCAGAACCATTCTATATCTCAACCATAATCATCTTCTTCGGTAAACACCTGCAAAATTTAAAATTATACTATATTCAAAAATACAAAACCAGTAATTTTGTTTAAATTTAATTGTGGGGCATTTATCAAAGACTGCTACGTATGCAATGGTGAACTGGCGAAATGCTGAGTCTGAGAAACTGTGATGTACAAGTAACAGTGAAGGCAACGCATCTCCTCCAGTTAAAACGGAGCCATATGAGGTGAACCTATTTCCTCGCGGTCACAGTGGAGGCATTGTGGTGGTCAGCTAACGGTGGCATATCATCGTGCAATGATATCAGCTAGCATAATGGCTAGTTAGCTGCTCTGTCACTGCAGCCTTTATGGGTATTGGGTTATTAGTCAGCTGTCTTGCAGGACCGATGTCGCTGGCAGAGGAGGGGACGAAATTATTGTTTTCCGTCATGTCTGAGTCGTTCCGTTATTTTTAGCTAGCACTGCAGGCTAGCGCGGCTAATAGCGGCAAGTAAAGCGTGACTAATCGGTCTGTTGTTTGACAAACAATACTTATGGAGCAGTGGCAGGACGCGGCCTCTCAGCAGGTCAAGCTGCTTACAAATCGTTTCAATGAACTGTTGTCCAAAGGCCTGGGGTTGCTGCGCACCGAGCTTGGTGTGGATTTGGGGCTGAAGCCTGATGATATTCCGCCATGGGTGATCCCCTTAGCGGCATGCACCGGACTGGTGCTAATGGTCGCTCTGTGGGCCTCAGTCTGCTGGGCTGGCTTGAAGAAACGACCCGCTGTTAGCCCTGTGGAAGACGGCTTTGAAGTAAAGCGTGCTGTCATTAAACCCATCAAGTCCGAGGAACCGAAGAGAAAAAAGAAGAAGGCAGAAAAGGCAAGTACCGTAAATAAAGCCGGTCTAAGGTAACGTTACACCCTTTCCTAGCTTCATAGCCGTACCATTAGCTGAGATAACTGTCAAGCTAATGCCACAGTGACAGCTGAATCCGATGTCAAGGCGACAACCCAAGCTAGCTATTGGTGTTGGACCTGGCTATGCTAGCACTGGGTAGTAATTCATAGCAGTTACTGGAAAGAAACGAAACGTTTGATGACCCTTTATATGTTTTTGTACACATGTGCTTCTAGAAAGCCCAGTCAAATGGCAGAGCTGTTGAACCACAGGAAGAAGCCATAGTGTCAGAAGAGATAGTGCCACATCACCAGCCGCCCCCACTAGAATCCAAGGCTGAAAAGGTGACAGAGGTAAATTGTTGTTCCAAAGACATGACAACACACAACCACATGTTGCGATCAGAAAATCTGGATTGGTCCTATGTGACGTGTCTAAGTAATGTTTGTATGAATGTTTTTGCTTTTCTTGCATTGCCTCCAAGTCTCAAAAATATTCTGGTCTTCTTCAATGAAAAGCAGTTTTCTCCTTGTCACCCTGCAGTGATGTAACCAGACCAGCTGCCAGTGTGAGGTTACAGTTTTTAAGTTGCAGGTGCAGCAAAATTCTTGAAGGATGACTTCTGGCTTAGTATGCAAAAGTGCAGCCTTTCATATAATGCACACTGGATAACACAAAACAACACAAACTGTGCTCCTAACAGGTGCTGGTTTCTAAAGATTTAGTATTGTAGACACTTAATAGACGAACATAGTCCTTAGAAAAAGGATATGTAACAAAATTAGGGAGTGTTGGACACTGGATGTAGTTTCATTTATAAATAGACATGGCTTGAGCATGCTCATTTGATTGAGTGGCCATGATTCAGTCAACGTAGGGTGAAATCATATATGCTGCATATTCTCTTCATTGTACCCCCCTGCCCACAATAACAACTTTGTTTAAAAAGTAAATTACTGATTTATCATAGCAATATTAGTCAAAGTTTGTGATGCTTTCAAGCAGGACATGCTTCATTTCTACACCAGCAAACACTACTTTTAATGGACCAGTTTTTTGACAATTAAAATTAGTTTGTGTGTTTTCATGGATAACATAGATCACAGATAACAGAAAATCCTGATGGCTTTCCCTTCCTGTCTTCCCGGCCTATATCATGGACAAAGAGCTGATAGTGTTATATTCTATTTGAGAGATAACTTTTGGTGATAAATTAACAGAAAACAGGTTGGAGACGAAGGCTACTTGTCAGCCTTGCCTAAAAATCAGCTGTTGTAATGGCTGCAAAAGTTTTGTCCTCATTTTCTAACCCAGTCAACAGGAAATTGTGTTATTATATTTGTATTTTTTTAATGCAGTGCTATCAGCCACTCACTGAACCAAGCTACACTGGTAGTAAAAAAAAAAAGTCCCGTCAGTGCAGATTTATGGCCCAAAATGGTTTAATCAATCAATCTCTACTTTAATGTCCTCGTTATTGTGAGATACACTGGCTTTTATTCATACTTTATGCCCACAATTTCTCTTGTTGTAGCTAAAGAAATCCAAGAAGAAGGCTAAACAGGCTGTAAAGGAGACAAAGACAGTGACTACGGATGGTAAAGAACCAGAAGAAGGTATAATGTCATAAATCACATTATGATTCATTTTTGTCTGGTCAAAGTTACACCTGGGTATAGTATCACATATTTGAGGAGGCCTGTTTTTGTTTTTGTTTTGTTTCATCTAGAGTCAGCATTTCCAGTAATCAGGCCTTATGTCACTTGGCAACTAACTAACTTCTGTGCTGTTTTTAAATGGATGTGGCACTTGTTAAAAAACAACTCTATTGATACATATTTTTTTCTTTGTAGAATAGGACCAGTTGTAGACTGTTTCTCAGCAAAATATATTTAGTGTGTGTTAGAACAGTCTCCACATCTATTTCTTTATCCTGCCTAATCCATACCATGTTTCCTCATAATCCCTTAATGAACCCTTGCTGTATTTTGCAACTAATTCCACACTGCACTCAATGTTACTTTTCAGGCACATGGGAGACCAAGGTCAGCAACAAGGAGAAGCGTGAGCAACGCAAGAAGGACAAGAGCTCCAGTGATGGCTCAGCCAGCCCTGGAGGAGGGGACACACCCTTGAGCACTCCCCAAGAGCAGCCCAAGGCCTCTGCAGGCCCTGCACCTGCCAGCCAGAAAAAGAAGAGAGGTGATTGTAAAAACCTTGTAAATTTTGTATTTAAGTAAGGTAAGCTTCCTTTGAGAAGGTTTAAAATTGCTAAGAGTAGTTTGTCAACATTTTTTTTTACTTAAACATTGACACAAAACACATACCTCAAGGCCATCTTGAGGTAAACAGCCCAATATGGCACCTAGAGAGACACATTTCTTGCTGTTGTTCTGTATAGGCTGTCGTTAGTCTGGTTGGTCTCTTGTTGACAAGACACACTATAAATAGAGGCTTCGGGGGATTTAAACTGAGTCTTGAGTGAGTTTTTTCCCTGAAGTGTTGTGACTGAAGTGTTTGTGGGTGTGCTTCCTTCACTATTAGGCTCCCGTGATGTGTACTTGACACGTATTGACCTTTATTAATTCTTTCTTTTCAGGAGAATCCACTAAAGTGAAGGCTGAGAAGGTTGAGGCTGTTGTTGTGCCTCAAGGTAATTATCAGTAGAAGCCTTGGATTGATTGCCTGTTCAGAAAGACACCCAAAGCGCTGATATCTAATTTATGCCTAATCTTTGATCAGCCGAAAGTTGACATGCTCCACTAGAAACTCCAATGTGAGATGTTAATCTGATCTTTTTATTCTGGTCAAGTATCAAGTGTTTTTTTCCTCTTTTTTTTTTTAGTGAACAACAGTGAGGTGGCAGCAGTAGCTGGTGTGACTGACATGGCTGTAAAGATTCCTGCTGTTGTTCCAAAGACAGGCCCCTGGACAACCACCAGAGAACCAGCATCACTGTGGAGCAGCGATATTGATGGTAAAAATATTTTACCTTTACTACTCAACCCTTCCATTGTTGAACCTTACAGGTGTAAATGTAATGCTTCAAAGCTTCACAGCTTCATGCCTGATCACCTCTGTATCAGATGCTTAGTCAGTGATGCACTGGTTGATAAGCTGGATCAGTGTTGAAACCAAAATCACCCTTATTAAGTGGATCTAGTATCAGCAGATGTGACCAATCCACACCAAAGTTTGGTCATTAGTACTGTAAAAGTAAAATTGTCAGTGCTTGTTTTGAAACAGTTGTAAGAATATTTATCTATTTATCTCAGGTTTTATCTATTTACCCCCCCTCCCCCAATTAAAAACGAACAAACAAACAAACAAAAAAAACCCCCAAAAAACAGCAGTTGAGAAAATGTGACTCATCTAGTAGCTGTCATTTAGTTTTTGGTCATAGACAACTTCATAAAAACCTCAGAGTAGTTACTAATTGGACTAGGTGATGAGACTGTTTTTCCAACAGCATCTAAAGATTAATAGTAAAGCATAAGCGAAAAGGGATTCAGTGTCAGGAAATTTTTTCCATCACTTAATAAACTTGTGATAACAGCAGTGTTACCAGTTACACCAAAAGTAATCAATAGAGTACTGCCAAACATTTTCCACTGCTGCAGCTTCAAATTAAAAGCATTTAACTGATGTAAAACAAATGTGTGTAAGTATCCTTGAAATATGGAGCCACAGAACTTATCAAAAATCAAAACACATCTGCTCAATGTCAAAGAACTATTAAAAACAAAAATACAAAGGTAAAATAAAATACAAGGACATGCAAAGCTCAAGCAGACCACTTCAACAGTGACATCAAAGCATGTGTGAAATGCATGTGTTCCAGAGTCGTGGACTATTATTGAGACGGGGCTGCCCACATCCGAACAAAATCTGGTGTCTTTAGCTGGACTGAGTGCTGGTACTGCTGGTAAGTATACTGAGTACAGGTTTATCCTTATTCACAGCCGCAGATGGCTTATTTTCATGGGTTCCTTGTGAATGGCAGGTTGACTTATTTTTCTTTTGCCTTTGTAGAGCCCCAGCCTGTGACGGACCTGTCCTGGCTTAATCAGGCCAGAGTTGACGACGAGTGGTCTGGGCTCAGTAAGGGCAATACATTTATATACATTTTATATACCTCTCTATTTAAAGCAACTACAAGGCACTTTCATTTCTCTTGATTCTGGAGGCCCCTCTGGACAAAAGTAGTCTTGTTTGACATGCAGGCTAGGGTCGTGCATTTGTTTCAGCGACGAGTGAAAGGGAGATGTAACTGTTACAGCCATGCTATTTTTCAATCCTAAACACTGCTGTTTGCAGCATGCATAGGGATGATGTTGTATTCTGTATTTGTAACTGTTTTGGATTAACAACTAATATAATGGTGAGGGAACATAGTAAAATTAGTTTTTCAGTAATGTCAAAGTTAATACTTATTACATGACATTAAAGCTAACAGATTCAGTTTCTCTGTAATACCGTATTTTCCGCACTATAAGGCGCATCGGATTATAAGGCGCACCTTCAATGAATGGCCTATTTTAAAAC
>JAQMCX010000057.1:16731988-16760277 GCA_029814765.1 Acanthurus leucopareius | reverse complement strand
TAAGGCGCACTGTCGGTTTTTGAGAAAATTAAAGGCTTTTAGGTGCGCCTTATAGTGCGGAAAATACGGTAATTTAATGGTAAAAGCTGAAATTTTATCATCACACACGCCATATTACACACTGGTCTAGAAGGAAGAGGGCCAAATCAGGACTGATTTTTGAATTCTTTCAAATTATGCAATTCTCTCCATCTGTTTAATGGCAGACCAAGGATGACTCGTGTTTTTACGCCCATGCTCTGCCACTGTCAGCTATCACTTTACACTGTTTTGCTTAACAGTCAATTGTTTTCTTCTTCTCTTGGCTGATCCTGCCCCAGTATCAACCGTAACTATAATATATAATGTTAAACATATTTTTTGTAAGAAAAAGCTCCTCCTGCTTCCTTTTTAACTGATTAAGTTAAGTTATGACACTCTCTTACATGTCAACCTTGTCTTTCTGACAGTTTTTTATGTTATGTGTTTTTCTCAGATGGTGGTTCAGTCGACCCCAGCTCTGACTGGAACGCCCCCTCTGAAGTCTGGGGCAATTATGAAGAGCCTGTTCCTGAGCCCCCTCCTGCTCTGGAGCAACCTCTCCCTGAGCCTGCCAAGGTTAATCTGCTGATGGGAGCGGCTGTAAGTGTGCCCTGGCTTTCTAAAAAACTAAGTATTAAGAGAGTTACCTGAAAGTTTTGAAAATAACAACCCAGTGGTTGATGACTCCTCTGGGTGCAGGCCCCATAGCAGCTGTCCTGGTTCCTTATTGTGGCCCTGCTGCTCAAAGTAGTTACTCAGTATGACTGACTGGGTTCACATAGCCTTTGTTGTGTGTTTGTTCTTTATTTAAGAATATAACAAAAGGCTACACATCTATAATACACCCACATGGGTGTATTCTCTCATTTGGCAGATCAGACCACCTTTTAGAACTGATTGTACTGGACAATTAAAAGTGCTTTTGAGCTAAAGACTTAATTAAATTGCTATAATGTAATCAAACACATTGGTGCTGGTGTTCATTGACATAATAAGCATATTTATTAAAACTGACCTTTTAATTCGATAAAATGGATAAAATGGCTCATCATGCCAACTAAAGTGGTAACCTTGCACTGGCCTGTACTGACAGAGTCAACTGTGAGGGTCTTATCTATATCATGTCATTTAAGTCAATTTATATTTTAAAAAGGAATATTTGCTGTGTTAATTTTGCTACAATAATGTTTTACAGAGTCGTGTGTCTTTAGTTTCTGAGTCCTGTTAAATATGTTTGTTTGCTTGTTTGTTTGTTTAGGATGATGATGAGGATGAGAAGGAAAAGGGAGAAACTGCTGCTGATGGAGCAGCCAAAACGAAGAAGAAGAAAAAGAAGAAGAAGAAGACTGCTGAGGAGGCAGCTGGCCAGGTACTTGACAGAGAGAACACACTCACACTGAGTTCAGAGTTTTTTGTTTCTTTGTGGGTTTTTTTTGCAAATTTTGGAAAAATTAGGAAAAAAATCAAGAAAGTGTAGTATAGCTAATTAAGAGGTGAAATCAAAAAGTTCAAAGAATCAGCCTTTAAAAAGCAAAAACTGTACCTTTATTAAATCTGGATGCCATCCCCTTCAAAGAAGTCCCATTATGAGTTGTTACACTGCTCCCAACATCCCTGCACTTTTGGAAGTTTTCCTGTCAAGCACCATATGTGCTTTGTGCTCTCCTCCATAGTTTCAACATGGTGACACAGTATCACTCATCATTACCAGTCTGACTGTGAAGGAACAACTCATAGAGCACAACCCTGTGAATGTTGTGCACTTTGATACAGTGTTAATACATTGAATCTAACCAGTATAATTCAATAATAATATATTGCCTAATACTTAATATTATTATGAAAGACATACCTTTATCTGGTAGAGGTTTTTCTCTTTTTATCCTTGGCCCATTTAATCAGCTAAATTCATATTCCACTCTTTAATACTACTAAAGTTTTTTTTACATTTCACTTCATAGTTAATTTTTAACATGACTTGTGTGCTTGTGTCCTTTTGAAGGGTGAAGAGCCAGAGAAGGAGGCAACACCTGCAGCCTCTGTGAAGAAGCAGCAGCTTGTTCAGGAGAATACTGCGGCCGTCCAGCCTGTCAAAGTAGCTTCTGTTGAGGTCAGTGATGCTAATATCTGACACAAGAGCAGATCAAAGGCATTCTTCTACCTGAACCACACAACGGTGCTAGTAATGTCATGATTAACATTAACAAGTCCAAGTCCAAGGGGTTGGAACAATGTGTGTGAAAATGTAATTATTAGGTCACAACACACTGAGATTAATCACAAAAATGTAAATTTGCCATTTTCAGTATTTTTAGTTATGAATTCTTCCCTCGCAGACTAAAAATGTTTCCTGTTCTTCTAGGCCAGAGTGGAACAACCAATGAAGGAAAATCTATCCCAGAAACCCCCTGTCACACAAGTGCCACAGAAGCCAACTGATGGTGAGCCCACTGCCAAGCAGAATAGCCTTTCTGCCCCAACACAACAAAGTAAGAACCACAGCAACTAATGACAATGGAAAAAATACAAACTCATGAGTAGGGGGTGAAATCATTCAGGGAAAATATCAGAGTAATACTTTTCTGAATAATAGTGCAAGTTTGAATTGAGGACTGTGTTGGAGGTCTACAGTGGCCAGCAACAGGTACTCTGCACGTCAAACTATCACACTGGCAGTATGTCACCATTCAAACTTGTGTACCTGTGAGCAAGGTCACCACATGTAACTGTCACAAAGCATATTCGGTTTCATTCTGTGAAAAATTTTGACAAAAACTGAACAAAATCAACTTGAACAGGGATGCAAGATCGCTTTAGAGGGATGGTGGTGCATAGGCCTATGATCCTAAAACGACAAAGCAAACATAATTTACGTTAGGGATAAAAATTGGCTAATTACTATATTAACAGGTTTAGTAATCAATTAATCTGAGTTTTGGCATCTCTCATTAGTTAAGTTTCTTTGGATGTATGGTAATGTGGGCGCCATCAGACAGTTTTTAAGGTTTTTCGAAATCCATTAACTCCATTTCAAATCTCATCCATAGAGGGCATAGTTTTCTTATTTCTTGCACGGGAACAAGAGTCTCCACTTGGTTCGACTGTGAGAGGGTCACATACAGACACAGTATGTGTTTTGGGACTGAGTAGTCCTCAAACCTAGAAGTGAAGTTGACCCCACAGCTTCTTGATAAATTTCCACTTGTCCAGGTGCCTGTGTTTTTCAGTGTACTGAAATGTAGAAGCCTGCCATTTGATACGTCCAACTCCTGCAACTTTAGTTTCCATGTGAATTATTTCAGCTTTATTAACCAAGTCCACTGGGGTATCGACTATCCCCTGCAGGTTAAGCTGGTCTAGGTGGTAATTAAGATATACATTTCATCTTCCAGAAAAGCAAGGGGGTAAGGTGTCCCAATCTGGCTCAATCTAAGAGATGCCCTGATTTCCTCCCACAGCACTAGAGTGTGGCTCGGGCCACATATTTCTGCCCTAATCCCACAGAGTCCAAGAGAATAGTATCCAAGCTCGGCCTGTATCTGACAGTCATTCGTTTTTATAACCAAAATCAAACCGAGATTGACACAGTTTTAAGATGAAGCATTAGGTTTGTGTCGCGCACACGTAATTGTTGTTACTATTGTTGTTACATTCTCACTGAAAGCTGACCGAATCCGATCTGAACCCAAACATAATTACAAAAAGTTTGTTCGAACCCGATCCAACCTGAGCTGGGTATCCACCCTCTACAGCACACAGAAGCAGTTCAACATTGTGCCTTTGCTAAACCAGTGCACATCACTGTGTAGCATCAGGTTATTGTGGGTGGCCTCCTCTGACTCAACTGCAAGTTGTTGGAAAAGGCAATGCTGGGTGACAAAGTTAATGACATGCACCAACTATCCATAACTTCCTTTAGCTCACCAGTGAGCCTGGCAGAAAGTACACCCTGGTGGATGAGGCAATGCAGTCCATAAGACACATCAGCTCTTCCTTGAACTCCCTCAAATCAAAATATCTAACATGCATCTGGGCAACATCTGTGCTGTCAGTGCTCTCCTCAGTGGCTAGGGAAATTTAACTGGCCTAAATGGGACCATTGATATTAAGTCCCTGTACAGCATTAGACAGCATGTCGAGAGGACACGGCAGAAAGTGTTCACTGAGGCAGTGATACCATCCACTGACTTCCAGTTAACAGTTCCTCCAGAACTATAACCATATCCTCTTTGCACCTCTGTGTGCAAAGCATACTGTCAGTGCATCAGTTCTGTACTTTGACGCCTCTCTCTGAAGCAGACAAGGCCATTTTGAAGGTGCCATGCTTTGTCTCAAGGTACTGTTTGATATTATTAGAATATAATTTACTTTCTATGCCTTATTTTTGCTGATAACTTTCTTGTTTGGACTTTTAACACAAATGTTCTTCTCTTTCTAGCTGTCCTTGACTTAACTGTGCATGACGTTAGCATACCTCCAGCACACTATCAGTGATAATAGTTAAAAAATCCTATATTGTACATGAAGTAGGGAGCCACTGATGCCAATTCTGAGGGTAAAAGTATGGGAAATAACTGACATATTCTGTCAGGCTCCAGTGTTATTCCAGTGTCAGTTATTTATTATTCACAACATGAAAAGAAGAAATAAAACGGAGCTTGTAAAGATCATTTGTGGCTCAAATAGACTATTAACAGGCCTGTCCATGTCCTATTTTATTTCTTGGGCAACTTTTATCCATTGTCTGAATCTCTTGCATGTATGTTTTTAGACCATCTGTGTTGGAAATTTGGGAATAAACACACTGGCCAGATTACAGGTCACTATCAGTGCATTCCCTAATACGGCACAAAATCCAGACACTGGCACACAACTGTGGCTTTTTTGTTTCTGAATGTCCTACACAGTTTAACAACAGGGTGGAGCAGTTGTCTAAGCAGTTAGAAAACGACACTGTAACAGTCTGTTTCAAATCCAGCCGTGTTTTTTAATCAACTAATTTCTATAAATTTACCTTTAATTATATTCTCACCTGCCATTTAATGGTTTAGAAAAGAATATCCTCTGGGGAAAGCTAATTGGCAAACCCTGGTGTACAGACTCACAAGTTTCTGTTTCTCTGTCATGGTCCATGTGACCATGATACCCTTAAATAAGTGTTGTTCAATCTCTGTCTAAATGTTCTACCTTAAAATTACTAACAAGTCCTCTACGAAGCTAGACACGGTTTCCTTAATACATAGATTTCCAATATAAATTTACAAAAAAATCTATTAATCATTTTTAAATCTAAACTTTAAGAATCAGTTAATGTTGCTCAGTTTCTCACTGTAGCTGAACCAAGCTGAGGTCAGAAATCTGTACCATCTCATCTGCTTTTACTGGCCCTGTTCCTCGTCCTTTTTCAGAGCATCACTGTAAGCTGTCAAGTCAGAAAGAAAAGCAACTGTTAGAACAGAAGTCAATGAAATCTGTTCTCAGCAGTGAGCCAAATGGATGTGTGATCTTCCTGACTTGAAACAGCCTGGTCAGCATTTATTTAATAAAAAAAAAAACGTGACTCACATGTTTGGAGTTGTGTGACTAATCTCCCTCTCTCCCTTTTTGTGCGCCCATAGAAAAACCTGAGGAGAACCAGGCACCCAAACCCACAAAGAAGAAGAAGGCAAGGAGAGAGACATGAGACCCAGTCCACTCTGCAGACCTCTGTATGCAAGAGACTTCATATCCTGTTTATGCAACACTTTTTGTGACAAGAACTTTCAGCTGAGGTCTTCATGATGGACTTGAACCTTAAAACCTGTCTGGAAATTGAAACACCTTTTATACACATCAAGTGTCAGCTGATGGATAATTAAGAAACTGAACCTAGATGCAGTGCAATCTAATGTAATGCGATGTTAATGATTTTTAAGTATGCATTTGATACTCTTGATTCTGTCTTCTAATTCCACTGAATCAAATAACGGATTGAAAGAGCTGTACTGTAGTATTTAGACATGTAGAAAATACTGATCATGTTTAGAAATTTGATGTTGTGGTGGCTAATGACTGGAGTTTACTGTGTAGGAGTGAAAATGGTCAACATGCATCAAGTGACACAACACTGGGCCATATTGATAAACTGGCTTTTGCAGTCTTTTATTTTGCTCTTACATGTGTGAGCCTTGATGGTACAGTGAGCTCTGCTTGGCGAAAAGAGCAGAGAGATCAAACTTTATTTTACGTCAACGGTTTTGGCTCAACAGGGTGTAAACAAATGTGACTTAAATGAGACATGAGCATTGTTAGCTGCAGAGAAGGGAATCATGTCTTGCTCTGTAACATTTTAATTGACTCAGTCCATCTGGTTTGTCCCTTTGTCTGATGTTGTACTGCAGTGTTTGAGACAACTGTTACCTTGCTGTTTTAATATCTGTGACCGCTCCATGGCCCGAGCTGTGTGGGATCCTCTGATCGTAGATGTACAAAGTACCAACATCATCTAATTTTCCACCTGTGGTTGATCTGAAAGTCTTCAGAACCTTTTGTAAAACCTGTTTGTAATAAAAGAAAAGCTAAAGCCATATGTAAAAAGACTAAATAAAGGCCAGTTTTTCTATAATGAGGCTTCTTTGCACTCCTTTTTTCATGTGTCCACGTTGGCAACAGCTGTGGCTGGAAGCATTATGTTTTCTGTCTCCTAGTCCAACATCTCAGGAACTTCTCTAAGCGAAGACAGCATATTTCTCAGAATCATACATGTTACTGTACAAAAGGCATTAAAAAAGCATTTCTTTGGAAAATTTATGACAAGATGTAAAAAAAAAGGGGTGCTCTTTGGTGAAGTGTGATAAAGTATAAAGCCAAAACAATATGAAGGCCTGTGTGCCGAAGCGATGATACTTTTTTTATTATTTCCCTGCATAATGTATACCAATAAGGGCCTTTTAATAGCTTTTAATCAGGAGTGATCTTGGTTACTCTCTTTTCATGCTCTCTTTTTTGACAACTTACATTTGGCAAGCTAAATAAATAAAACATACACTTAATTTTTTTAAAAATTTCTTTAAAATCTTTACCACATAAATAAGTGAATGAACGGATGTAAATTTTAACTTCACTAGTTGGCTGAGGGATAAAACAACCGAGTGGTAAATCTTGTTAAGGACAGCAACCATTAGCCTACTGTTGACTGGTAAATGAGATGGGGTGACACTGAACAAGCTCGTTTGTGCTGTCACTCAAAAATCCGTAATTGGAAAATTTCAGACTTGCAGATAACCTTTAGAAAATAAACACTCGGCCCATAAAAAAGCTGTAAAGGAAGTCGAGCAAGAAAATACACGAAGCGTGTTGGGCATTTGGACCAGACAGAGAATGCTGGCAAAGAGTGAAATAACAAAGAATTGGTTCAAATTAAGATAAAACAATACCACAACGCTGTTAAAAACACGATCCATGGTTTCTAAATTTAAACCAATTTAAGCCTTTTCTATAAATTTCTGGAAACAGAGGGTTACATCATCGGATTTGATCCTATCAAGTCAGTCCTGCGCTCCGGTGTTTATCATCAACAGGACTGGTTAATGCGCCCTTTTCCAGTTACGTCAAGTTGGCCAGAGTACCACCGGGAGCTGAACGATTAGGTCTTCTATTCAAAGCATAGTATCAGACTGATACCAGGCAGTTTCAAACAATAGGGCCTATAAAATTGATGAAAGGACAACTAAGGAGCTTACATAGTCTTGTTGATTCAACATAAACTCGTGTTCACAATACTTCGTTAACTATTATGTGACTGAGTTTTAAGGCAAAGATCACTTACATGCCACGCCGCACATTTTGCGAAGGTTATTTTTTACCTTTTTTCTTTATCTTTATTTATTTATAACTGAGTCAATTTATATATATTTTGCTAATAATATGACCTTCATGAATTGTTATGTATTACACCAAAAATGTAAACACAAATTATAACAAGGGTTTTATTTTGAAACCGGAAATGTTGTTAAACCCTGACGCTAGTTTGACGCTAGCTGCGCAATGCCCGTTAAGCTGATCCCGGTGATAAGTGACGGGCAGGTCGGAGGCACTCTGTTCCTGTTTCGCATTACACAGCGAGGACCGACGCTCGGCAGACGTGATCAGGACCGCGAGGATTTGTTTGTTTCATAAACACCGACATCGTTTCTAAATGCTCGCGCAGTTGTGATACAGCAGACGAGATGATCTCCCCATGGGACCGCTGGTACTCCACAAGCTGCTGTCTGTGCTGCCATGTCCGCACAGGAACCATCATCCTGGGGGTCTGGTACATGGTGAGCACCGCCTATCGTCTGTCACCTACTGCACCCATATAGACATCCAGAAACGCACCATATGGAAGACCGTGACCTCATTAGAAAGCATGCTCACTGCGTACAGGCTTCTGTCACTATGCTGAGTTTTTGTTTGCCATCAGTATTAAATGACTCCATATCTCAATTCCTGAAAGAGATTGATTTATTCTCCTCTTTAAAAAACATGCCAGCAAACATTTTTTTTGTTATGTTACATGTTACATGTGAATACTTAAAGTGAAGTAGACCTGACTTCTGGCCTATAAGACAGAAGGCTTGTGTATATAAGGTGGCACTGGTCATTGAGTTTTGACCCCTTTACATAACTGATTTTATAATTAAGATTAATGCAAGCTTTTTAAAAATTCTTTAAAGGCTACTGAGTAAAAACATGAAGTATGTAGCCTCTTCTTTGCCAACAAATTCTTAATGTGGAATATTGCTAAGTGAAAGCATCTCTCTGTCAGAGTGAATGTGCACGAGAGGGTTAACCAAACCAAACACCACATGTGGAAAAATCTTCTCTCTGCTCCCTATGAATAAATTAGCACTTGGCCTCTTCAGGTAGCAGGTTTTGTGTCAAGCTGCCTATTGACTGCAGAGAATTTTCCATTACATTTACCTGATCAAGGGGGATATGAGTCATATGCATGATGAGCTGCACTGGCCAGACCACAACAAAGGCATATGTATGTGCCTGCACTTAAAGCTTTTACTGTAGATGTGTAAATTAACATGGCTATTCTATTTCTAGTATAAGATTTAATGATCATTAACTGGGTTTTCCTTGTATGTATAGAGGGTAGATTATATAATGAGTTCATTAGGATTTCCATTTGTAACCTCGCAGCTCACAAAAATTTAGAAATCTTTGCATGTCAGAAAAACCTTCAGCATCTGCCCTTTTTCTTTGTATCTGGTCCTCTGTCTCCTGCCCATATTGCTCCACACCTGTCCATCCATATTGTTGCCTTTATCTACCATATGTCCTCTTTCTCTAAGCTCATCAATGCCGTGGTGTTACTCATCCTACTCACAGCGCTCAGTGATCCTGAGCAGTACCACCTGACCAGCGCCGAGTTGGCTAATGACCTCGATGTCATGGATGACGCCAGTAAGTAGCCCAGAGGGCCAGTGCTTTACAGTAAATGTCCCATTAGTAGGCTTAAAAAACATTCAGTTGAATTGTTATGGATTTTTGTACTCTAATATTTAAGCAGTTTTTATTATACATATATTTGCATTCACTCAAGTATACAACTTGATTACGTCTGAGGAAACTCCATAGCCTTCTGTAGTATTTTTGTTGGACCTGAGACTATATCTGCTACAAATGATTTTGACGGATGACTTAATCAGTGCTTACAGGTTGATAGGCTAAATAAAGCTGCTAACTGACCAACAGAATGATTTACTGTATTACTGGAAGGACCTCACACATTTGTCAAGGTGA
Source organism: Acanthurus leucopareius (assembly GCA_029814765.1). Taxonomy (NCBI): domain Eukaryota; kingdom Metazoa; phylum Chordata; class Actinopteri; order Acanthuriformes; family Acanthuridae; genus Acanthurus; species Acanthurus leucopareius. The sequence continues at coordinate 16,750,482 of JAQMCX010000057.1, read as the reverse complement.
CAAGCAGTACTTCTTTCAAATCAAACACCTAAAGCCACAGACATATAGGCTTAATGTCCATCTGTGCAGAACATTTCAAAAGCCTGATTAACAGACCAGGTGCACACTGGAACAGTTTGACAGGAGGTAGGCCACAGCACATGCTGCTGGTAGCCTCTGATTGGGAATGACTTTATTGTCCCAGTTCCAAGGGATTATGGTGTCTCATGATCCACTGCTGCAGGCTGGGCCAACTGCCTAAAAAATGACTTCTGCTTTTATAGGAATAAGAACACTGTAATGTTGCAGTTATTTTAGCTCCTCTGAATGCTCAGACAAACAACAAGTGATAGTGACAGTTTCTGTACATTGTTTTTGTTTGTACACGTCTGCCTCCCCAAATTGGTTTGAAGCCATAAACCCAGCAAAAAAAAGATTTTTTGGAGAATCAACTAATACTGACTCGTTTTAATTTTTTTTTTTATAGTGTGCTTTTTTTGACAGATATTAGTCATTATTATTGGTGCACTGGCTCATACGCAGCATCAAAGCTTGTACAGTTTCACAAGACACAACACAGAGCTGTGAGGCAAACAAAAAACATAAGACACAAACAGTGTTTAACTACAGCTATTTAAGCTTATTACTGTTGTTTTTTGTTGGTGATGAACACTAATCAAAGAAATTGTTGGGTTTCTTGCAATGTGTAGCACTAATTGCACTTTTTAAAAATGTTTTGTTTAATATTCTAAGAAATTTGTATCTTTGTTTTCTGGCTGAGAGTGACTTGAAAAGATTGATACCAACTGGGGGGGTCAGTTTGCCTAGCTTAGCTAGCAAGAAGACTGAAAGCAGTGGCTTAAAGCTAACCGGTCTTTTTTCTAAGTTTAAAAATATGTCTACCAGTTTTTCTAAAGTAAACAAATAACAGTTTCAGGATACAGAAACCCTCTTTAAAGACTTCATATTTTTTTTTCTTAAAATTTTTATTTGTGTCTAAATTAAACTAATGAGATTCATAATGTTAATTAGCAGGTTTAGAGGAGGTAGGCAGACATTATCATGGTTTTACAGAGCAAGATTAATATAGCTTTTTCCCCCCTGCTTTCAGTCTTTTTACTATGCTTGGCTAATCTCTCAAGGCTGTTTTGGTGTTGTAAAGAGTTAGTTAGCTCTAAAATTTACTCTACACTGTTTGTTTAGATCCAAATGACTGAAAGCCAAAGTTAGTAAGCTAGCTGGTGAATATAGTCAGAGACTATGGAGTAAAACGACAACAACCAAAAAAAACAACTACTGCAAGTTTAAAGTTATCTCAAATTTTAATCAGCTTTGGACTCTTGGTATTGGTATGATATTTTCATTTGCTAAGGTTATTGGTCCCTGAATTTCAAGAAGTCTAATTGTGACTGTTTAGATATTAAACTGGTTTAGAATCTGAGAAAAAGGTGGCATATTGACTCTTAATACTCCAACAATTTAATTTGTGAGCAAATGTAATTATGCACAGAGCAACAAAAACATTGATGGTCTGTTCATATTGAATGTACATTGTATTTTAGTGGATGATGAGGAAAAGAAATCTTAAATTAAATTCACAGTTTTCCTCAACAGTGACATTTTTACTATGTTATTTTTTCCTGGTACTATCCTTATGTAACAGACTGATTTGTTATGTTAGGGTGAGTTGATGTGAGGTCAGACTAGCATGGAGCAAATGAAACGCTAGAGGTTAATTCCTTGTCTGGTTGACAGATGCGGCTTGTCAATTTTATTTGTACAGAATGTGTCCCCAGATCAGCTGAGCATAATGTTGTAAACATTTACAGCATTTGGAATTGAATGTGCTTGAACCAAAGTGACCTTACGCTGACTGTGACTGCCTTTTAATACACCTGTCTCTGCTTTAGACATGTGCATTGCCTCAGCAATCTCTCTGCTGATGATACTTATATGTGGGATGGCAACATATGGTGCATACAAGGTAAACTTACGAGTCATTATATATTTCTTTTTGCTTTTATACTCCCACAATGCTGCTGATAAAAAGTAAATATACTGAATTGAATTTAAGAGACCTTTGAAATATTAATTTCCTATGCATGAATGTTTCTCAAAATGTTTCATATAATACTGTTCTGTATCTGTTGCCACTCAATCTCTGTAAAAACTTAAACTACATCTTTATTTGAAGTCTTTGAAACTATAACAGATCCAAACACCATCTTCTATTTTTTACTACATTAAACGCACCCTAATCTCCCTGCGACTGAGTTTTGGCACTGATTTAATGTTGCTTGATTCTCTGCTAAAATGCATCAGTCTATTCTAAATACCTAAAACACATATCTCTCTTTTAGCTCCGTGCTGCCTGGATCATCCCATTTTTCTGCTACCAAATATTTGACTTTGCTCTCAACACCCTGGTCGCTGTCAGCATTGTGGTTTACCCAAACACGATACAGGATTACCTGCAGCAACTGGTGAGAAACCCTTAGCGTTTTTCTCTTGAGAGTGATATCTGGGATATCTGACAGCAAAGTACCGACTTCCTTTGAGTTCTCAAAGGTGTATTGTAAGCATTTGACTCATTATGTAGCTTTTCACGTCATTATTGATCGATGTACAACCACGGCTGTCTCTGGTGTCTGATAATTCGTGGCCCTTTACTTGAATTGAGCTCACTGCTGCATATGTTTTTCTGACTCTGTGCAGCCTGATAACTTTCCCTACAAAGAGGAGATCGCTGCTCTTAGTAATGTGTGCTTGGTCCTCATCGTGCTGCTCTTCATCGGCTGTATTCTCGCCTTCAAGGTAATGTTTGACTACCTCAGTTTACATGTTTTCTTCAAATATGTGTTTGTTTATGTCACTAGTTGTGAATTTATAACAATTATCTTGTAGTAGAAACAGTTCTGTTTTGTGCAACTCTGAGGAATGTTGACCCCAAGTATGAAAAGGATTGGGTTTTTTCCCTTTATTTTTATAGACTGAATGGAAAGTCTTTTAAATTATTTTAATGTTTCTTGGCAAGAGTCAAAAATCTTACTGCAGATGCTGCTATCAAATTAGCTCTTTTTCACAGTAGACATTTTTGACTTGTTAGAAAAAGTTACTAATGACAAATTAAGAGCAAGTAGCATTGACAATTTCTCTGTTCTATTGAAGTGCTCCAGTAAGCCATGACAGTGTGACATTAAGCCAGCATGCAAAGTACAGAGACCGTAAAATTGCTTCATTACTTCCAAACTCTGTGCTTGGGCTCTTGCTACTGTGACCTGTCAACATGCCCGCTGTTGATTAGGCTAATAAAATCATTCCTGATAGCTACTAGAGTGGAATCTATCAACACTTAGCTTGGTTTGTTGCTGTTGACTGCCCCAAATTTATGACATAAGATTTAATACCACAGAGACAAATTACTTGTCAATAACTTATATATTTTTAGCCATGCAACACTGCATGGCTAAGATTGGAAATGTCAGTTGATCCGCCACAGACTGAAATATCTCAACAGCTACTGGATGCCATGACATTCGGCACAGACATGTTTGGCCTACTCAGAGGATGAATCCCTAATGGCAGGTGACTTCTTATTTAGCGCCATCAGCAGGTCACAGTTTAAATACATGTACATGTGGTGAAATAGGTCAACGTCTAGAAAAACAGATCTGTACAAACATACTGGCTTCAAGGTGATGATTAGGTCAAAGTTTTATTTAGTCCCAATGATTTATGACAACATTTTTTCAAAACTAGTGAAGTTCCCATTAGCGTCAGATCTCCTTAGTTTACAGCTAATTAACAAATAATAGCTTGCCGACAAACTAAACTAAGATAGTAACCATAGTAAATGTCACCTACTGAATGTTAAAATGTTAGCATTTTCAATGTAAGCATGTTAGAATTGATTTAAAGTACAGCCTCATATAGCTACTAGCATGGCATAGCAGCATTCTCTAATTACCAATTTAATGTCTGAGATAATAAACTACTACTTTGGATAGCAGCAGTTGATAATATGGTTTGGACAGATAAGAGAATTTTTACATTAGGAACCCTGTGTAGTACCTTATCAACAGTTCAGTATAGCCCAGTCTCATTGAAGGAGTTACTTGTTTGCATAGTAAACATCATTATCAGACTTTCAGTATTATTTGTTGTCGACTGGGAGCCAAATGAAAGGCTCTCTGTTGTGGCAAATAGATCCCCACATATTCCTGTTAAAGTATTCTAGCTGTCAGAGCATTAAATAGGCTTCCTAATTGGGTTATTGCAAAATTTAGAAGGCTCCGTCTGGCTTGGTTTGTGGTAGCGGATGGCTATAGCAGATGGTATTGTGTTTGGCGGGGAGTTACAGTAGCAAGCTGCTTGCTGAGGTCCAGATGATTCCTTGATGACTGAGGACAACAACAACTTGTTTTTGTGCTCTAAAGAGAAGTATAACATCAGATAAAACTTGAAAACATGGAGCAAATGAATGGGGATTTTTATATGTGAGTTTTCTTCAGCGTTAGAAAAAGATTTTTGGATAACGTCCTTTAATGAGCGCTATGAGACACGATGTGCATGTTATCATGGGGCCATCTGTGTGTGTCCGTGTGCAGAAACTACATGACAGAAATGTTACACTTACATCACAGCTTCTCTGGGGATGACATAACCCAGTTTTATTTTGGAACACCTTGGTGCATACAGTTGCATAATGAGGAAAACCTATTTTTCTTACTGCTTTTGTACTATGCTTGATTTATTTGTTACTGTTTTGTGAACAACAATTCAAAGTTGGCCGCTCTTTCATGGAATAAAAAATGAAATTAACAGAGAGAGAGAGTGCAGAGGTGGTTAAGGCTAGAAAATCTATAAAGAAAGAAAGCTGTTTTAGCTGAGATTAAAGCAGTGAATCAGAAAGAAAACATCCTAAATGTTGCAGGGCAGTTAAGTTTTTTGCAAAAATAAACACATCCTCACCTTGGCACAATGCTAAAATCCATAGCAATATATACTGGTGCTTGAATGCTGAATTGCTTGCATGGTAATGCTGGCATAGGATGTTTGTAGTTGTAGCTATAAAGTTAAGTTATAAAGTTAGGAATGTCATTAATTTGGTGGATATTAAGTTAAAAATGTGAAAAAATGGAAATGATAGGAGTTAGATTTTTAACCTTATATTGTTGCTGCATAAAAATTAAGAGAGTTAATACAATTAATCTAAAGAGAGACATAATTGTCTGCAAAATTTCACTGAAGCCCATAAGACAGTTGTTGAGATATTTGTGTCTTTACCAAAATGGTGGACAGACCAACATTGCCATCTGCCATGTCGCTGGCTTACAACAATACTGTGTGTCATAATGTGAAGACAAATATAGTTAGACTAGTTAACCAAATAACATATTACTTACCATAACCTTAAGTTGAATTTTTGATTTTGTGCTGATGTTAAGGAGGTCAAGTTTGTGATATTAGTCTCTGTTCTCTTTCTGTCTGATCGCAGGCCTACCTGATAGCATGTGTGTGGAACTGCTATAGATATGTGAGTGGCCGGGGATCCTCTGAAATCCTGCTCTACGTCACGACCAACGACACCACAGTAAGTCACCACTGATAGTTTACATTCTGCCATGAGACCCATATTACCATGATCAAACCAGCGTTTGTCTGTCTGTCTGTCTGTTAATACTCTTTCCGTTACCCTCCCTATATGTGGCGTAGGCCCCAGGCACATTTGAAACAAAATGAATTAAAAAGAAAAAAATATATTCATGTAGCTTCATATTTTAAAAAGGCCTATTAGTTCTCCTAAAACAGCTGGACACTAGTTTTTCACAAGCTTCATTCAAACAGAGGTAAAGGGTGCATTTATTAGTGACTTTTTTTAGCAGCAGATCAATACAAATTTAATGCACTAATGACTATTTAGGGCAGCATGACAGTGTATGTGCAACTGAGTCAAAATAGACCACAGTGTGGGTATCAATGGTGATGAAGAAACATGTAAACTAGTGCAAGAGTGTGGGCCATTGATGTGTTTTCAATAGTTTTTGGACAACAGTGGAGCATTATGGCACAGAACAAAACGTTATATCAGGCTGTGGTTCCATAGGCATCACTTGTTAGTCTTGTTAGTTATCAGAAGATCAGAAGATGGAAGAGCATGAACATTTTGTCTGTGATCTGTTTCATTCATCCAGTTTTCTGGGAGTTGGACAGCAGTTAAACAAAACCAAGAGGAAAAAGTTATTTTTCAGCTTTTTTTTTCTCTCCACAGACCACCTGTGTGACTGTTAATAACATTTTCCAATGAGCTGTTAGTTACAGACTTTTTTTTTTTTTTTGCAATGCTTGACAAATGTCTGAGCACTCTCATTTCAACACAAACACTACATTCCTCATTTGTAGAAGCAGCTGAACAAAAAGTTTTATCAGTATTAACTGTAAGCTAAGTATTTAAACAACAGATTAAAATGTTTGACTTGCAAACCAAATGTTTTACAAGCCAGCAGATATAAATTGTGATTGAATGTTAAAGAGAGTACATGGGAAAAAAAATCATCCATGTGCATGTGTGTAATATTTGAACATATTCATAGTCCATTAAAACATCCTTTATGTCTTTATTGCCATCTAGAGATTCCATATAAAACTACATCTGATCTTGATCTCCTGCTTTCTTCTACCTCCAAAGACAACAAATCAACTCCTGTGGAAAAATGATTTCCTTATTCAATCCAGACTGCGAGTCACGTTTTCATTGTCTGCGTAGGTTTTCCTCTGTTCAGGCCAGTCTGGCAGCTGTAGAGCCATCAAGATGTGGGAGGAAGGAAGTATAAAGTTGGGCTGTAGCAGATACTTTTACACAGATGAGCATGGATAAATGAACAGATAGAAGAGATTCCGCGCTGGCAAAGTCATCATGATGGTGGCTTGCAGTAGTAGTACAGTAAGGGAGCTTGGTCTGGGTGTTTCTGGGTCTCCTGTTGGTGTACTGTTCTGGCCCTCTGACCACTGCAACCATGCTTCCCACACACTTACTACAACTTCTTACACTGTGACAGAAGGGAGAGGAAAAATGGGACTTTAGAAACACTAATGACCTGTTTTGACTATCACTTAATGGATTAAAGTTAAGCCTGTTTCATTATGAACAAAAAAGGAGATAGTTGGCTTCGTTCTGACCTTCAGTTTGTTGATTTTCACAGATATATTGGAAGAAAAAAAATGGTCTTCCTCAGTCTGTAACTTAAGACTCCTCTGAGTGTAACATTCCACACAGTTTGAAGCAATCCCCCACACTTGACAGCTTTACACACCGTGTGACTTTATGTGATGTTTGAAGGTTTTGAAGAAACAGATGGGAAAAACACCTGAGCTGTAAAGAGAGAAACAGGAGGTCTTTCTCCAACTCACTGACATCATTAGTGAAATGTGCCAGAAAAACAGCAGACTGGCCCTTTATTTCCCAACGCTAGCCTCACCTTCTCAGATATGCTTTTTCAATTTGAGCCAGACATATTCATTTAGAGCTCCTTGCAGACACAGGCAAGTCTGTGGCTTTTCTGGCTATATGTTAGTTATATAATGATCAGGGCAAAAGTCCACTAATGCCTTCCATATGAGCTGACTTCCTGGACACACAAGAAAGTTAGTGACACCCACGCAGTCAGGTGCATTATATGGCAATAAAAGAGCAACAATAAGTGATACTTGAAAAGCATCATAGAATAAAATGAGCATAATTTCCCTCTGTGAAATTAGAATGGATCTTTCTCTCTTTAGTTACTGTTTCTTCACCTGTTAATATTTCAACAAATGTATTTTACAGTTAAAGATGGCAGATTTATAACTCAAAATTCCTAATAAAACATTTGGTCTTTGATTTAACTTCACAGCATTTCATTAGCAAAATGATTGCATTGACAGTTTCTGTTCAGTAAGGGGATTTAGTTAAACAGTCAGTTCTGTTCTACTATGTATGGTTTTCAAAACTTTAAAATTCAGGTAATTACAGATTATAATCTGTTGTGTTTTGAGATGTGTCTTCCTTGTTTGTGGCGAGTGAGCTCATGAGGACGTTGGTCCTAGCAGAAAGGTCTGGTCACTAGAAGAGAAGAGCAGATTATTAATTATGTCATGTTGATGTCACTTTTAAAAGATCAGAACTTCACCTTCACAAAGGAAAGACTGAGTCTGTCTGTGTGGACTGAAACCTTCAATGGCTCATTGTCTAAAGAGGCAGGTCAGACACATGGTGCTGTTGTATATGAAGTCAACTGAACCATTGCTAGACCCTGCAGGTCTGTTAGGCATGGTGTCAACAGCAAAACCAGAGTGTTGAGTCACATTAAAGATGTTGTGAATCCTCACAGTCTCAGCTTTGCTTCATCATTGCTGTTGATTACCTGAGAAAGAGACGAGCAGAGAGGGAGGTTAGATTCTCACATTTGTTTGGAGGAAAGGTTTCTTTGTGAATGTTTTAAAGACGTGTGAGCAGGTGTATCACTGTAAACCCGAGAAATGTGGTTAGATGAACAAATTTGGGAGTGAAGACATTAGACAGCTTTCAACAACATGCAGTCGATCCCTTTTTTTCTTTGCTCATTCTGGGACTTCAGTTCTTCACCTGTCTGTCAAATAACAGGACACTCAGCTCTGAGCAGATACATTTGTCTTAAAGAAACTGTCAAAGTCTGTGTAAAGCTTTAAAACTAAAACTGAGTGTTGACTCATACTCTCCTTTTTAAACACATGGCATAGCGTTCTTAGTCTTATTAATTTCTTAATCATTCTTTTCATTTTTCGTCTATGATTTTTTGTCAATCAAATATCCAAGCTGACATACTTATATTCCTTGTTTTATCTACAAATGATCAGTTTTTTTAATCACAAAGGAAAACAAAACCAACAAATAGTAACATTTTACCTCTGTTTACTTGGTCATTTTTGGCATTTATGTATGAATTATGACATCAAAAAATTAATTTATCATCAGAAATGTTGCCAGTTCATTTCCTTTTAGTTGACAAATTGCTTTAGCTCTTGTTGCTGAGCAATTTTCAGCTCATCCAGTGATTAAGCCCACTGAAAAAGAAACCACACTTCAGCTCCAGTGTTTTTTTTTTTTGTTTGTTTTTTTTTGCTTAAGTCAGTTTAACTCTGTTGGATTTAAGTGTTTTTAGTCATATTTAATCATTTTTTGTCCTTTAAATATGGAAAAATGATTCTTAATGATCCATGAACTTTCCAAAAAAAAAAAATTCACCATATTAGTTAGGGCTGTTTAAGACTGACATGTATGTCAATTTATTTTATTAAATTTATGTGATTTATTCTTTCATGTAAATCTGCTTCCTGTCTCCCAGTTTTTCACTCTGTGTGAAATGTGTCATACCAATAAATCTGGCTTGACTTATACTTTCAAAGTACTTTACATAATCATATTGAGTTGAAATCCTTAAGTTTAACCTAGTTATTCAAACATCATGATAGTAACTGTGCCATTTGAAGGCTTTCTGGGCTTAAGAACATTCACTTAATTCAAAGTACCTTGTTGAAGTCTTTGTTTTGGACATGCATTAAAGCTGATGTAATGTTATATAACTTTAACAAAAAGAGGCCCAGACAGAGAGATTTATCATAATTTTGCACAATGTCATACTACATTGACATAATTGTACTTGCTGTTTTGTAAAGTCAAGTGATAGATCACCTCAAACTAACTGGAATCTAATATTCCTCTCCTTCCCTTGTCACCTTTAGGTGCTGCTACCTCCATACGATGACAGCGTCAGCGTCCCTCCTAAACAGGCTCCTCCCCCTTACACCACCGCAACAGCATGAAAACATTCCCAGCATTCTGCTAACGGGACGTTAATGAGACCCCAGCAAAATTTATGCACCACACTGCCTCTCTGGTGTACAGTATATTCATGGATATATTGTTGCTACACACACATGTAGCAGTACAGCCATGCATGCACTAAAACACATACAGTCATCTCACACATACACAATGCACACGCACAAACCTCCACCACCGTGACCTCTCATCCCTTCCTGTTATTTATTTACATTATCAATACTGTAACTCTTCCATGCATCCATTCTGTTTCCGTTGGTATAATTCCAGAAATGATGCGCATTTTTATGCATTTGAACTGGGTGTAATCCGAAAGTTTAAAAGATGATAGATTCTATATATTTTTATCAATTCTACTTGTGCTGTGTATGTACCTGTAATAGTATTTTATGTGTCCTACTTTTGATAGATATGTATTTACCTTAGAGAAAACTGCAAAACTGACTTACTGCCCTCAGTAGTGAGTGAAGAGTTGTCACGTGTTTCCTGTCCGTCTTGTCTCTGCTCGTGATCAGGGTTGGATTGCCTTTATTCATTCTTTCTCTCTGATGGGGTGCCCTTTATAGATCCATGTGTGAAGTGTCACCTTGACCGGAAGATTTCCCAAAGAAAACGTATCTGCCTGTATTCCGACATGATCAAAGAGCGACCTAGTGTGTATCGAACATATCACCCTCTTTTACTGTTTTATTCACCTGCTCACAGAACTGTCTTGTGTTATAAAAATCAAGAGTGTTGACTTGTGCTGGTTGACTTTGATAACTTTTAAATGTAATTGTGTGTTTCTACTGATTGATGAGAAATGTCTTGGGCTGCTATATATCTATTTTGACAGTACAGAATTAACACTGGTCTGGAATCAGTTTGTTCTTTTAAAGTCTTTATGGTGGGTTGCTCTAGCAGACCTGGTGCTACGACTCTAAATTTGGCCTCTCTATATTCAGGATCTTAATAAACATGGACCCTAGTTGTGCTTTTTCAATTAGGCCAGTGGGAGCTTCTGGTCTGTGTAAACACACAGGTCTGCTCCACCAGATGCAGCTATTGGCAAGCTGCTCTCGACACAAAACATCCTGCAAGGACACAAAAGTCAAACCTGAGGACTGCTGCTGTACGAAAATAAAGATGTGACATTTATTTGTCTATTAAAATCCAATTTCACTGACAGATGTTTGTGTTTTATTTTGAATATAATATATTAGCTAATGCATTCAATTAAATGTTAGTTAGCTTTTGCAGTAAATAAGTGATTTAAATGTGATTGTTTCTGTTGTTGACACTGGCTGTGTAAACCCAGCCTAGAGGACACATGGGCCCCTGGAAACTGTTAGTAAGAAGTGACTGTGCATAAATGTGCTCATTGTGAGGCAGACAGGTACCCCAGACTGGTTGGAATATGATGACTCTGCTTAACCAGGTCTTTCCATAAACTGCTGCTCAAATAAGGATGAAAAATGTTCAAGCATCACATAAAATTACAATACACCTCTTTCACTGTGGTCAGGGTTTATTAGACTGCAGGTCAATATTAGTAAGCAGTATTTTCTCTTGGAGGAAAGATTTCCAAAAGTTAAAACTCACTGACACCCCTGCTTTACAACAATATTGCCTACTACATGTAATTATTAAGCACACGCATTAAGTTTACAAAATCGACCATTTAATCCAACATCTCATTTAAGCTTTCACACCCGATTAAATCAGAAATATTATCTTTCAATTTTAGTGCAAAGGATACTGCAAAACAGAAGGAACAAAAGTTAAACCTAATGGATAGCATATATACTCCCATGACTTGTCCACACACCCTTAAGTATACACAAAGGAGCCCTAAAATCTCTAATATAATGACTTCAATTTTCCTTAATCTGAAAGCATAATTAATCATTAAACTCATTACTCTTTTAATGCAAGAACAAACTGTGGATCATGACCAGAGTTGAGGGCTCATGCCAACTCAATCTAGATTAAAATATGAAACTCAGGGGTTCATCCCAGCTATATGTTAGTAAAAGTATCCACAGATTTACCAGAGCAGAGGTGCCTCTGTGGTTGGAGTCAGAGTGGGTGTAAACAGTGAAACAGTGGATGGAGTAAGGGGCAGAGCAATTTAGGCGCCTGCACAGATACATAAAGAGTGGGAGAGGGCTGAGATACATGCATGTTAAGAGTGTGGGGCTGCAGGATTAGACTAACTCTCCCTGCTTGAAATCTTCTCGACTGAGTGTTTGGGTTTATTTGAGAAACTTCAACAAAAGAAAGTAAGGAATTGTCTGTTTTGATAAGGTAAGTTGTTTTGATTTATTTTCCTGATGGTGCGAGTTTTGTTAATAGAGTACTACAGACTGTTATTGCATATCGTAAATATACAATGTAATATTTTCTTTTAGAGGAAAAATATGTTTTCTTGAACTTTTAATAAAACATGGTAGACATGGTAGAAAGCCAGATCCCCAGCTGCAGCTTGTATTCTGTATTTACCTGACATCACCTTACTTTCCTTCACCTGCATCATGAAAAGCCATCAGAGAAAGGGAATGTGTAAAGCAGAGGTCAGGTCCCAAAACACACAGTTAGGTACATGCTGTTTTTGAGTTTCATAGTACACAGCATTGGCTTTAGTTCAGGAGGAAATGTGAGGGGCTTGCTCTGTGATGAAATACCATAATTTCACACACATACACAATTTAAAATATCACTGAAAATCCTAACAAAAAAAAAAGAAAAATAAATTGTTTCTACCTTTTCTTTACCACTGAGTATCATTTATTTATAATTAAATATTTAGACTTTTTTTCCTTGAATTTTTCTTTCTAAATGGTGTACAAATTAAATAAATCATTTGTTAACTCATGACAGTAAGGAAGTGTAGGGAACAGCCATGTGGAGGGTGAGGAAAATGTAAACCTTGACCTCTGATTACCATGGACGTCTACAACACTTAAATAGATTTTACATATGTCATACTGATTAATACAGAGAGACATCACACAGATGTGAGGCCAGAGGTCGACAGCTCTGTGCAGGATGCAACATGGATATGTGACCCCTGCAGGTCTCAGGTCAGCTGCTACCTTATATATGTCTGTGTGGGAGCTGACAACACACTGGGTGTCAGTGTCATCACCCATATTAGAGCTGACAGAACTCTATTAAGAAATGATGAAACTCTAACAGCTTACATGTTGCCTTGGACTCGAGATTTGTCTAATATGATGAAAGCACTATCATGTGCCACAGGTTTCAGACAGCAAGAAAGCCTGTGGTCGGCATGCTCGTAATGAATGGATCTCTTGGGAACTGGATAGGAAAACAGTCTGTGGTACTTTTCTGCCTGTGTCAGGTTACTTGAAATCACCTATGCAGCAAAACTGAGTTTTGTCAACTCTATATGACAGCAGATGGGAAAACTTGACACAAATGTAGCCCACATTTATTGAAATAAACATTTCAAGACTCCTATTAGTTTGAAAAGTAAACACGCTAAATTTATCAGATTAGGCCGTTTGAATTGTGTTCTGTGCTGTGACTACAAAACCTGTGCATATCTGTGCTCATTACACCTATACACACTAATATGTGAAATCTGAAGCTGAGAAGGTCAGCTATGTGAGAGGTGAAAGTTCTCCCTATTTATATCCTTCCTCCTTATTAACTCAAATGCAGCATTTCACTAGCAACCTTACTGACAGTCACTACATTTGATTTCTATATTAAGGCGCCATTGATGTGAAGTTAAATCATAGAAATAAGGTCTAGATTTTTATTTTTGGTGTGCGCCACTATGTGGCCATTTCAAAGCACATTACTTTTTGGACTGAATCTTGAGCTATAAATTTTGTGACTTCCACAGTGAATAAATATTTTTTTTTCTCCTCAGTTAGCTTCTTACTATGGGGAGCTGGTTCTTCATATGATCAAAAAAAAAAATTCACGAAAATTTCAGTATTTCCTGTTTTGTGTTTTGTGTTACCTTTTGAACTCTTGAACATAACTTTCTTAATAGACTTTTAATGTTAACTATTTTATCAATAATTCTAAATGTTAAAAAACATCATGATTTGAAACCAGGTTATTATGAATCTTTAATCTTAAAACTATTTGATTACTATACCAGAGTGGTTGAAGCCTACTTGGCAAAAATAGCCTTAATCTTTAAATGCAACCCAGCTGCAGCTAAGACTAAGAATTCTGCAAAATTTGATACTGTTTTGTGAGTGATGAATTTAGCATCATACTCAATTTGAATGCCATAAACCATTGTTTGTTTATTTTTTTGTTTTTTATGCCAGCCAATTAACAGGATCACAGTGTCTTTTTTGATGCAGGACTGGATATTGAACAGAACTGGAGAAAAAATATTCTGAAAGAGATTATATGATCAAATAACATCTTCTCTTGTTTTTTTAAAATATTCTTCTTGCAGGCTCATCTGTCTCTGTATCTTTACTCAGACATGCGGGCTTGTTCTTTGTTTGCATTGTGGGAATGCTTCCATCAGTTCTTTCTTCTTCTCCCTCTCCAAACGCTGCAGTTGTCAGGTCTTGTCAGAATGAGATCCCTGGCCCTGGGCCTCTTTTGCCTGTTGTGCTGTAATGCAGTTCGACTGGACAGACGACGTCCCAGACCTCTGGCGATCAGAGGCCGAAATGAATCAACTGTCCAAACCAAAGCAGCGGGTAAGTGACCAGTGTGAAGGAAAAATCTGATCAAAGATGAGCTGGATGAAATGAGGAGGTCAGGAGATAGTAGATGTCTTACACAAAGGCATTTATTGCAGAACTCAACGTTGAGGAGATCAGCACTAGCAATCATGCAATCATGAATATTGCCACCACCAATCTGAGGCTGTCCTTTGTGTAAGATGTTTTTAAGTCTTTGTGTCCTACATGTCATCAGTCCTAAATTACGTATCCAAGTAAGGTCAGGATCTTACTGGGTATTAAAACATAAACATTCATACCCTCGGCCTTGGTTGCTATGGCGAGGGCAGATGGGGAGAGTCTGCACAAATAACTGTAAGACACAACATTGATTAAAACAAAGAGACTGTGTGACACAGCCATCAACTTTGCTCGACTAAAGTGCAAAGAAGCATAGTGGCAAACAAAGAGGTGAAAAGGCCAAGGGGGTAAGAGAAACTCCTTCACAACCAGTTAGTGTATAAAATGTGTGATTTGCTAAATGCACTTCTGTTTGTTTGTAAGATTGGCCTACAAAGACACAGCGCTTATAAAAGTTAATAGTTTGGATTTTTGTACAAACTGAGCTGTCGGGATTTGAGTTTTTAGACCCTGAATCACAAACATTTATTTCTTTGACCACAGAAAATGGCTGCAAAGCCGCCCCGCTGGATTTCGTCTTTGTCATCGACAGCTCCAGAAGCATTCGCCCCCATGACTATGAGAAGGTAAAGACCTTCATCATCAACCTGCTTCAGTTCCTGGAGATCGGCTCTGATGCCACTCGGGTTGGTCTGCTCCAGTATGGCAGCGTGGTCCAGCCCGAGTTCTCCCTCAACACCTACACCACCAAGACTGAGGTGGAGCAGGCGGTGGGGAGCATGGAGCACCTGGCCACAGGGACAATGACTGGTCTGGCCATCCAGTACACCATGGAGACATCCTTCACTGAGGGACATGGAGCCCGACCAGCACGCCTGCATATTCCACGAATCGCTATGATTGTGACTGATGGGCGGCCTCAGGACACGGTGGAGGAGATTGCAGCTAAGGCAAGGCAGGCTGGGATCCAGATCTTTGCTATCGGAGTGGGCAGGGTGGATATGGACACTCTGAAGAAAATCGGGAGTGAGCCACACTCCGAGCATGTGCACCTGGTGGCCAACTTTAGCCAGATTGAAAGTCTCATCTCGGTGTTCCAGTCCAAACTGTGTGGAGGTGATGAAACCCTTCTATTCTCTCTATTTTCACTCTGGTGTCATTTAAACATGCATGTGTTTGCAGTCTTTTGTTTTCGTTTGACTGCCTGTAATGTGTGTGCATGCATGTATAAGTTTCAGAGATTTGTGAAGTGGTGGACCATCAGTGCCAGCACATCTGTGTGAGCAGCCCTGCATCATACAGGTGCAAGTGCAGGAAAGGCTTCACCCTCAACCCTGATGGAAAGAAATGCAAAGGTTAAGGAACTCCTTTTCTCTCATCTGATCTGTTCTTTTTAGAAACTATTCTACCCAGAAAGAGATGTACAGATGCAGGTTTTGTTTTTTTAGCATCTCTCAGCTCATTGTTTTGGTTTCGGGCCCAATCTTCTTTGTTTTTGAGTTAGTTTGATTTTTCTAATCAGTTTTTCAGATAAAAAAGTTCTAAAAGCCCCCTGTAGGCTACCTGTCCAGCATGAAATAGGAGACAGACACAGTGTCCGAATGGTTGGTGAACAAAAATTTAGCAGCTAAAGAGCAAAACATTTCCCTCAGAAATGGAAAGAACATCGATTCATTAGGAGGACACCAACTCAACTTTACTATATTGATGATGTTGTTCTGTCCATTGAATATGTAAATGGGCATCAATTTATTTTAAAGGTTCACCTTATTATCTTAAAGGGTGATAATACGATATATGATAATAATAATAATAATATGTCAGCGTCGTGTTTACAGGTTGCCACAGCTGGCTCCAAGTGGAAAAAATCCCACTCATATCAGGTTAAATCATGCATACTCCATTGAAGGTGACTGACAGTTTCTCTCCATGTTATTACTGTGCAGCTGATGATATGTGTGCTATAGTGGATCATGGCTGTCAACACATCTGTGCCAACCTGCCTGATGGTTATGAGTGCCGCTGCCGTCCAGGATATCAACTCAACATAGACCTGAAGAAATGCAACAGTAATAATAAGTTTCTCACTTCAGCAGGGTCTCTTCTGCTTCTTTTTTTTTTTTGGTTGCTTTATTCTACATTCTAATACATGTTTAAACCTAAAAACACAAAAGTCCTCACTTGTAAATACATATGGCTAGTCTATGGTTGTTGAAAATCATTTCAGAAGAATTTCTCATTCTGAGAATGTGTAAATAAGGAGTGCAGAAAGTCCATCAGTGTCAAAAATATGTTGCACAACTGTTTTCTAGTATAAAACTTTTAATCTGTAGATCAGATTTGTCTTTATCGGTGTGATGTCTGGGGATGTGCTTCTGTCACACAGTCCATCATGAGACATTAATCACCATAAATACTAAGTTCACCAACCACTGGACATTACTATGATTTTTTTCAGAATATTTTTCTACACTAATTGCTTAAATCATCAAGTCATTCCAATAAGATTCCACACTATCGACGGCCTACTAGCCTAAAAAGTTTAGTGAATAAAACTTCATGTACAGCAAATTTACTGGACCTTCAGTCCAAATGGGGGCCAGCTTTCTTCCTGCCACTGCTGAAAAAGTCCCCTTTTGCTCATCTGGTGGATGCTCACATAGAGAAAAAGTGGGGGAGATTTCCTGGAGGAAGTGTGCTGCTGCAATCAGTAGAGCAGCTGCTGAACTGTGGAGGTGTATCTAAAGTGTCACAGTATCACTAAATCAAAACAGGACTCTGTCTGAGCTACACCTTTAACTGAGTTCTTTTGAGAGTGGGTTTTAATTTTTGATGAGTGAATGTAACAGGAATATTTAGACATTGGGGCTTCAACAAAGAGGCAACAGTCAGTGTGGGAAAAGAAACTGGGGAGAGGAGTTGAGGATAGACAGGTAATACAGCTGGGAAGCCAACCACCCACTGATGGAGCCCTGGGAGCATGCAACTTGTGAGAAACGATACAAACCATAGCATACTTCATCTGAAAACAAACTATAAAAATGTGCCACCACAAACCATGTCAGCCTTCTTATTATTTTGTAGCTCTCACTTCATTGACACTCCCCCATAGTGCCTCTTTGCTGCATGAAAAGTGTTTTTTTCCCAAAAGTTTTTGTCAAACTTTTGAGTGATTGTTCTACTTACATTTCTACATTCAATTCCAACCACAGCACTACTAGTAGAGCAACATAAATCCACAGAAAGTAGTGGTATTGCTGTAAATAGCAGTATTCTAGCATGAGGAGAGACACTGCTGCATTAAAAGGAGATTTGTCCTCCTCAGAAATAGACTACTGTGACCTGGGGAACCATGGCTGTGAGCATGACTGCATCAGTGTTCCACAGTCCTACATCTGCAGGTGCAAGAGAGGCTATGTCCTCAATCTGGATCGCAAGACCTGCAGCAGTAAGTGCTTTTATCTTGTTGTAATCAGACACAGAGCAATTTTAAGGTGTCACTTTTTAGCAAAACTGAAATTTAAAGGCAAAATGATTGTGGCTACATTAGCCTTTGTTTGTTGATTCAGATGTTAATTGGTGTCTTCTGCTGTAATGAAGTGTTATTTGTTGATAGTGTGAACAATGCTTCAGTCTCTGCTCTGTTCTGTCTGTATGACCCAGAGATTGATCACTGTGCTGATGGCATCCATGGGTGTGAACAGGAGTTTATGAACACAGAAGATTCCTGTGTTTGTAAATGCAGAAAAGGCTTTACACTCAGGTCTGATAGGAAAACTTGCAAGAGTAAGTGTCCAGTGTTTTTTTATACTTCCCTCTGTTCATTTCAAGTAAGAAATTCTAGATTTTTTTCAATTTATTGTTCATATATA
>JAQMCX010000057.1:16709489-16731888 GCA_029814765.1 Acanthurus leucopareius | reverse complement strand
TTTTATATATATATATATATATATATATATATATAAATATATATATATGAGAATGTAGGATGTCTAAAGAATTTTTTAAACAACATATTGGTAGGTTGTCTTACATGGTTGGTGGAGTGAAAGGCAGCACTTGACCTCCCCCTACTGTCACCACTAAGGTGCCCTTGAGCAAGGCCTTTAACCCAGAGTGTGGTTGTAATGAGCAGTTTTCAGGTGTGAAAGCCATCAGTGTGTTCCTGAAATAGAGAGTATTACTCTCAGTGAAACTCCTCTGAATTAATAAAGGTGAAAAAACAGAGGGGCTTTTCATAGAAACTTGTTTTGCATAGGCCTCACCATTATTTAGCTGTCTAGACTAGAATTGGATTTCCTCTGTTTGGGCTCTCTTAGACAATGGAACAATATGGAGAACACAGGGAAGGAACATACAGTGACTGTTCTCAGCTAATATGATATGATCTGTCTGTGAGATTTTTATCTATGTAGTGCAGAATAGAAAATACTGGCCAGAGTAACAGAAAGTCTTTTAAGTTATTGCTCCTTCATCCTGTCTCACCTGACTAAAAATAAATTCCTACAGAAATTGACCACTGTGCTGATGGCACCCATGGGTGTGAACAGGAGTTCACAAGTACAGATGATGCCTGTGTGTGTAAATGCAGAAAAGGCTACACACTCAGACCTGATGGAAAAACATGCAAGAGTAAGTGTCCAGTGCGTCTTTCCCCCCTTATTTCTGAAAGGAAAGAAAGTTTTTTTCTTCATAGAGTGACACATTTCTTTCACAGTAAATATTAGAGATGACCTCCGACCTGTTTTCCAGTGGTGCTGCAGGATCTTAACAATATGTCCAACATGCAGGCATGTAGCACAAGAACAAGAACTGAGCACAACCTTGACACTGTGTTACTGCAATAACCACTGATGATAAATGCTTTTCATAGGTCAGACTGGATGACAGGTAGGAGTGATTCATTTTGTCAGGATTTACTCTCTGACTCTTTCCTGCAGAGATAGACCATTGTGCTGATGGGAGACATGGCTGTGAGCAGGAGTTTATGAATACAGAAGATTCATGTGTGTGTAAATGCAGAGATGGGTTCACACTCCGATCTGATGGAAAAACCTGTCAAAGTGAGTTTTCACTCATTCATTTGAGTATTTGGTGAACTGCAGCAAAGAAAATGATGTAGATATTCAAATACACCATTTCGTGATCAGAATGGAGTTGACCTAGAAGAGATTACATATAGTAAATAATGTATATTTTGTTGCATTTACCTTTTTCTGTGGTAGTTCAGTGTTACAGCCTTTAATTCATATTCATCTAAAATTTGTAGATAAGCAAAGAAAAGCTTGTTTAAGTGTATTCTTTATAAAATTTGACATTCTTAAAAAAAGAACATACTTATATTCGTATGAGAAGTAAAAAGAATTCAGAGTTTAATCTTTCATGTTTTCAGTGTTGCCACGACATTTTCTGTCCCCTGTTCCGGTATTTACATGTTACATAATTTTGAACGAATTATGAACCAGTTGTGAGGTCAGAGATAATCCCATCACTTTCAGAAAATTCTATGTTCCCCCTCCGCCTCAGATTAAGGGGATATTCTGTGTTTCTGTTTACCATCATTCAGCATTCACAACCTCAGAAACTTAGTCTAATAATAACAAAAAGGACAGAGGACTCACAGAATCATCCATCAGAACGGTGGAACACATACACACGTGAACTCTTCAATAAGTATTCTAGAAAAGTTGATGACACACAAATAAAATGCACTAAATTTAATGTATATTTGTTTGCAGAAACATATAATACCTATTAAGATTACTAATTAACAATTAAAGATACCAATTTATATGACAGAAAATTGATAACACAGTGGCACCAATAACTCAGGGTCTTTCACTTTGTATCACCATACTTTCATGTGCCAAAGCAACATCATCCTTATCCTTGTTTCTCTACAACTGAACACACAGGTCTGGATCTGTCAGACAGTGTATGTACAGAGTATAATCTTAACTTTCTTTATTACAGATCTTTTCCCTTCAGAATTTAAAGAAAAAAGTATAAAACATGTATTTTCTGTACTTGTTTCCAACAGAGCCAGACTGTGGTGATGGAGTCATGGATCTGGTTTTTGTAATTGATGGCTCTAAGAGTATGGGCCCTGCCAACTTTGAGCTGGTCAAGCGGTTTGTAAACAGCATTGTGGACTCGCTGGACATTTCCAGGACCGGCACACATGTTGGCCTCCTTCAGTACTCCACCAAGGTGCGCACAGAGTTCACTCTGGGCCAGTACACCACGGCACAGGGCATCAAACGGGCAGTGTCCCGCATGCAGTACATGGGGAGGGGCTCCATGACTGGCTCAGCCTTACGTCACATGTTTGAGTTCAGCTTTTCAGCTAAAGAAGGAGCAAGGCCAAACATCCCACGGGTCAGCATTGTGTTTACTGATGGGAGATCGCAGGATGACGTGACTGAATGGGCGACTAAAGCAAAGAACTCTGGTAAACCTATTATCTTGCCTTGACAAGTGGATATACTACAGTTTTAATCAAACTAAGTTTTTGATTTCTGTTATTTTCAGGTGTAACAATATATGCTTTGGGTGTTGGCAAAGCCATTGAGCAGGAGCTGAGAGAAATAGCTTCAGAGCCCGATGAGAAGCATCTTTATTACACCGAAGATTTTGAGAGCATGGGAGAAATTACAAAGAAGCTTAAGTCCAAGATATGCAAAGGTACTTCACTTACCTGAACTAAAAAAGCTACAACTCACCAAACAGGATCTCCAGACTTGTGTAAAACTGCTCAGGGTTAAAATGAATGTCAGAATAGGTTGTGTTTGATCCAAAGCTCAACCCCTCAAAAAACACTTTTTTCCATAAAAATGGTGCATCACTGCCACCTGCTGCTGTTGTCACAATCACTGATTCAAGCAACTCTGTACATGATTTTAGGCACTAACCCAGTGCAAAATCATACCACATAACTCATCTAATGTTTTGCTCAGCATTCACGTGAACTCCTACCTGTATCCCACCCCCCACAGACAGACAGAGACAGGGAGAGAGACCTGCAGGGAAAGATCAGAAGAGATAGGGTGAAAAAGGGGCAATATATGGAAGGTAAGAAAAAGATATAACAGATCCAAGGGCAGAAAGATCTTCTCATCTTCTTATCTCTTTCCCCACAGAAAAAACATCTGATGAAAATATGTGCCAGTGTGAGAATGTGATATTATTTCAAAACCAGGTCACTGAGAAGCTGAAGAACCTGGTGCAGAGTAATATCCTTTTCTAACAAACTGTTGAAGCCACAGTTACACCTAATGTTCAGTATGTTTTTGTCTGTTATCCTAACCAGCTGTGCCTCTGCAATTATCCAGCGATATGAAAAAACCTCTGTGATTAACTGTTCAAGATCAGTGTAAAACAACATCATGTGTCCAGACTTGGTCTGATTGTATCTTTCAGCTTGAGTGTTTGCCTCTGAGGATGCTTTCGCAGAGCAGGCTATGCAATGCTAATGTAGCAACCAACAGTGAGAAATCAGTATGTAACTGAGGAATATTTTGCATATATTTTCCTATAGTTTAGAGGAACATTTCAGGATAAGTTACACAGGGTTAAACACATTATTATGTGTCTTGTTTGAGGGTTTTCACTAAAATTTCAATGTCCATGATAAACACTTAAACATGATCACATTCACAAGGTAAAATGACACAGCTCTTCAAAGCCTCCTACATACATTTTGAACAGTTCTCATACTGTCATGATGATTGAGACATTATTTTTATTACACTAAGAAAGGATCATATCAACACAAACTGCAAATAATTTCTCAGTTATTTTTATTTTAAATTTGCTCTGTAAGATTGAAACACAATCCATATTGAAAAACATGTGAAGTTATAACTTCATATTAGGTTTTGAGCTTCACCATAAATCCTAATGAGTTGGTTTTGACCAGTCAATCACACCTATGGTATACATATAAAGTCAACAGTAACAGTAATATTGTGTTAACAACACACACGACAAAACTGTGTGAATAAGAATAATTTAGGGTCAGACAATAGCTTTTTCACAAACTTTAGGTTATTAAATGTCAGTCCTTTATTAAGATGAAAACACTAAAGACAGTGGCAAGGGCTTCCATACAGCGTGCCAACCTGCTCAAGGAGCAGACGCACATGCAAGAAATTTGAGGTTCAGTATTTCCTGAGTACACTTAGAAATATAGACTGAAGGAGCTGGGTGTCGAGCCGCTGACCCTCTGATAAGTGGTTAGCTTTCTCTTTCTCTTCAGCCACAGCTGCCTAAAATAAACTGAACTTTGTAATTTGTATCTTTATTTTTATCTTTATCTTTCCTTAACATGCCTACTTGGAGTCATAACAAAGAAGCTGGAGACCCTCGAGAATCAACTTGTGCAAAAATAAAAGGCCTGGGATCCCTCCACCCCCAACCTGTCGTGTAACATTCACAGGATCCCTTCAGTCCTGCTCTACAAGCTACACTCAAACATATGCAACTTCAATGCTTTCTACTGAAGCTATTTATACACTTTTGTATACAACACAATTAATTTTTGTCTGTTATGTTCCTTATGTAATACCAAATCAACCTGACAAATAAACATTTTATAGTATACATGATTGGTTTGTTGTTTTTTTAAAATCAGGCTTTATCATCACTGTGAGGGATTTTTAGACATTTATGATGCCTGACTATTTGTCACAAAAGACACAAAATAGAGTATGCTGTCTTTCCTTTACAGAAAAATACTACAAAAACAAAACCACTCTATAAGTAAATGCATACATTGTACACATGCTTCCCTAACCATAACCACTAGGTGGTGGATCTCCTCCAGAGGAGACACTCCTACAAAGGGGGAGGACATTCACTTTAAGCACATGTTTGCCTCCTCCTCCTATATGACTGTGCCACTTTGAGCAGGAGGGAACATTCAGCAGTATTTCCTACACTCCCTGGCTGCATTCTCACAACAGATCTGGGGCAAGAGAGCAGCGGGCCATGCATAAACGCACAAAGAGACTGGGGGAGATAATGGTGCCCAGCTACTGAAGAGCTAGAGCTGTCCATGTTTGCACTGCCAGACCAGTCTCTGTGTTTGTTAGCAGAGAGCAGTGTGGACCCGAATTTGCTCCTTTAATTAGTTTCAAGTATTTTTTTTTATTCATCTCGACTCTTTTTTCAAACATGGGGTGCTCCTCATCCAGTGCCCAGACTGTTGATCAAGAGAAAAGACCAGGTACAAAGCCTGAGGAGAGCAATGGAGATACAGTGGGTAAGTACTGATCAACTATGTGGAGAGTAAATGTTTTAAAGTGTATTTTATCTTTGCAAATGTGTTTTTTTTAAATTGGTAATTTCTACATTTTGTCAAATGTGCACAGTAGTTGATCTAAGTTCCTCACATTGTGTCACTGCTTGCTGAGGGGTGTGTGAGTGCTGGGCTGGTACACCGTGTGCTTTCTCACTCGCCTCTCTTGCACAGCACACTACAGTTCCTCATGGACGGAATTATTCATGCTCACCCACTTTCCTTGAAGTGGTTGGTATTTATTTTTAGTCAGTCAGGTTGATGTGCAGTGAAAGTGTGTTGACAAAACCTGTGAACTGCATTGCATGACTCATTGATGAAAAGAGACCTGAGAGGGAGCTGACTTGAGATGATCCTGTTTAGTTCCTGACCTCATTACATTAGGCCAACTGGGAATTTAATGGTGGATGAATATAGATTGATAAAGCATAGATAGAACTCCTCCAGTAGCGCTGTGAAAACGTCAGCTCTAAGTGTTTTATGGTATTTCGGCAGCCTGAGGCAAAAGTAGCAACCCAACCTGTTTTCTGCCACAATGAAGTAGTCTGATTTGTGACTGCAGGTATTTTAAACACACAGAGGAGCGTCTTTCCTGCAAGTTTAAAGTGACATGGAATAAAAGATATTGTGTATCTTCTTCATGCCTCCAAAATTCTTGTGTAAAGGTGTTTTTTGTCTGTCAGAGTCTCTTAAATGTACATAACTCAGATCGCTATCCGTGCACTGATGATAAGGAGTGTTTAAAATTTGCTCCAGGAACAAACAGCTCACACAAGGAATGCAGGAATCCAACGGAGGAACAGGAGGGGCCAGGAGATTGATGCCCCTTTGAAAAGACCCTCAAATGTATTCAGGACACTCAGAAAATCTCTGCACGGGACGGCAGAGCTGGGGGGAGGGGGGTGTTGAAACAATCGAGCATCTAAACATGTAGTGGGGCATGGTTTGTATGGCTTTGCATATGGACTCTGTGTTCAAGCCTGTACAGACTCCCACCATGAAGCCTGACACAGACCATGATTGTCCATTCATTCATCCTACTGACACACGAACATGTCATGCCAGGCACGGCTGCATGTACAGGACGTTCTCACTGCATCTCCCCCTCATAAACATGACATGACAGTCACCGCCCTCGTTAGAAAGTATTCATTTGTGTGTGTAATTACTTTAGCTGAGTTAGTACTTAGACTTACATATAAGATGTAGCTAAGTTTTTTCAAAGAAAGCAAGTGGGTGATCAAAGCAGATTGTTGTGTGTTTATTGTAGATGGCCCAGTTCCTCTATGCTTATGTACATCACTTCCATGTTATGTCACTGTGTGATGTTTGTGTCAGGGCTTTGTCTCTCCAGCCAGCCAGCTACAGTCACCTGGAGAAGCTTGAGTCTCTTTTCCAGGCTCTTACATCACCCCAACAAGAAAACCAGTTATTGTGCTCTTTGCCCAGGCAGGCTCCTCTAAATGTGGCTGAATGGGTGGAGGTTTAAATCATACAGTGTACAGTCTGTCTAACAAACCAGCTGTATGCCAAGCCACCACTGGTCCCGTCCCTTGTCCGGGCCCCCCTGTCCACCCCTCCCCCCTCTCCTCTGGGTGCTCTTGGCCAGCCATGGCACTGTTTTGACTGGGATCTCTGTCATCTCTGGCTGCTAAATCATGTTGACACACGAGTCATCCATGCCTAGAGAGGCTGTCTCTGTCTCGACCCAAACGCACATTCACACTCTTTAAACAGTGCTTGTTGCTTTGCTGTGCAGACAACAGCTTTGTATTCTCTGTAACATTTGGTGTGGCAAGGTGGATTTCTGCTTCAATTAAAGCAAAGCCTGATGGGAACATATTTGAAATCCACAAAGGAAAAGTGTTTTAAGTCAAAACCATTGTAAGAGGTTAAAGATTGTGATAACGCCTGTGTAAAACAACTGCTTTCACAGTTTGCTGTCTTATTATCATCATAAATATTTCAGCTCCCATAAACAAATTTTCTGTGTTGCGTATTCTTCCACTGGCTTATTTTGATTCGAGTTGCCAGGCCGTCACATTCCCTTCCACCCATCACTCTCGACTCTTTCGACCAATCCTGACAGACAAGTAAAATCAGGAAGCTGCAGCGTCCAAACTGTCCTCTCATTCAGCTTCTGGCTTGTCCCATTTGTGAACAAAGTGTTTTTACAAGGATGTTAGCTGTGAAGTACGACTAAAGGCAAACTTTGATAGCTGACACTTTGAAAGCCTCTGCCAGGCTCTTGTGATTTCTGACATTTGAGTTAAAGTGACCAAGCAGGTTATTGTTACTCGTCTTCTGTATTTTTTACCTGAAAGCTGATGGTTTCTTTACATCCAGAGTTATGACAGCAGGTGTCAGGGAATGAGAATGAAGATAGGGTGTCTCTCCAGAGGCACGCAAAACCAGTATCACGTGTATGTTATTTTCTCTGTGAGGGACTTGTGTTTCCTTAGGGCTTTAGACGAACCCAGGCTTCAATGAACCATGTTTTCAACTGCGGAAATGAAAGGATCTTTTCTCCGGCACGCATTCTCTGTGCCTTATTGCCTGATTTCCCATCTTCTGCCTTCCATGTGGAGTAAAGCTGCAGTTTTGATATATTCATAGTTTAAAGCATTTGGTAAAAGAAGATTTGATCCAATTTACATCTAAAATTTGTTCTCCATATGCAGACAAAAATGTGTTGGTATTCATTATAAGGTTTCATACCACCGTCAAGGCAGCTGGTCTATATATATATATATATATATATATATATATATATATAAGGAGAAAGCGGTTTTTAATAATGTTTTTTTTTATCAGCAAAAGGAACTTCAGGGGGAAAACATAACAGCCTGCAGTGTAGCATTTGATTCTTGGATGGCTGAATGTTTGTGTTAGGAGCCGTTTTATGAAGTTAAGAAGAATGTTGTCATGACAAATGTGGTAAATTATTAGCAAAACAATTCAATAGATTAGCTCAAGGACAACCAAGATGTTTTAAGCTCAATCAAAGGGATCTTCTTGACAGCTTTGTTGTTGCTCAGCTTTTTCGTGAAGTTGTCCTTGCAGATTAACAGGGCAATGTTAGCTGAAAGGACTGATGAAGACTGATAAGTGGAACATACTTGGGAATCATAAATCCTAATCAAGCTTTTCTTACTTTCATCTCTGTGTTGACAGCACTCAGGAATGGTATCATTGCAGAAGATGCACAAACCATCGAGGACCAGATGCAGTTGCCTGTGCAGACTGCTTTACCAGACGATCTACAACCTGGAGCTGATGACGAGGCCGAGGCTGTGTTAGTAGCCCTAGAGGCCCAGGAGGATCTAGGCTCTGGAGAGGACCTTTTGGCTGCTCCTGAACCTCAGCCTGAACCTGTCGCACCTGCAGAGCCAGCTCCAGAGGCTGCAGCTGAAGCCACCCCCGAACCTGAGGCTGCTGAGGCTGCTGAGGCTGCTGAGGCTGCAGTGGAGACACCAGCCCCTGTGGAGGAGGCTGCCCCTGTAGAAACTGTCACAGCTGAGGCGGCTCCTGAAGTCAAAGCCCCTGTTGAGGCTACAGAAGAGGCTCCTGCTGCTGAAGCTGTTGTAGCTGCTCAGGCAGAGGCCCCTGCTGCTGAAGCTGTTGTAGCTGCTCAGGCAGAGGCCCCTGCTGTCCCTGAGGAGGTGACCGCTGTCCCAGCTGAGGCTCCTACTCCTGTTGAGGAGGTGGCCGCTGCACCGGCTGAGGCTTCTCCTGAAGTTGCCACCCCTGCTGTTGAACCTGTTGCATCTGAGCCTGCAGAGGCTCCAGTGGTTGTGGAAGAGGTGGCAGCTGTTGCAGCTGAGGCTCCTGCTGAAGTGGCTACTCCTGTGGAGGCAGAGGCCCCAACTGACAATGCTGCACCTGTTATTGCCTCAGCAGCGCCATGTGAATCCTCAGAGCCAGGTGAAGTTTCAGCACCAGGTGAGGCTGCAGTCCAAAGTGAAGGTGTAGTAGCAGATGAGGCACCTGTAGATGCAGGAGAGTTGGTTATCGATACAAAGATTGCTGCAGCAACTATTCCAGAGCTGCCTCCACTGTCTACAGCCACAGCAGAGCCCCATTCCACTACAGAAATCACCCCAGCTCCAGCTCCAGCTCCAGAAGCTGAATCTGCTGCTCCTGCTCCTGCTGCTGCTGCTGCTGCTGCTGCTGCTGAACCAGTCCAGGAGGTGGAGGTTCCAGCATCGACACCAGCGGGTTCAGAAACTTCTTCAGCAGCAGCCCCAGAAGCTCCTGCAGCAGTTGTGACCTCAGACTCCCCAGAGGACAGTGCAGCTCCAGCAGAGGCTCCTGTGGTTGTATCCACCCAAGCAGACTCTGCAGCCCCCTCAGCACCTGCTGGTAAGACACTCTGACTGAGACTTCTATATTGTTCTCTATCTTATGTTGTAGGTAGTTTTGCATAGTTTTCTTTGCAGTCAAATAAAGAAAAAATAGAGCAATTATGGAAAGATGAATAGATTCCCACAACAGTATCAGCTGTATGTAGCTATTTAAAGCAGATTTCTTTTGTGTTCTCCATGTGACCGTTGACACACTGCAATGTGGTGCTGCCAGATTTCCTATAACATAACAACAATAGGATTCCAGTGGGTAATAGCTGCCATTGTTAATGAGAGCACTGTATGTCTAGAGGGAGTATACAGGTTTTCTGGCTCAGTGGTTTATTTCATTAAACACACTATTGTTACCCAGCAAACCTGTCATGCTAACTTTGACTTAAAGACAGCATGCAATCTTATAACCTGCTTGATCAGGCATGGCTAACAAAATCTGACAGACTGACCTCCACCCAAAACTGTAAGCCCTCCAAACAGTTCAGCATTGCCACTGGCTGAAATAGCTGGAGATTTTATGCAAACATGCATTTGGCACTAAGCGTGTGTGAACAGGCAGAAAGAGAGACAGAGACAGAGAAAAAAACAGTAATGTGCACATAGATAAGATCTGTTTACATCCAGATAAACAATTAATGATTATTCACCAGTGACACCAGCCAATAAATCTTCCTGTTACACATGTGGACTAAGTACGCTTGTTATCTACAAAGACACTTTAACATCACTCCCTCGAAGGTGCCACCATTGGTAACTAAACACAACACAAGGTTAGCAACACCAAACTCTCAGTAAACCATTCAACTGTCAGACACAATCCTGTCTGGGATTAGTTGGAACTGACATGATGAACAGGATATTGTTGTGCCGCGAGGCTAAACAGATAACACAGTGTGAGAAATAGAAAGCAGCCACACACTCTCCTAGTCAGAAATGGGGGTTTGTCTTGAGTGTGTCAATAATAGCAGGAGCATGTTGTCAGCACAACAGCTCCAGTCACGCAGCTCTCTCTCATTGTACTGTATTGTGGGTTGATCACAGACTAATCATGCCCCGCTGAATGGAATTACATAAGACAATGTAGACGCTCTACAAGCCTGACTGGATTCCAGTCATCACATAAAAAAGTGATGCAAAATCCCTTTCAGGGCTCATTTTAAAGAAAACTTCATTCAGTTATCATGTGTTTGTCATTATTCTGAATCGTTCTACTCAATCAGTACTGCATCTGTTCACTTTCATTTGGAGAATGCTGAAGTGATGCTACTTCAGGTACAGACTCAGACAGATACAGACTCAGCTGTACTGTTTAATATGCCTTACCACAATATGTGCACAAAATCTCTGGTTACAACATGTCAGAGTATACATGGCATCCAGTTATTGACTGAACAAGAAAAAACCTGACTGATCCAATTTAAATTCAGTGTGCTAATTTGTGTATTTGGTATTGAATGCACAGCCCCTCCAGTGGTCAGTTCCCTGTGTAAGAAGCAGAGCTCCTGGTTTTAAGGACAGCCTGCACCCCATTCTTGACTCTCAGAGAACATGCTGTACTTTCATGGCAGAGACGCCCCTCCAGGCAGCACGTGTAAAATACTGGTCTGATGTAGAAGACATATTGCATAACTTTTACAAGACTTTCTCTCCGGAGGCTCCATATTGTGTGCATGCATGTGTAAGTAAGTGTTCAGGGGCCAGGTAAAATCACCAGTAAACCAGCTCAGCAGAAACAGATGTGGTTAAGAGGTGTTTAAGAAGGAATGTTCATGCTTTACTTCTCCTCTGCATTGTGACAGTAGTTATGTCTTCAGCTTGGTGCTGGTAAAGTCCTGTGTCAAACAAACTTAAAGTGCTGTCCTCCTGAAACACTATGCCATGGCTTGTATTTAATGAACATGTCAAGTATTGATTTCCTCTTAATGTGTGTGTATGTGTGCAGTGGTGTCTGCAGCTGAGGCCTGTCAGGATCCAGAGAGTGAGAAAGCCAAAAAGGAGGACTGAGTAGGTGAGAGCACAAACTACAAACCACACTTTAACTCAGAGCAAATACTGCAGGATCAACTCGGTATCCAGAGACTTTTAATGCAGAGGATGCTCTTAAAACTCTGAATATGAATAGCGGAAGTGCATGTTAGATGTTTAAGGGTCATCTCACCCTGTTGTTTATCTTTTTTCAGAGAGAAGATATTGACCAAAACAACAAATAACCCCAAAGCTGCCATTGAAAGGCTACAGGAAGCAAAAACAAGACCAGAAACAAACTCCATATTTTCAGTATTGTCTCATCAACGCTCACCAAGCTCTTCATCACAACCATTAATATGCATGGTGCCTTAATAAAATGTAATTTGGGAAAGATCAGGATTTTCCTACATTTGTAAATATCAACTAAGTTTTTCTACTGAGACCTCGTGTGCCTGCAGCCACATACTGTACATTCAGGCCTATGCAAAGAAGAGACTCTCAAACACTTAGGATAGGGTCAATGAGACAAGAGGGTGCAATATCCTGTGAAATATGAACTCTTGTTGCAGTGTAATGAACTAGGGAAGAAATATCCTTGACTGTTTAAAACAGCTGCTCCTGAGGAATACAAGCCAAACACAACTGTGAATAATAATATGCAAATAGCTTGAAGTGACAGAAACACCAAACTGGGTGGATGAAATACACAGTTTTTATCAGATGTTTGAAACGGATCTTAAAGTGTCACATTACATTAATATTCTGCCATAAATCCATATTTTTGTTTGTTGTTTACACATTATTTAATTGCAACCTTTCTAATAAACTTTAATTACTAGGAATGACAGAACTAAATGTTCAATAACAGAGTGTACAGTGGAATACTGATAAGCACTACTGTAAGTCCAATCCATTTTTCCTTTAAAAAAAATACTTTTATAGTATCACTTTATTTGTTTCCATTGAAAAATCATGAAAATGTTTTTTTCCCCCAGAAAGTAGACAAAAATACATGTAGGTGACCTGCAAATAAGTAGTGTAATAATGAATAATTGCCAGGTTGAGGATGCAGATGATCAAAGTGCTGCATGTCATCTTGCTATTCCATGAAGCCAGTCGGTGCAGTTGAGCTGTAACTGGCAGTTTTCATAAAATCTCTCTTTCTCTTCCAACTCTGAATTTAAAGGCATTGTTAGGCTGGGCAACAATGATGTCATACGCACATTGGTTTTGGTTTGAGTGCATAACATACATGTGTAGGATAGTATGAGATCATCTAGTGGACATGGTTTTTAAATTATCATTAGTTCTTCAAGCTCGGTTTAAATAAAAATGAAAGTTCTGTTATTTCAATAATGTAAGATAGACGTTGTGGGAACAAACATGTGTTTCAATGTCTGATATCTTTTTTTCATCTTTTTCTTTCTCTGTAATATATTCATTTTCTGAGCCTTTTCTCTGATTCCTCTAACCTAGTGTACAGAATAAAGTTTCACTCACTAATACATGTGCTTATTGTGATTAAATGGGATTGTGTTTTTTCAATGTACGGTAATACTGTGATACACTTTGTGTTTGAAAAAGAAAACGCAAACATGGACAGCTGAGACACGTTAAAGAGAGCTGGTGACAGTAAAGTGAGATTATTCACGGCTGCAGTATATAACTCGAAAGCATGTTTTTTCTTTTTCGCCATCAGTCTCATACTTTCCCATTTTTCACACCAACATGATTTAGACAAGTTAATTTGAAAAGAATTTTAGGTAAGAACCACATATCTATCCACTGCATAACTATACGATTTCTTTGCTGTGCACTGTGACTGGGAATTTAAACTAATTTAAATTAGTAATAATATAATCTGCACTAAACATGCCAAGACTTCACCTTACAGCATTAAACTAAATACCTCAGCTTTTAATTTCCTGTGTTGGAGATTATGCAATTTACCTTTTAGCATGCTGTACTGTACACATAGAGCTGTGTGAGACCCTGGAGCACCCAAAAACAGAAGTTTTCTACATATTTTCGTCATTTTGAGGGCAAATTAAATGATCAATACTGAAATAAATAATGGATTTCTAACTGTCCACAGCATGTGTCAACCTTTTCCAGTTAAAAAAAAACTTTTTTTCAGGTCTATGATGAGCAAGATAGTTTAGATATGATTGTTTTTCTGTTCATTTTGAAGTCAAATGATGAGATAATATCTTGATCAACTCACAGTACAAGCCAAAGATCATAAGAACATTGATTAGAGCAGGACTACTGCATCTATAATCTATTTTCAATTATAATCTAGAGCCTGACTCTAACATACTGTCCTCATGCATTAGTATTTTTACCATCCTGTACAACCTCTGGTGGCAACAGCAGATATCCAGTATGAAATTTTTAATCACTGGAGAATAACAAGAAACAAATGTCACTGAGCGATTATTAATATATAGTTTTATTGATATTAAAAAAATCACGTTATGCAAATTGGAAACATTAAGTTATATTTGATTATTTTTCCATGCACTGAGCGAGGATAATGGTTATTGCTACTGACAGCATAGCTAGCTGTGTAATTCAAGAACAGCATACAAGCTTAGACACTTAACAGCTATTTTATGTGAAATATGAGCCGAGGGAATTTTAAATGAACTGTTGTCTCCAAACACATCTCATCCATGTTAATGAGAGAGGAGAGAGTGTACAGAGCCTGACTGCCTGTTAGTATGCTAGGTGACCCACAACATGTTTATGACAGCGCTAAATCACTTAATGCCTTATATGAGCATCTGCAATAGGAATGATTAGTGTTCTTGATTTCCTGACTAATCTACAAAACAAGGCACAAATTGTTTTATCACTGGGTGATCATGTATTTCCAGTTTTAATTGCGAGATATGTGGAGTTGTTATGGAGCATTGGTCAGAGGGCCCAATACAGCAACTGCTTCAATCTCAACCAAACCACCCTGGAGACAGAGATGAAGAGAGAACATAAGACAGATTTCAGTTTAAAACCACTGAAGGATCAATGAAAAAGAGCTCAAGTCCTCATTGAATACTCACTTTGGGAAGAGCAGCGACTTGGTAGGCAGCTCTGGCTGGATAGTTAGAGCTGAAGACTGGAGATAACAGCACATTCAATGAGAGCAGGTTCCCATCACACACATATTTAAAAATGTAAAACTGAATGAAACAGTTTGACATCTGGTTGGTGAAAATATCTTAAGTAAAAAAACACAGTGACACCTTGACAACAATTTAACTTGTGATTTCTACAGGGATGTGTTTAATGATTAAAAATGAGGACAAACTTTGTATCAAAAATCCAACAGTCAGTGTCGCCCACCTGATGTGAAATTATAAAGAGTAACCTGTTTACATAAGGTGCTCATTTTCCTGCTTTGTGCCACTGAATGATATGAAAGTCAAAGCCTTGGTCACTGCAGATACTTTGACTGTCACCGCAAGAAAAGCACAGGTGGAACTAATAACACTGATTCACAATTCATTTTGTTGTCTTTTTACCTCTGCTTGTTCTGTTAATAATTCAAAGACTACAAAAATGAAACACAATTTTTACATATTAGTGCAAAGGATAGGTTGAAGGTCTTGCAGTTAGAGTTTGTCTTAGTCTGGTGGTGCCTTTCTATATATCTTGCCAAAAACTGGGAAATCATCACTGGGAAACTATCTTTTTTCCAGCATTTCAGTTTTACTGATTAATTTTATTATTTCCTGCCCCCAACAAAACAGAAAGTACTCTTGATTTCTCTGCACACACAGCACAATGTTACTCTTGTTATCATCAACAGAAAATGCAATAAAACCACATCGCTTGACACATTACAAACTAGAGATCTCTAGGATCTCTAGTGTTGTGAGACCTGTCTGAGTGAGAGAGCTTGCACCTTTTTCATTGTTATTGGTTAATAAATTTTGGTGATATTATGTTAGTTTTGCATGGCTTCACTCAACTTTAACCTGAGCAACAGTGGCCTGAATATATGCAAACACCTTTGACACTCTAGGGCTGTTATTACTGTTATATTTACATTTATTTAGACATTTTTTAAGCTAAACATCCACTTTAGCACCTGGAATTGGATGTTTTTTATACAACACCTTACACATGTAGAAAAAGGGATTTTTTTTTCCTCTTTATCATTTCCCCTTTTTTTTCAAGAGCATCAGTGGGTGAGCATGTGCTCCTGTTACACTCCTCCAATTAATACAAAA
Organism: Acanthurus leucopareius; assembly: GCA_029814765.1. NCBI lineage: Eukaryota > Metazoa > Chordata > Actinopteri > Acanthuriformes > Acanthuridae > Acanthurus > Acanthurus leucopareius. Next base: position 16,715,958 of record JAQMCX010000057.1, on the reverse strand, counting down.
CTACTTCAAATGAAAAATGAATATGGTGCAAGTAAAGTCATACTCTTGATAGAGTATTTCTGGATTTTTATGCAGGCTTATTAATAAAGAGTTTCTTGGCTGTCTGTGGAGCATCAGATGTGGCATATTGTCTGACATTTATCCTTTGGCAGCAGCAACTCAATTTCATAAGTGACTCAGCAAACATCAGGTCTTGTACCAGTGTGGTCAGCTGTGTTTCTGAATGTTTGGTTCACACCTTTAGATGTTCTTATTCTGGATACTTCTTTGTTTATTGGCAATATGAAGAGGGAAACTCATTCATCAAAATTATTCTACCATTGTGCTGAGACAAATATAGTGACTGGTTTATGCAAAAGGCATCTACCAGTAATAAAGATTGTATAACCACAGACAAGCCAGTAAAACAAGTAACAAATTAGTGATGTAACCTCTGGCTAACTGTGGAGAAATGATAAACAAAAGCAATCTTTTAAACATCCAGTATGTACACCCAGCTAATGCAGGTTTCCTGGTTTGTAGGGACACCTGGTGGCCAATATTTGTACCACGGGATACAAGTGATCAACTTTTGGGTCTAAGGAAGGTTCTTTATAGTGGTTCTGCAGCAGATTGCAAATAAAAAATCCAATCATCATGTAAATCAATGATACTTACACTGCTTGTATACATCGTTGACAGCAGTAAAGTCAGCTAAGAGCACTGTGGTTTTGACAACTGTAAGAACACAATGACAAAAAGTATGTTTAGGTTGATGATTTAAGAATTCTCAACGGCATGAACTACAAAGCCACCAAATTAAAATGCAACACTTCAGGCAGGAAAGTTTGTCTCACCATTCTCATAGCTACATCCAGCAGCTTTAAGGATTTCACCCATATTTACAAGAGCCTGTGGAAAAAAATCCAAATGTAGATGCTTTTTAATTTGATTTTCTCATTACTGAGAGTTTAATAAAAAACTGAGATTAAAATGATACAAGAGGAAACTTCTAAAGAAGGATAAAATTAATTGACTCTTAATTATAAATTCAAATAGTATACTGTATTTTCTCATATGGAAGCAGTCTCTTAATGGATATGAGAGCAGTGAGGCAGATTAACTTTAAGAATAGAATAAACATCCTCATTATTACAGTAAACAATCTCTTGAAAAGTTTCCTATTTTGTAGTGATCCTGGTTAATGGAGTAATCACTGAAAGGAGCTTGTTTAAGGGTGGATAACCTGTCTGGTTTGAGCCTGAACACCTCCATCCACAAGCTGTCCACTGGCAGGATCCATTCCCAGCTGTCCAGAAATGTACATGGTCCGATCTACCAACACTGCTTGGCTAGGAGACACACAAACAGGAACAAAGAATCATGTACATGACATCAAAGGCTTGGTTACCTCTTTTTAAAGAGTGTGAAATCTTCTTGTCCTGTGATATCATTGCTACAGTAGAGGAGCAAACAGTAAATACATACATATTTAATTGTTAAATCTACTGGTAATCTGTGTTTAAAAAGCCTTTGTATTTGTATGCATCTCTGTATTATTAATATTCTACTTGACTTTAACACTACTTGCTTTTCTCTCTTATCAACTCCAAAAGTTCATGTGGTTGCACACCTGTTTACACTACAGCAAGTGAAAGTGTTTGATGGTAACGAATAGCAAACATACACACCTCTGCTGCGTAGAAAAAACACAGATTTAGACCACTGATCCATTTCCCTTTAAGATCTAATAACTCACTAAAATTACCGTAAATAGAATAATATAGTAAAATACTGTATTATTGTAAAATATAATAATAAAATGTCAGCCAGTGGTTACATTCAAGCTGCATTTCGATAAGTCATATTAAACTTGATAAGAAAAGAGCTGCACTGAGGAAACTTGAAAACAAAAGCATGAACTTTGCTGTTGGTCTTGAAACAGTAACTTAGCCCTGTAGTAGTTTAAAAAGGTTAATTTTCAATCAGTGTCCAAAAAACTTGTACTTTGCCTTCGCGCACATCTCATGGAGAGACTAGTGCTTTAACTCTGACCATAACTCGCCTACTGGACTACACCGTGCAACTAAACACACCTGTGCGATTATACTGACGAAATATCAATAGCAACACACAATAGCAAATACCAACAACAAAATTCTAAACATGTATGACTGTTATATCTCACTGGTTGGGCAACCGCGTCAGCCGCGAGCCAGCCAGCCGTAACTGGCTCCCGTTGGACCTGTTTAGGTTTTAGCCTGATGGTCCGACGACAAAGATCTTCTCACCTGTACGGGCCGATGGCACCGGGAGCTTTGGTTGTGCTGATAATCTTCCTAATAAATGCAGCCATTTTGCTCAGTCTATGTGAAAGCAGACCAAGTGCATGAAAAATGTGCTATGACAGGGCAGTGGGGCATGGGAAGGAGAGGCTGCAGCAGCAGGACTGGAATACGTAACTAGAGCGTTTTTTTTTCAATCAGCTTTATTGAAACAAACTACACAACGAGTCTCGAACATGTTGTGTATGCAAGTTTTGTCTACAGTTACAAACTAAGGCTGAAGACTAAAGGCTGTAATAGAAAAGATAAAGTTAAAAATTTAAATATAGCCTTTAGACTTATAGTCTAATAGTTACACATTTTAACAGCTTTTTTGTATTAAGGCCCACATATGCAAGACAGGCATTATTTGATATAGTTAATCAGATCTGAAAAGTTTGTCTTTTTTGCCTGAGACTTTGCATTCGCGAATAAAAAAAATTCAAAAAATATATAAAATATTTAGCTAACTACAGCTAACTACAACTTTGTACTGAGAGTCCTGTTACATCCGGTGCATGATTAAAAGTAATTAATAATAAAAGTCTCATATCATAGCTAATAATTGACATTTTTTTAAATTTAAGAGATGACTGGAAGTTTTGTTAAAGAGTTACTACAGTAGGCTACTGATAATTTGGTGTATTTGAGAGCTCTCCCTTAGAAACAAGGTTATGTCGTCTGCAAGCTGACATTGTTTACATCTCTACCTTTATCGTACTAGAAATATTATACATTTGAATCAAGACGGGTTAGAAAATAGGCCTGTAAATGATTTCAATTCGGAAATTAGGTTGCGCCAATACACTACAAGTCCCATGACCGCCACATCTCCGGAAGCAAACAGTGCGTCAATTCAGCCATCACAAGGCAATGCACTGTGTAACTCACATGGCAAAGTGGCTAACTGGAAACAGAGAGGAGCCTAACATTTGGAACCACGTTCATGACACACGAGCATAATCGGAAACATAGAGGTGAGCATATGCCATGTTACCATTCTATACTTAATATTTAGGAATGTTGCATCAGTGATATTATTGGTTAAAGCAGTACCCTAACTTCATATGAAGCAACGTAGCTAGCTAGCTTACGTTAGCGGTATTGGTAACAGTTTAGTCATGTTGTGTGAGTTGTGAGTGTTGTGAGTGTCAGCTTTTCGTTTAGACACCAGCAAGATGAACGGCCGGCGTCTCAAACGTGCACGTATGTTTTTTGTAGAAAAATGTCTGCGTCCAAAGTGAAGATGCGGGAAAAGAAGATGAGAAACCAGCCGGTCAGTGTGCAGTATTCACCCAGCAGCACACAGAACGGAGGAGGCACAGTAGACACCGGTACCTGCGTTATTCCTTCTTCTTTGTTACTACAATATATATTTGTGCTTTTGCTTTTTGTGATGCTTGATCGACCACTTCACTCCTCTTTGTTTCCATGACCTCGTCTCCTCTTCTTGTCGGTCAGAGCTTCAAAGGGTCTGCAATTTTAAGTCTGCGTCATTTATTTCTGCTCCTCCATGTTTTTTTGGTGATATTAGTTAACGTTTACACCCACTTTTTTAAATGTCTACAGGCCACAGTCCCTGATAGCTCTAAATTTGCTGTCTTCAGTTTATCAAAATTCCCAAGTGAAGGTCGGGCATACAAGCAAGGAGTCCATGTGAAGGTAGTAATAATGTCATGAGCCATCTAAGGTTTTGAATGAGCTCAGTGGATGCAAAGCGATCAGGACTCTTATGCTATAAACTACTCAACCCGTGGTTTACTCTGTGAGTCTATTGTGTCATTTCATTTAAAATAATATAATAACATAAAATGCAAATTGTTTAGGAATGCAAAGTCAGTGTAAGCACATTGCACAAAATGAATATTCAAGTTGTTAAAACTAGATTCTGACACAAAGGCTGAACCACATAAGTAGGTAAACACACAGTAAAGCCATGACCTATACCATATCTGTATTGCATTGTGCTTTTTTTTTAATAAAACCCCCCACAATTTTAAGTAATCAGAAATAAACTGAAATGAAATTATCAGACCAAGGCAGTTGCCCTAGAGACAATCACTTCTAAGGGTCTGTGATTCAAGGCAGTTGTCTGGTTTCCCTGCCTTGGATGCAAGATTTTAGTTTTCACCTCTGATGGTCCTGAAATGACTAAAACATACTCTGCTCACAGGTGGAGGTAGTAAAGATGGTCCATCTGACAACCATCCATCTTCAAACAGACCAAAGAGTTCTAAGCAGCGAGGTGGATGGGTCCGTGGACATCAGAAAGATGGTGGAGGCTATGTCAAAGAGATGCCCAAATATATCACTGGTAATAACATTGTTCTTCTCCCACAAACTCATACTGCACTGCTTACCGTGACTGAGAAGTATTTTTGTGTTTGAGGATTGCATAATGATTTCACTACCCTATGTGATTCTGTTATGAGAATCTCTTAAGATGCATCCTTCATCATTCCTTATCATGTAGGCAGTACAAAAAGATTTAGTTGCATTATTTTGAAGAGTCATTAAGACAAACTGAAGAAGCTTCTTGGATGAGAAGTGAAACGTCTTCCCAAAAAAATTTCAACACAGTCCAGTTGCCTTGTCTTAATGGCTCTTCAAGAAAATCATGACCTGGATGAATGAGAATCTTCACAGACATTTAGTTGCATTGGTTTTATGTGGTGCACTTTTACTGCTTTCTGTGCTGCCCTTAAGTAAACATTAACTGTAATTAAACTTAAAGTATAAAATGTCACAAAATGGAGGAAACTACTCATGAGGCTTGTAATAAACTGAAAATGCAGTGTGACAATCAAAATAATACTGTTTTAAAATTCAGTGCATCAACTCTCCTTCCTCCCTACCATCCCTATTTAGCTGGAGCTTTTGCCAGGGCCAGGGCTGCAGAGGTTAAGGCCATGCTGAAAGCTGTCACCAAGACAACAAGCAGCAGCCATGTGTTTGGAGCTATGCCCAAACACATGAGGAGACGGGCAATGAGTCACAACACCAAGCGGCTCCCCCGCAGACTGAGAGATGTAGCCAACAGATTGGTAAAGTTCACAATGTTTTCTTGTGTGGCATCTCAGTGTCCCATCCTTACCCTTGGAGGCCTTTTTCAACAATAGTCTCCTTAATAGTCTCCTTGTAGTCAGACATGTTTACTGACATTTGTTTTCCCCACCCCTTAGCGGGAGAAGAGCCTCCAGGCCAGCTCAAAGAAGAAGAAAGAACAGGTAAAGAGCAAGAGTCGTAAGGCCCGCCGCCGGCACGGAAATCTGCTGCTGGAGTTTAACCGCCGGCAGAGGAAGAACGTGTGGCTGGAGACACACATTTGGCACGCTAAGCGCTTCCACATGGTTAAAAAGTGGGGCTACTGCCTCGGGGACAGGCCCACATATAAATGCTACCGGCCTTGTTACAGGGCAATGAGCAGCCACTGCCTGCTACAGGTAACGATCACAGAACTTTAGTGTGTTGTTCTTAATTCTTGATATAAAATCAAGATTATATTTTTATGCACTTAATACTCAATACAGTAAGTGTGACATTTTTGTCCTTGTTGTTGTAGGATCTTTCTTACTACTGCTGCATAGAGCTACAGGGAGAGGAGGACAAACTTCTGGCTTCTCTGTCACAGCTGACCAGCAAGGAAACTGGTGAGAGTAAACCCTAGCCCATCTACAAACTCATTATTTGTTTTATTTTAAAAAATGACAAAAAATACTAAAATGCATCCACCCTCTCTGAACTTTGAATAGTGATCTATATACTTTTAAGAAACACATAATATGATGAAATATTAGTAGATCACGACTCCATTTAAAAAAGTTTGAACGATAACAGTTAGAAGTTCCATCTTTATTACGTGTGAAGGAGTTTCTCTTACCCCCTCGGCCTTTTCACCTCTTTGTCTGCCACTATACTTCTTTGCACTTAAGTAGAACAAAGTTAACGGCTGGGTCACACATTCCTTTTGTTATAATCAATGTAGTGTCTTACACTTATTTGTGCAGACTCTCCCCATCTGCCCTTGCCATAGCAACCAAGGTTGAGGGTATGAATGTTTATGTTCTAATATCCAGTAAGATCCTGAAGGTGTACAGCTTGACCTTATTTGGATACGTAGTTTAGGACTGATGACATGTGAGGACACAAAGACTTAAAAACATCTT
>JAQMCX010000057.1:16695626-16709389 GCA_029814765.1 Acanthurus leucopareius | reverse complement strand
TTTTGTGATAGGATATGCCTGATTTTTGCTATGTTACGGAGATGAAAGAAGGCAGTCCTTGAGATTTGTTTAATATGTAGCACTGACACTTATTTGTGCTGTTATTTTGTCTTTTTAATAAAGAGGGCCGTAGATATATCTCCTCTTTTATTTTTGTCTCTTTTAAAACTTTAAATTTACTGAAACTGTATCAAGACCAGGACCTTTGAGAAACGGTGTACAATCTGCTGTGGCACATATACATAAATATTTTGACAGGTCCTGAGGACTTATTTCTTCCTACTATAATCAAGAGTGATGGGATCAGATGAACAGAACGCTATTTGCAAAAATTGGAAAAGTTTTGGTTATTTCACATAAAAGTTTGCTGTATTTACTATCGTCTTTTTTCAAACTCATTTAGTTTAAACTTTGCGCACTATTTTGAAATGAACAGAGTTGAGTTGTAAATGAAATGTCTCATACTTGTGCCTTGTTAAGCACAAGATCAGTACATTCAGTTATTTGAATTTTATTCAGAATCTGATGACATTCAGTTGGCCTCAATCAGGTCTGATCAATTCACACCCAGAAAATCCTGTAAGCAAACTTTTGCTCCTGCTTAGTTTGTTTTTTTTTTTTGTTTTTTTTTTTGCTTTTTGGTCATGGATAATTAAGAAAATAATGTCTCTTCAAATGATTTCCTCTTGTTATTCACTGTGATGTTTAATCTTCACTCTGTAGATTGATGATGTGCTTATAAAGCTCTCACATTTATTTGCTAAGAAGGAAGTTTCTCTTAGTTCACCTTAAATCTCAGTTGATTGCCTGGATGAATTAAACATTAAAACTAGTCAAATATGGTCACGTATGTAACTTACACAGTTTAATGTGGAAACTTGCACATAAAAAGTAAGGCTCATACTTACAACATAGTAGACAGTCTCTAGCCTCTCTTGAAGCTGTAGCTTTGTGTGTGTGCTCGTGCGTCTGTACGTGTGCTTGTGTGTGTTTGGGTGTGTTTGGCTGTCATGCTGCGTATGTTATAGCTGTGAAGGAATTTCTCTAACCCTTTAGGCCTTCTTACCTCTCCGTCTGCCATTATACTTCTTTGCACTTAAGTCGAGCAAAGTTGATGGTTGTGTCACACAGTCCCTTTGTTATAATCAATATTGTGTCTTACAGTTATTTGTGCAGACTTTCCCCATTTGCCTTTGCCATAATGACCAAGGTTGAGGGCTCAGTTTTTCCTGATATTAGATAGGCAAGAGGGAAGCTCATGACGTCAATACACATTCAGAGAAAGACACTGGCCTCTGGTACGAGATAATATCACCTCCACTAGGGTGAAGCTCAACAGAAGTTAGGTACATATGTTTATGTTCTAATGCCCAGTAAGATTCTGAAGTTTTACAGCTTGGCCTTATTTGGATATGTAGTGTAGAACGAGAGACATGTGGGGACACAAAGGTTTAAATATATCTTATACTCAGGACAGCCTCAGACTGGTGGTGGCAATACTCATGATTACTTGTGAATGTTGCTAGTACTGAACTCCTCGACGTCAAGTTCTGCAATAAATGCTTCTGTGTAAGACATTTACAATTTCCTGATCTCCTCATTTCCTCCAGCTCATCTTTGACCAGATTTTTCCTTGAAAATAGTCAGGATGGAGTGTAGTTCCTCTCTCCAAATGAACAGTTTTGTTGTGATGTAGGCTATAGCTCAGTAGTGTGAAGGAATTTCTCTAACCCTCTAGGCCTTTTCACCTATTAGTTTGCCACTATACCTCTTTGCACTTAAGTAGAGCAAAGTTGATGGCTGTGTCACACAGCCCCTTTCTTTTAATTAATGTTGTGTCTTACAGTTATTTGTACAGACTCTCCCTGTCTGCCCTCACCATAGCAACCAAGGCAGATGGTATGAATGTTTATGTTCTGATACCCAGTAAGATCCTGAAAGTGTACAGCTTGACCTTATTTGGATACGTAGCTTAGGACTGATGACATGTGAGGAAACAAAGACCTAAAAACATCTTACACACAGGACAGCCTCAGATTGGTGGTGGCAATACTCATGATTACTTGTGGATGTTGCTAGTACTGATCTCCTCAACGTTGAGTTCTGCAATAAATGTCTCTGCGTAAGACATCTACTTTGATCAGATTTTTCCTTCACATTATGGAGCATGTGATATGTGTTTCCAGGGCCTACATTTGCTGCAGCGTGGAGTCTGTCAGGGCGAAGGCAGGGCAGTGTGGTGGTGTACAAAGCAGGACAGTACCCCTCGCAGCCTCTGGGCCCTGTCACCTTCCTCTGGAGACCCCGTACACAGGGCTCAACCCACAGGCAGCTATGGATTTGGGCTCATCCCACTATTAAAAAGGTATGGCATGTTTTAGGGGTGTAATGGATTTTTGTTAACTTATGTAAGAGTCTGTACATAAAGAAAATCTAGTTTACTGGCATTGATGTTATAAATTTAAATAGTTATTTAACTTAGTGGTGAAAGATTCAATTTTAGTAGAAATTGTGTGAATGGAGAGACAAAGTCAGCAGGACTGTTAACTCCAATAACTGTTTGCTCCTGGCAGGACCTTCTTCCTGAGTTACAAGCTGTGTGCCAGTGTTGTGAGGCTGTAGTACCTCCAGTTGTTCCAGTGGTGACACCTGCTGAAGTTGTTCCCACCTCAGAACAAGAACAAGAGCCAAAGCCTGAAAAGACCTCTGAGGCCAAGCAGGTAACTGGAACCAAGAGGAAGCGCAACTGTAAGGCTGCCAGTGGACCTCCAACCAAGAAGATCTTGGGAGATGGAACCAGAGCTCCCTCCACCCCGGTTACCTGGAAGTCACACTCAACTGGAATAATCATAAAGTTAGTGCAGTTTTAATTTATTGAGATGCAAAATTACTAAAATTTGACTTGATTAAATAGTGTTTACTCCAATATGCTGATGGGATTTATTTAAATGTAAAAGTTTGTATTTCACTCCTGGATCTGTTGCAGTGATCTCACTATGGAGATTGTACGCTATCGCCTGATTGGACCACAGTCCCATTCCGTTTTGACGGAAACTTTGGAGGCTGCCACAGACTGTGATGTAAGAAACACAGAGTTGGCAACGCAAAAAGCAAAAAGGCTTTGAAATATATTTGTGTCTCACACTGAAGGACTATGTTTCATTTAAGTTCTTTTCTGCTTTTAAGGAACTTAGTAAATCTCAGCCTACTACCCTCTGGTGGCCTGAACACTGCAAAGATGAGAGGAAGATGAATCTGCATCAACAACAAGCTGGTGTCTATGAAATACTGAAAGGTCTTCTGTTATTGTATTCTCACTGTTCAACAAAATTTTATTGTTTTTGCTCATAGCACTGAGTTTTTGCCGTCTGGTTGGGTGTATCTAAGCACGTTTATCTAACCATGATACATGTGATATTCATCTAGGCATCTATTCAACTGGAGAGCTCCCCTCAGGCACAGTGCTGGGTCTGACTGTGGACGACCCCAGGCTAACTCTACCAACAAAGAAGGTTAAAGCTTTGCCCTGTGTAAAGCAGGCACAAGGTAAAATCTGACCTACCAGACAGACAGTGGAGGTGTGGGAACGTTAGACTGCAGTTAGACATGGTTGTAATGTCGTGAAGATCTTGCCCAGACTTGAATAATTTAATACTCATTATCATATTATATTCTCTATTTTGCTTTATCAATGGAGACTTGTGCGTCAAATAGCGTGCAGATTGATGGTCTGTTTCTTTTCATATATACCGGCACGAACCTAAACATTGAATCAGACATATGTGTAGCTGAACACAGAATCAGTCTGTTGTTTCTGGTCCTGAGTTTGTTTTCATAGAGTACACATCTGGTTCTGTGCTCCGGGGGGCCTCTGCCTGGCCATGCAGATGTTCCAGGTTCGAATCCTGGCAGGACCCTGTACTCCAAACACATCCTCAGTGACTGACAACAGCTGATTCACTGTCTGTGAAGAGATACTGAAATGATAACGGGCCACTTTTACCAAAACTTTGCAATGTTCTAATTAAATTTTGTCAGTCCCTTGACTATAGAGCTTTTCTCAGTATGCATATTTCTTCTTAAAATAAAAATTTAAAATATGGATTCAAAGAAGTAGAAGGAAAAATATATTTCAGACTTTTTGGCGATGATACTGTCATTAAAAAAAAAAAAATTATCTGTATCTATCTCATGTAATATCAACGCTCACAGATGTTCTTGTTAACTTGGCTTGTTCTGGACAATTTTGTTATTGGAGGCAGAGGGTGCAGGAACAGAATTTTATTGCTTCAACTTAAAAGGCATCTAGTATTTATAGTTGGGACCATCAGCATATCAGCATATCAGATTCAGATCAGATTTCTCTAATGTTATTTCCATGCATAACATAATAACAAAATTACATTCCACATGAAGACCTAAAGAATCGAGACATAAATGGCTTTAAAAACAAATTAAAAACAGATTCATCATACATGAATTTAGGATATCAAGGAGCGCTTAACTTCCTCTATCAGCATCTCTTTACAAGAGTCGAATGACAAAACATTCAGTTGAAGCGATGGAGTTATGTTAAATTTGCATGAATTCCAACATGACTCAACTATTCTGACTGAGGTTGCATTGCAAAAAAATTTAATCTGTACCTGATTTTGGATATCTTATAAAAGTGGCCCCATGTAGATTTGAAAAGATCAGATAGCATGGGATTTGTGTGGCTTACACTGTAAAAGCAGTGTCACATAAGAGCAAAAATGAAGGCTGATTCAGGCTGCCTGTGCCTGCTGTGTAAACAAAGCCACTGAGAGGGAATTAAAACCACGTTGCTTCTTGTTGAAGCCAGTTATGAACGATGTTTTGCTGTATTCTTTCTCTATTGTATTTAGATTATGTACATTTTTCTGCACCAAGCTGTTCTCCAAGACTTAGTCACCACACCTGCATGTACTCAGGTGCATCTCTGTGAACAACATGTAAATGAATGACTGGAACAGCATGTCTCCACAGATGAATGTGTTTTATTAATCAGCGATCAAGTCTCTGTTCATTTAGAGCCTCGTGTGTCTCTCCTGACATTAGTGATTCTGGTCATACAGGAGCGTGCTGTGTATGTGTGTGTGTTTGTTTCAGAGGTGGATGAGGAGAAGAGGAGGGAGCTGATGTTGCGAGGAGCACCCGAACACTGCTGTCAGAGTTATCTGTGGGAGCAGTCTGTCCGTGACAATGTCACTGATAACAAGATACCTGAGCAGGTAGTTAATTGTTTTCTAACTACCTGAAATGTCAAACAATTATTTTGAGAAACCCTTTACCATATTTAATTAATCACTTATTTATTGTCTTGTTGTTTTGTCTGTCTTTCTAACATCTGTTTTTCTTAAAGCACAGATAAGATTGTTATTTTTTGCACTCTACTCTTATCATTTTCTGCTTGTTGCTGACAGGAACTGAACCGTATGAGAAGTGAGGTGCTGGTGCCAGGCTCCAGGCTGAGCCCGACTCCCCTGCAGGGCAGAGTCCCCATCTTGCTGGTTCACCAGCCAGGAAAACAAGTGGGCCATGAGATGAGCTCCTGGGGTGCTGGATGGGACCTGCTACTTCCTAAAGGATGGGGGATGGCCTTCTGGGTGCCACTGGTAGGTGGCATGGACAGGGATTTTATTTCATTGAATTTTACTTTCTCTTTCATCGCTGCAAGGAAAGAGTTGTTTTAGAGGAGCACTGTTTTTCCCTGTTCTCCTTTTATTAATTTTGTTTCAAACACTTTCAAAATATACATTCCATTCTGATGATGCTGTTTATCATACTGCTACATGCAGATAGTAAGTTACACCTATCCCCATTCTTTGATACTTGCTGTTTCATACATTACTACATATCACCTATATTGTGTTTCATTTAAACTACCAACATGTAGGTTTTCATTGAGGGTGCTATGATCTCAATGTGCATAGCATATAATGAGTTGTGTCAGTAAGGAAAGCTCTGTGAAATATGTTTTCATTATTTAGTTGCCTCCTCTATGTTTTGAGGCTGTCCCATTTTGTGTGGACAAACTGTGAAAATGTTAAATGTACCTTGAAATTTAAAGGCAGACCAGAAGCCCTCAGGTTTTGCTATATATGTCACGTCCCCTAAAATCCAATGCTCACATTTTTTTTTTTTTGCCTTGTTTCTCCCTCTGCCAGGTGTACAGAGGAGTTCGCATTGGAGGACTGAACATGAGTCTGAAACACTCTCAGAACAAAGGAGCGCCTCACTTCCCCCATGATTACCCAGACTGCCCTGCAGGCTTTTGTTTTCAGGAGGAGCAAGAAGCAGAACTCCTGGACAAGTTCAAGAGGTCAGCTGTAGAGTTAGAAGGATAAGACCCACATATAGTAATACAGTAATGCTGCTTGTGATGATTATTATCAGAAACATGGCAAGAACAGTTTTCAGTGGGGACATCTTGTGCTGCCAAAGCTTTTGTGTATCTTGTGATATTATTTTGGCATCTAACTAGTATGTGAGCCTGCTGATAAAAAACAGAATGTTGAGAACTTGGCCATAATATTGAGGGTCCATTTTACTGATGAACATGTTTCAACAGTGTATTTTAATCAGTCGTTGGCAAACTTAAAAATGACCATTTTAAGCTGTGAGGGATAACAATTTCAGTTAAAATAAACAGAAAGTAGGGTGATAATGATAGCATGTTAAAACTGAAGACGTTTTTTGGAGCTCTGTTTATTGTATGACTGTACAGTCATCTGCCTGGATAATATTTACTTGCCTGCAGCCAAATTAAGTGGTGAAAGTGTCAGTGGATTAGAGGTTTTGATAGAAGGAGGCACTCCAAAGCTCTGACCCCAGTTAATTTCCATTATGCAGATCTTTCCCGCCATGCAGATGAGATGGTAATAAGGCTGCATGCTGCTCTCCCCATCTATTCGCTGCTAAGCAGTCATGATGTGTTACATAAATTGGCTATGTTGCCCCAACAGTTTGACAAGGGTTTGACCTTGTGACCTCTTCTGTAGGCGTCCGCCCGCCAAAAGGACCAATTACATTAAACATGGCTGTCTGGCACCGTTCCGTTGCCCATGGCAACAGCTGGCCGAGGAATGGGAGCTTATCTCGAGGGAAGGAGGAGAGGAGAGGACAGGAGAGACCAAAACCAAAACCAAAACCACAACAGAAGCTGACACGGTGATGGAGGAGGAGATGACATCACACACAGATATCACTGTGACAAAGCCTCCGAGCAGCATCACTGTACTGAGGTAAGCACTTGTCCTCACGTCTTGTTTGCGATTTATACCGAAGATTTATTCGTTTTACATCCTCTCTTTCGTCTTGTTGTGAAAATAAGCTCAGTAATCAGTATTGACTCAACACAACACCCACTGTTGGTTAAGCCAAGCTCTTTTCAGACATCCTACACTTCTAAATCACACTTCTAACAATATTAATGCAGCCGACTTTTAAATGTCCCTCGAGCTGAAACATGCAGTTTTTTGGGGGCTTTGGGTGCCAGTTGTTACTTACTACTTTGCCATTTTTTATTGAGATCCCAGTGCTGATTTTGACAGGCATGATGCATGATGCTTCTCCACTCTACCTCCCTTTCATCATAATGTCCCTGATGAGAATACCCAAAGTACATCCAGCTTTAAATTGCTGCAATACATCACAGAGATTAGTTGATGGGGAAGAGTTGCATTTATCCTTATAAAACTATCACACAAGCTCTGAATAATGACTGACTTTGAGAAGTAAATTGGATTGCTTTTCACTGCCTTTTTGTTTTCAGAATAAGGAATTAAAAAAATTCTCTCCCAGGTTGTTTAATGTGGCCAAGGAAAATGTGACTTTTCCTTTGATTATCATTCACTTGTTAAAAAGGATATTGGTGGTTTTTGTGCCCTACTAGGAACATTAAGGCACTGAGGCTGCTCTCTGGTTGGTCCAGACCCACAACCTCTAAAGGTCAAAGGCCACGTCATGTTGGGGAGGTGCCACCTCTTGACCGTTCAGCTGTGACATCGTTCATCTCAGCACATGAGATGAGTCTGGTGTGGGTGCGTCTGTCACTGCTGTCCAAGGGAAAACCAGAGCTCCATGCCATGGTGTGTGCGCCAACCACAGAGGACCTGCAGCTGCTGGACAAGGGACCCATAAGCAGTGGCCCCCAGGAGCCCCCGCACAGAGACCACTTTAAGAGCAGAATTAAATGCAAAAAGAAGGGCCCCAAAAAAGCTGTTAAGACTGAGAGCAAAGAGTCAGACCTTCCATCTGCATCTGAACTGAACCCCACCGCATCTGAAGACCTTAAGTCATCCTCCCAGTCTTCCTCGGACCTCATCTTCGGCCTGTGGCCAGATCCTCTGCCGAGCGTTACGTCTTACTGCTCTCGGGTGACTCTAGGCTGGGTGACTCAAGGCGACTTCTCCCTGTCTGCAGGATGTGGGGAGGCTCTGGGGTTTGTCAGCGTTGCCGGTCTACTTAACACGCTCATCAACCAGCCGTTGAAACACAGAGGAGTGCTGCTGTTGCGCAACCCAACCTCCCTGCACTACCGCTTTGCTAAAATCAACATAGAGGTCTGATTGAAACATCTGAGCTTATGCAGAACTTAAGTTCCAAAATGCACTGAATTATTGATTAATGGAAAAAGATAAACATGACTTCTGTCCAACAAAAGCATAAAATGATCTTTCGCAGACGCATGATGCGTCTGTCTCTAAGTGATCCCCGTGCCTTGACACTTCCTTGGGTGGTGACATCATCAACTTGACTCAATGGCATGCATGAAGCATGACTGCAAGCTACCTGGTGGCGCTGTTGAAAAAAGAATTGTAGTTTTGTATTTTTTTCTCTGAGAAGAGATATCCTCATATTAGCTGAAAAAGGTTGGTTTCTTTTTAATTTTTTTTAATATCAGTGACTTTTTGCTCCATAAAGGGATCCGTTAAATACTGCAACTGAATGAAAGCCTTGGTTTAAGATGGAAATTAGTTCAGCCTTTTATCGTTATTCATTCATTGCTTATTTTACTTCCCTCTGTGTCAATGCTAGTGACACTGAGAGTATTTATGTTGAGAGTGAGCATGACTTTTTAAAAAAGTTAAATTAACAGGTTTGAATCTGAGGGATGTGCCAGTTTCTGTGAAAAATCGCCACTGCAATAAAAAGATTTTGTTTGAACATAAGCTAATAAAATACCCATACTGCACTTGACAGAACAGTCCATCTGTGGGTTATTTCTGTCACCTCACATCATACAAATAATAATTTAACCTGCAGCACTGATATATTCACAATTGCTCGGCCCTTGTAAGCAAATGCATTGAACAACTACTACTTTTCATAGTTACACTGGCATGAACACTGGTTTCCCACACATCCCATAATGTGTAGGTGTCAGATAAGAGTTTGGTTGCTTAGGAACACTAAAGTTTAATAGCAGTTGAGCATGTAGTCTGAGGTTTATTTAAGGTAACATGAGCTGGCAGGCTGTGCATTAGTACTTGTTTAGACAAGATATTACAGTTTCATAAAAACTGCTTTCAGAGTGATGCAGGCTCAAGTAATTTCACACAGAAAACCTGCCTCCATATGAGCAACTCAAATTGATCAGCCATCAGGGACAGTTTGTATAACTACAATTGAACTACTTCTCTGTCCTTAGGAATTGAGTGAATTCACAAACACAGTACAAAGCTCTACACTCATCTTTGAACTTATCCTGCCACAAGAGGGCAGTAGAGCACTTTTCTTGCTATTTGGCATAAAAACCTCAGACTGTTGAAACATTAGATTTTGTTCTTGTTTATTGACAACAGATCATACATACACATACACCATGTTTTTTCATTTGATTAACATAATACATATGTTAAATTGGAAAGTGTTTGTCACAGTGGTCTCCTGAGTTTTATTTTAATTAAACATTGTTGCCAGTGGGGCGTCTGATGTTGCTCTGTGATCCTGAGGTGTTTTATCTCCTTTAGAGTGAAATATTCCTCATCAGTTATTCCTGACAACCCTGCCAGAAAAGCTGTTTACTCAAGAGAAACACTGATATTCTTCAAGGGTATTAAAAGAGTTACTTGAGATTTTTGACATAAAAAGACCAATATGGCCACCAATACTGCCGTTCAGAAGGCACTGGTTTGAATTGATGCCTACCAATTACATATTGCTATAAATAAAGATATTACAGAAGTACCCAGAAATAAGCGTGCACATGCACAAATCCACAAAATCCACAATATCCACAGTCCAACAGATGGAGCAGGTCCTATGAATCGTCTGTTTGGCCAGCTCTGTTGCACATGAGTTTGGCTGCCAGCAATCCGTATGATGGAGTCTTTGCCTCCGGCTGCACTTTGTCTGTGTGGCTTCTCCCTGTGAACATGGACAGCAGAGCTCATTAGATGGACCCTGCTGCCAGGGCTGCAGACACAAGCAGTCAGATAAAATTCAGGGTCACTACCAGCAGATTCATGCTGTCACTGCCGGCTAGTCAATACACCGTACTTTATGAACAATATAGCATATAAAGCACTGTATTGTGGAAAGAGTTGATTAAGAACTTGCCAGGAATCCTGTCCATTGCGATGAAATTGCGATCTTGTTGCTTTATTTTAGGTCTGTTTCGGGCGATGAGGAAAACTCCAAGGAATGACAGAAGACACCTGGGAAAGAGTTTCAGGGAGGAATGATACAATCTTATTTGGATACCACATTTTTTAGCTGCAATTACTGGTGTGTTATTCAGTACTTACCCAAAAATAAACATAAAAATGTTCAGTAAAGCCAGGCCCTCAAATTCCTGGTAAAATACAATCCCTGCCAAATGAAAAAGAACATTCAAATGCATTTCACTACACAGAGTTGACAGAATATGTAGATGATCTCAAGTGCTTCATTTGTGAAACATAGGCTTGCAAATCCTGAGCACACATTACACTGAGATGTGGAGAGAAAAGACTTTGATTGTTAACTGAATAGCATCGTTCTTGTGAATAGCAAAGAAGCAAATGTTATGGATCACTAACCCTCTGAGCATCTAATAAAAATCACTTCCCTCTCAGTGATCCTTTCAGCAGGTAAAAGCAGTGCATCTTGTGCTCACACACTCACTTCACTCCTTCACTGGGTTCTGACCAAAACAATCATTTCCCCGTGATGTGGAATAAAGCTGATCTTAAAGGAGAGTACTGCCCCCGAATGTTCTCATTCTGCCAGATATGATACATCAGCAATTTGTTGTTCAATGCAGTCAATTATGTGTAGGCGGAAAAGCAATAGTAATATCAAGAGAAATATCAGGGCAGGAGATTTTCAGAAAAAGGTGAGTGTAACTTGAATCACCACACGCCTCGGGGCTCTCCCTCCTCTATGAGGGACGTCTCCCTGTATGATTACGGGACATCAGTGCAAAATGGCAGAAAGAAGCCGGTGTTCTTTAGATGACACCATGACACCAAAAGATAATGTGCAATATACTGTTGATGTTTTGGACTGCTGGAATATTTTCTGCTCTTACTCTCCACTGAAGCAGCAAACTCGAAATAGCCTCAATTGATGACGTCAGGTCACCAGAGGTTTGGCAGTGTAACCACAAGAGGAGTAACAACCAGGAAACAGATTTAAAGATGTAATATCTATTTTTAAGAATGGTTTTAAATAATAAAATGTTTTACAGTGTATTTTTCCCTTGGGACAAAAATGCTTCTTAGAATCCTTTCATCCTTTTTTTAATCTTCCAGATTGAGTAAAGAACACTGTTACTGACAAGATAATAAAGACCTGACCTGGCAGACTATACGTGCTATAAATACTGTAGCGCTTTTACTGAACAAAGACTACTAAGTGGCTCACACATACAGGAGTGAATCACTATCTTGGCTGTGTATTACACTCCACTGTTTCATGAATCGATTATTCATTAATTATTTAGCTACTTACAGCAGCAAGATTTGTCAGAAAAAATGTTTTTATGAAAAGGGTTGAGTTTCAGCTGGGATGAAACATGATCATCTAAAGAATGATGCTGTTTTTTCTTATTGCCAACAAATCAAACCAATTCAAAAGACCAACACCAACAGTTTGTTAGTCCTGCAATACTTTATCATTCCCCTTTCCAGTTGTGGCACTTAACCGCTGTTTACTGAAGATATAAATCATTTTCTTATGCATTAACAATTTAAATACAATTTCTTTTTGATTTCCTGGAGAAAACAACAATGTTAATCTGATTTAAATTATATGAAAATTAGAGGTATTCTTGAAAGAAACAAACTTTCAAACACATTACTGCACCTTAGTCACGTGCCAATGCTAGAAACTGATTAAATCCTTTAATTGAAAAACTGTACCAAATTGTTAATGGTTTTATTCTTTCTTAGTACCAAGTTACTCTTTTTTTTTTTTTTTATTATTAAATTTTATTTTTTCGGGCTTTTACACCTTTATTATTGATAGGACAGCTGGGATATCGGACAGGAAACAGGGAGAGAGAGAGAGGGGAGAAACATGCAGCAAATGGTCGGAGCCGGAGTCGAACTCGCGACCGCTGCGTGGAGGATTAAGCCTGCCGTACATGGGCCGCCCGGACTCCCGGTTGAGCTAAACGGCGGCCCAGACTTTTAAGACATTCAGCAGTTTCTTAACTTTAATATGTAGGGTAAGAGATGTGTGAAGTGCATGACAGGTTCTCTGAGTTGCAGATGCAAATTATGCACCTTTTCCAACTCAGTGTGTTTGCATTTGCCTCCTTTGCACCGTCTTTTAAGATTGTTAATTTTAATTTGAGGGTGGTGATGAGGGTATTTAGCCTGTTGTTGTAACATGGAATAACTACAGATTGAAGTTGGTTTAACCTTGCAAGGTTACCCAGCAAAAATGTCTGTGCACCTGTACCTGAAGAGAGATTACAGAATCAATGTGATTAATATTATACATAGTTTACAATATGATTAATAATCAAGATAAGGATGTTCCAATGTATTACGTAAGGACAATGCTAAAATCAGTAGAGAATTTTTTTTTTTTTTTTTTTGGGAATAGCAACACAAGCATTGTGTGATATAGACTCACAATTTTCAACAACAGATTGAGAGAATCCTGCTGCCCAAACTTCCACTTAGGGAGTATGGATGGACTACTGGCTGTACCTGGTCGGCAAACCTTCAAACCAGACACTCGTACCCTTTGCATGCTGGGTTGAGCTGAAGCTCAAGCTGGAAATCCAATAACGGTGATGTGATCATCTCCTCTAAGGTGATCTTGGAGGTGTGTCTCTATCATGTGCCTTCCATTTGCAGGTCACTGATTGAAGTAACTCAGCACACCTGGGCCCAGTATTCTGCAGTTGTTTAAGCTCTTGCAGAAGTCTCCAACTCTCTCTCTGCTCTGGCTGTCTCCACAGGCACACCATGGTTTGGTTTAAGAATGTTGTCCAGAGTTTACCTTTTGGTCTTGTTTACACCTTACAGCACACACATACCCTCTTCACTCATGCACATGGCACACCACTGACTGTACTGATTACCACATCTCATTCAGTACATATTTCATTTAGTTATTCAATTTGGTCTAATTTGGTATGATAAAGAATTATTATTATTATTATTTCTTTAAATAGTACCGTATTTTCCGCACTATAAGGCGCATCGGATTATAAGGCGCACCTTTGATGAATGGCCTATTTTAAAACTGTTTTCATATATAGGGCGCACCGCATTATAAGGCGCATAGAATAGAAACTACTG
>JAQMCX010000057.1:16665348-16695526 GCA_029814765.1 Acanthurus leucopareius | reverse complement strand
TTATTGATAGGACAGCTGAGATATCGGACAGGAAACAGGGAGAGAGAGAGAGGGGAGAGACATGCAGCAAATGGTCGAAGCCGGAGTCGAACTCGCGACCGCTGCGTGGAGGCCTAAGCCCGCCGTACATGGGCCGCCCGCGCTCCCGATGCAGCTAAACGGCGGCCCCAAGTTACTCATTTTTAAATCAAAATTTTTTTAGAAAGTATAAAGAAATGAAAAACTCATTAAATACAACCACAATAGCTGGTGTTGTTTAGCCACACTTGCAGCACAGTTTTTGGAAAAGCAATGTAAGCCCACTGGGCTATTAAACACTTGGGTTCATATTAAATATCCTAAAAATAATTTGTTAGAATATTTTGGTTTATGACCAACTACCTGCAAAAAAACATATTGACATTCCCATCAACTTCTGTCTTTATCTGGGCTTTGGGCTGTACATTAGAGCTAATTAGCAAATGTTAGCATGCAAAAAAAAAGGAAAACATGATGAACATTTTTACATGCTAAATGTCAGCATGCTAGCAAGCTGATGTTCAGCATTTAGCTTAAAACCTAGCCCAGACACTAAGAAAATGTATATGGGATTAAGTCGCATGATGGGATTAAGGATTAAAATAATCTAAGGTGGCTATACAGGAACATATCTCCCAGTGCAACAGTGTGATGTGTTTTTCATACATTTTTGAAAACAATGAAGCGTAAGGGCACAAAATAAGCTTTACCTCAGGCTACAAAAAGAGTGACAGTATTGAATTAATGCATGGCTTGTTTTGGTCTTTTCACTGCCTTTGTTAGGGACAAAAAAATACAGATTATCACCTTTCTTATCATTTCAACAAGAAAACAGAGGGCTCCTAGTAAAACTTAATCCACAAAGATAGCTTTATGGTTGACATACCTGCCACAATAGCACTTGCCGTGAAAAACACGAAGTTGATAGGAACCACCTCTGTGGCATCAAACATTTTCATAGCCTGATTCAGAAATCTGTCAAGAAACACAAGGAAGATTTGAGAGGTGACCTTGGTTATAGAGACAATGCGTAGCAGCCTATTCATCCATCAAAATACGGGTGTGCTGCAGATACAATGTCACCTTGTCCAATATATTATTTTGCTTAATGTGTTTAGTAACAAGAAAGTCATCATTGCATCTAGCCGAAGGTGAACCCAAGGGATTATGCCAACAAAAAAGAGACTGAAAGAGGAAAGAAAAGAAGGTACACTGAAGTGAAATAAGAAAACCTTGACTAACTTGATCTGGAAGGCGCAAGAGGCAACCATGACGACAAACATGACGTAAAAGATAGGGTAGATGAGCTGCAGCTGGCCTTTTATTGACTCCGTGATCATCCCTGAGACAGCTTTGACAGAGATGACGGTCAGAGAGGCTGCAGCAACACAGAAGCAACAGAACACTTCAGCTTCATTTAGTTGTACAACTTGAAGCAATAAAGAACTTCCTCATTGGTTCATGCTGATTTGTGGGGGTGGTTAATTGCCTCCTAGCGAGTTTTAGTGAATTATTTGCTTCCATCGTGCTCTATTCGACTCTTTACTGAAATGATGGGAGAGCATGGGCCTGTTTTTGGTAGCCAGGCAACAAAGCAACCTCTGAGTACCTAAACTAGTTTAATCCATAACCTCTGCCCTCAGTCAGGCAGTATTCATTTGTTCATACCAAGCAGGGCCACCAGCAGCATCACAATGACGATGTGCTTCACATTCCTCCTCTTGTACAGATAGAGCAGGATGCAAAAGATGACAATCTCTATAAACTGTTGAGAGAGAGAGGAGGTGGGTTACACAAGTCATCAATGCAGATTTCATTTCCTCAAACTTTGGACAGAAAATGAAAATTTGCCTTGCACCCGAATTGTGCTTTTACTGACCGCTTTATCTATTTAACAAAGCGCCGTATGCGGGCAGAGAGAAGTGAGCTTTAATTGAAACAAATGAGCGTGGCAGAAAAATGAAATGAATTGGCGGTTCTTTAATGAGAAGTGCCCAGGGCTGTCCTTGTGAGTCCAACTGCGTTCAGCTGTTCAAGGACCTCTAATATAACACCACACAGCTCTAATGGACTGAGAGTAAGAAGGAGTACAAAAGTAGAACCGAGAAGAAAAGGACAGGGTGACCTTTAATGTCTCTCCAGACCATCCCTGTGTCTCTATTAATATGCCTAATAGTGGGCTTATTTCAAGATTTCATTAAAGCTCTTTGGAAATGAATTTAGAAAGACCTGGATAATTTGCGAGAAAGCCATTTAACGCTTCACAAACTGTGAAAAAAAACCCCCACCGGAAACAGTTTTAACAGTCCTTTCAGACGAAACTATTCGATAATATTATGACCTCCGGAAATAGTGAGAAGACTGTAATGGATATTTAATTTCCTTCTGATTAATCACCATCTATAGTTAGTCCCATACTGTTGGAGGTTGCTCCTCTAAAAGCTAATGAGTATTCACAACACATTGCCAGAAAGTGAAAAGAGCATACCCTTTTCCACACCATCAATCACTGCAGCTAGAGGCAGCAGGACTATCTTAATTTGAAAACTTCCCTCTGTCTTTCCACCCATCTGTGTTTTCCTAAAAATGTGCTGAAACATTTGCTATTTTTCAATAGGTGTTTCTCCCTTTTTTGAGTTCATCTGCACTGGTTTAATGTGGATAACTAGATTCAGTGGTAGGATATGGTGAAGAGAAATACTGTGGTGTGAATAATGATGGTGCTGCTACCCAGGGCACATATTCACTGCTTACACCACTGGCTAGCACCCCTGATGAGCTGCTAGCTGTTATCCTTTTTGGCTCATCTGTGCCTGGTTTAATGGATTGTGTACAGATAATCAGTTGTCTCACAACTGAATATTGTGGATTTTAAAGAGGAATTTGGTATGAAAATAGTGAAGTGTTTAATCTGAGGTGGACAAAATAACGTCAATGAACACCTTTCAGATTCTACACAGAATTGTTATAAGCTTCATAAAAGGAACATTTTTTTCTGAGATAATTTTGTATACACTGTATTATGGTTTATAGAGGTAAAAACAGTGTAAGAAGAAAAATATACAGCTACATGTAAGAGAAGCAATAGGCTACAAATCCTCAGTGGTGTTCAGACTTCTGCTTGTAGTTTCCTGAACAACAGATCAAAGGTGTCACACTTTCTAGCACAAAATAGTGCTTCTCTTCACTCTTCACTCTTGAATTACACAAAGCACTGTGTTTCTACAATATAAGTTTAACCTGAGAGATGGAAAACAGAGCTCCCTCTTGCTCTCTGCTGCTGTCACGGAAATGCTAGGATCAATGGAAAAGCAGCAGGATATGACCTTCCACTGCAGAAACCTTCCTTGAACACCATCTAAGGTGTTTTTTCGAGCAAGACCGGAGCAAACATTTGGGGCTGACATTTACATTTTTTGATGAGAAGTTTTTGAGCAAAACTCTTTGTTTCAGCTCTGCACCAGATCTGTCACCATGGTAACTGCTATGTTTATGCCTTCACTGCCTGAAGCGAAATGGGAATAGGAGAGCAAATGGGTGAGTGTTAATGCACTTGCAGACCATGAGGTGGGGGATTTTTTTTTTATACTAAGTGCAAAAAAAAAACAAAAAAACATTGACAGTCTTAGTTTGAACTGACTTGCTGCCCACTTTATGAACTCCATGAAACACAGCCGCTGGACAGAGACCTGGGCCCATCAATGTGAGCCAAAACAACTAGAAGACAGGAGATGGGTCATAGGTGATTAATGACATCATCCTCGTGTTATTCATCAACTCTTTGATGAAAAATTTATACTTTAATTTACTCTTAAAAGTAGTCCTCCTCTCAATCATCTCCACATGGAGGTTAAAGTTTGGGAGGAGCTAGCTAACACCAGGAGCTCTGTGTATACAGTGCTATGTTTGAGGACAATCTCGTGGTCTGCTGGTAAAAGTACACAGTAATATAAAGTAAACCAACTGAACATGCAAACAGTCGCTCCAAGGCAACAATAACGTGCTAACACATATATTACTGGAGTCAAGCAGGAGAGTGTTTAAGGGTTACATACAAGGTAAAGCAGGAAGTGCCAGCTGACGGCGTAGTACTGGACCAGATGGGCTGTGATGTGTGTTGAAGTGTGGGGGGCAAAGGTAACCAGGAGATACGTTCCTGTTATTGCCAGGGTGCCACCTATGAAAGGAGGAGAGCAGAGAGAGTTGAGACTGTAATGGAAAGGTTTTTTAGGTTGGTCTGTCAGAACTATTGACTCTGGCTCACCCTCATAGCCTTCGTAGAACAGCCAACTCCTGGACTTGGCAAACTCACAATTACCTTTTTATTGAAACACAACCACAGGCTAAATGTAACTAAGTTTGTGTTTCACCAGTTTTTGTCATCTTTTACAATTTAAATCCGCTGTTGGTTTGTATAATCCTTTCCAAAGGGCCACTGCTGAGAAACAGCTTGCTCTTGCTGATTTTCCCTTTTGTAAACAAACCATTTGTGCAATTAATTGTTTCCAACATGTGGCTGATAATGCCACTCAGCAATTACAAGACAATAGAAAAACTGGCAAAAAAATGCTGATGGTTTTTCCAGTAAACCAGCAAAATGCAGGACTGTGATGCTGATACTTGTTTCCAATCTAGCAGCTGTAATGATGAATATTGTGAAGACCAAGTACAGCATCATGTCATTCAACAGCAGCTGGCTCTACAAATTATGATAAACAATAGCTTTTCATAAAACAATAAAATGGGATGGGTCTGTTGATAGGTTTTGCCCTGTCTTTCCTCTGTCAGCAATACACAGTAATTAGACTTTGAGCTTGTTTTAAAAAGTTTTATATATTTGATTTCTATCGCAGACAAACTGAAATATATTTCCTCTGACACCTGACGCTTTTCACATTGAGATAATCAATAGAGCCCCTTTGATATATCTGAACTCTAAGCTGTTATTTCTCAAATCAGAGCAGCAATCTGAGAAAATGATATGATCCCTACATGTTTGTGCTTACCAACAATGTCAGAGGCACGCACCATCTCCTTGAGGAAAACCACAGAAATGATAGCACTGGCTGGGGAGTGAAAATATATTTCTGTTAGTTTAACTGCTAAATAAAATATTATGCCACACTTACTGTTCAGTCAAGTAGAACATAATATGAACTCACAGTTTAATACAAAGGCTGTATATTTTTTAAAAAGCAATTTAACGCAGTCTAGACACCAAATTATTTAAATTACAGATTGAAAACAACTTGCTGGCTGTTGTTTATTACAATAACATAACAATCAATGCTTTCCCCTTGAGAATAACAACATAATTAGTGTTCAGCCATTTTTGGAACCTCATGTTCTGGATTGATTTACTTTTTGATGCAGTTCAGGTCAGTCCAATCACAGGCAAGGTTGTACACTTGATTGACTACTGACTTGATAAAAATACCACTTGAATCAATAGTATTGTAATAGACTCTGCTGGCTCAGTACATGTATACTGCAACTGGATGAAGAGTACTTAGATAATACAGCATGCAGTGTGACAATATAACTGTATTTGCTCTTTATGCTGTATGTACATAAACATAAAAGAAATAACTCAGTCATGCACATGCACACACAGGGAGACTATGAAACATATGTACACATGACACACATGACACAGACACACGCACACAAACACAAATACACAATGGTTGACATGCTTATATTGATCAGCCTGATAAAAACTGTCAGCCTGCTCAGATAAATGGAACTCATTAGGACTTCATAACACCAGCATCAAATTACAGCAATATGCTATTCCGTGCCTCTGTCTTCATGGACCCATTCATCAGTATCATTGTCAAAAACTGCCATGCTGAAAAGCAATCAGTTTCACATGAGCTGGGCCTCAGATTAGTCTTCTTAATGTTTCCCCAAGATATGCACCGAACCGAGGGAGACAGATAAACATACAGCATTTGGCTATCACAGAGACGGATAGCGAGACGGGCAGATATGCATGCCGACACACAGACATGCAGATAAACAAGCAGCTACACAGATGGATGGCTATGCAGGCGGGCTAACTGCCTGAGACAAAAAACCAACAAACTAGAAAGACCGACAGCAAGTGGACGAACTTACAGCTGATATACAAGTGACAGCAGCCTGTCACAGTGAGGAAGCCAGTTTACATAACGAGCTGTGGCTGTCATGTTGGGTCCTCAACACTTAACAATGCTACTGAGTGCCTAATTTTACATAATTTTCTGTATTTATGTTGTTCTATATTCCACCAATACTTCAGCAGAGCCAGCTGTGGCAGCTGTGGCAGCTGTGTTTACTGGGAAATTTTGGATGCAACTGCAGCAAGCCGCTGCCAACCAGCCAGCCAGACGGGCATACAGGCGATGGCACGCAGACAGAGACAGACTAATTGAACAGAAAAAATGGCTGGAAAACACTGAAAAACTGTCAGACAGGCAGTTGGAGTTTGTGTACAGGCTGTGCCACCATCATAAGGAGATTAGCTACAGAGCATAAACAGCTCAATATGTCAGAGACACCCAGTGTGTCATGCATGGGATTACCGTGGAGTCGTGGCATCACAGACAGGTTCTCCACACAGATGTAAAACACTGACTGTAGAGCACAAGTGCCTTTCTATTAGCAAAAGCTTCTATCTGAGGGTTCATTTTGGGTTATAATAATTTAATGATGTCATTTACATCAGCCAAATAATATGGAAATATTCAAGCTGATAGAATCCACAAAATGTAATTAGTCTCTAGAAGTCTGTCAGTCAACAATGAAAACAGACAACATATTTTGAGGACTTTGTGAAGTAGCGTGGGATGACAGAAACTGTTGTCTTTATTGTTAAACAACCACCATGGGCGATGAAGATCTATCTGACTGACTCAGACAGAAATGTCCATAGACAAGGCAATGAATTAAAGTTCTATTCAAATTGTGTTGTCTTAATTCCTGACCGTCAGATATCTGGTGTTTCCTGTGTTTTGGAAGTTATAGCAGACGGTGACAAAATAAAATGCATTGTTGCCTTAAAAAATGATGGATTTCTCTGAGTTTGAACATTGTTGAAAACATTTCAGATAGTAAGAGTACACAAATCATCCAAATATAAACAAAGATACAGTCATTTTTACACATTTTAATTTTCAAATTGTTACATATTGTACATTTAAAGCAAATTTTCCCCTTAAGTATGCTCAGTGGCAGTTGGTATAAACACAATAATGCTGAGACAGTGCGTTTCAGAATAGACATGACATGAATGTGCATGAGGCCACTGGGAAATTACTGTCAAATTGGAAGTTTATTAAGAACCTCGTTGGAGTTTTGATGAAACAGTCGGCTGTTAAATATTTCATATTGCGAGCATGTTCGCATACACATTTAGGACTCCGTCTTTGCCTCTGGGACTAGCTGGATCTAACAAGTAACCATAGCAACTCCATACAAAGTGGGATTCACACGTCTTGATAAAATGAGAAATGTGGCAACAGGAACCTCTGGGGTACACTCTTCTGTCACTGCTCCGTTTTTTTTATGGAGGTGTGCATGTGTGTGTGTGTGTGTGTGTGTGTGTGGATCAGATCAGTACTGCCCCTCTATGTGCTCTCTCTCAGATGTGTAGTGAAGGGAACCTCCCTGTGGGAAAACACAGCATGTCAAACATTCTTTCAACACATGGCTCTGACAAAAAGCAGCCAAAGTTGAGCTGTCATCTCCTGGAGAAGCTCAAATAGAAGAACTGTGCTACATTTCACACACTGTTTGTTCACAATGTCAGATATGACAAAAATAGTGACTTTTAAAAGCTTTCTTATCATGTGAAAACATGAGTTGCAGACTGGCTTTTAGTCAGCCTTTGAACAACAGTCAAATGTTGCAATATTGCTGCTGTACAGCAGCTTTTTGTTTATTTTTTGTTTATAACACAAGGTATAAAATTTACTTGATCAGATCCACTTGATCACCTGTGATCTGCTTAAGCTTTTTCATAGCACTGCTTAGAGAGATTAAAGTGTTTAAAAATTTTTTTGTACCTTTTTTTGGATATGCTATATATAATTTGTATTCATTAGATTATCCACTGATAAATTCACAAATCCATACATGCATTTAGATCTCACACTTTTCTGTTTTTAGGATTTTAAATTTGGCTATGAAAATCTGCCTTAAGAGATGGAAGTGAAAAGGTCAAAGTTCTAAATGACAAACCAAAATTGTAAAAAATATCCTCATTTTCAAATACTTTTTCAAAATTCATTTCTCATGTGAAGCCACGAGGATAAATCAAATCTGACTACCTCACTCTGCACTCAACGGCACATCTTATTCAATGCCACAGTGCTGCAGGTTTGACATCTGTGAGCGATGCAGTGTGTGTGAATCAGGTTTCTGTTTATTTCCACCATGCCAGCTTTTCCTCCTCTTTTGCATGTAATGACACAGTATCTGACGGAGAGAGCTGGTGCTCTGTTCCATACAACAGCATTTGGGACAACACTGTCATTCTTAATAGAGACTGGTGGGCCCTGTGGATGGGGACGGTAGTAATTGCTCTCCACGGCGTGTCACAGAGGCAGTGTGACATGCAGAGATAGGCGGATGACAGCAACATCATCAGCTCTCACAATCTCCTCCCTTTGCCTCCTCTGCTTCTGTTTTCCTCTTGGTGTATATGCCACCCTGTTGTCTCATTTCATTCATTTCTCAATTCTCTCCTCTACTCTTCTATCCTTTTTCTCACCTCACCATTCTCTCCTCTCAGCATCCAGCCTCCTTTCTCTTCTTCTCTACCCAGCCAACCACTTGCCTCCCTCTTGTTTACTTACCCAAGGCCTCCCACCGTCTATCCCCCCCTCTGAGCCTTCACACAGCTCTTGGAAAACCGGCACAACAGCACAGCAGGAACTGTGTGTGTGAGTGTTAGCCTAAAGAGCATCTCTGTTTGAAAAAAAATCCACTATAAACTGGGTGTTTTTGCACATCACTTATGCACGTACTTGTGTGTTTGTGTGCTTGTGTGTGTGTGTGTGCGTTTGCTCATTTGCGTACAGTGTGAGTCAGCGTGAGGTGAGAGGTGCAGTCACCATGGTAGACAGCAACCTGCACATTTTCCCTAAGCTCCACTTGTTAACTCTGAGGAGGACAGACCGTGTCACGGCGGGAGACATCTTCCTCTCCTTTCTCTCCTCTCACCTCTGGCTTCATTAATTCTTCATTCTTCTCCTTTAAGACACTTCAACTGGATATTAATCATTTACACTCCAATGCAACACTAGGGGCTGGCAATCAGTGCTTTTTATAGGGATAATAATGATAGTAAAATGGAAATTAGCACTGCAATTGTTAGCTGTGGCTTCAAAGGGAGTCATCATGTCAGCTTTACACACACTGACATAGCATTACTGGTTTCTGCTCTCAACAGAATATAGTGCTATAGTTTTTTTTTTGTCCTAGAAGTATTTTATAATTGTTGCATACTGAAGCAACTACAGCACCATACAAAGCTAAAGTGAACAAGAGGTGCAGACTCCTTGACAGGATTTGTGGTTTCATTCAGTGGTTTATTCGAACCATTCATCCACTTGGAAGACGTGACTATAGGAAAATCGTTTGACGCGTTGGGGTAATGGCTGTCATTAATATCCATGACTCACCACCACCTCCAGCGCGGTGAGTGATGGGTGGCAGGAGGTAAGAAGTGAACCTGTTCAATATTTAACCTGTTTTTAGAGTGTTTGCACTGAACAGGCTGCCAGCTGTAGCAACAAGGCAGGCTTTGTTTTGATTGGCTAATGAATCCTGCTTAGTTAATGACAGCTTTAGTCCACACTGCAGGCTATAAAAATTATCATTTCTGGAGTGGGACGCTGGATTTATAATGTCATAAGTAATTGCACTTCCTGAATCACCCATAAAATGTGATGGGTGGAAATGTAAATATTCACCTTCTGGGTCCTGTGCTGCTCCAGTACTCAGCAAATTGAATTTAACAAAGCAACATGTTGCATGATCAAATAACCATTAACAGTGTTTACCTCGGCAAATTATTCCTGTGTTGTTGGTTTTTTTTTATATTGTTCATAGATCAGTGGTCACCAACCTGGGGTCAGGACTCTTCTAAGAGATCACATGATGATTAGATGATAGATGGGACAGAAAAACAGGAGAAATATTGATTTTTTCAGATTTTCCTCTGATCTTTGGCTTTTTTTGCCTTTAGTCATTTAAAAACCTAATATTTGAAATGTATAATATGTAACTTTTCTGCACTGAAAAGTCTAAAAACAAATTTATCTTGGTGATACATATTTAGTTGAATTGTGTACATACATTATTCCAAATATTTCCTTCAATATTAAAACTCAGAGAAATCTGCAGTTTTGTTCAAAGTAACTGTGCTTTTCATTTTATCACCTGTCACTAACTTTACAGGGTAACACCAATAACCAGTCATAGTGAAGAAGAGTCTGCAAGCTTGACTAAACGTAACATGCATAAAATTTTAATACATCACTTTGTCTGTGAACATTTCTGCCTGTGTCTGTAGAAATGTCTGTGTCTGTGCCTGTTCTGCCTCTTTTCTTATAAAAGGTTGTTGGATCCATTCTATGGTAATTGAATGGAATAGATCATAATAATAAAAACAGACATTACACATGATGAACTTGTGTACAGAAAAACTTATCAGTAACACTAAATTGGACTATTTTTTACTATGTATGGATCCCTTCAGCCATTTTCAGGAAAAGATAAGAACAAATTCAGACACATCCATCTGTTCCTAATGTGAAATTCTGACTGACTTGTAGCATCTTTACAGTTCTATAACTCCCATCTATACTAATAATGCACTTGAGTGATTTTTCTTTTAAATGTCACACACAAAAGTAGAACTTGCCAGACTTTTAGCATGTACAATAATGTAAGAGCTCAGTGTATAGAGGCTTGTTTACGACAAAATCAGTAGAAAAATAGCAAATATCACATTGCAATGAGTCCTGTTGTTCTCCAAGGAAGCAACCTTTCCTGCTTCCTGAATGCATGGATAATATATGAGAGGAAAAAAGGTTGCACTTACCAATGACAGACACACAGCCCAGCGGGGCGATGAGCGACGCTGGGGCAAAGCCATAGGCAGCAAAGTTCCCCAGCTCCCCGACACCCATGAGAATCACACCGCACCACCACATCTTGGAGGTATAGTAGGGCTTAGAGCCACGCTGAGCCTGACGGACGTGGGCATATTTCTGTCAGGAAGAGAGGAAACAGCAGCCTGAGGCTTCAGTCACACTGAGTGGATCCAATAACTGAAGAGCTGCACAAGACAAACTCAAACATACACCACATTCATAACTCAACAGCTGCACACAGCACAATATATAAAGATTTTTTTTTTAAAATGGAACAATTAAGATAAAAGTGAAGCATTATGGAGGCTCATAAAGCATAACTGCTTCTGCTAATTAGCACTTCATCTCAAAAGAGGCATGACACCAATTAAGCAAAACAATGAGGTGGGGAGTTGTATGAGGAAAACACAATTGTGTAAATCATAATCCTAACAACACTATCTTTGCAACTTGCACTGCCTAATAAAAACTGGTTATCAGCCCTTTTCAGCCCTTTTTTCCCATTGAGTTCAGGCTGTCATGCCCTCTCAGTTTGTTTAACACATCCTGCAAAGCACAGCAACCCCAGTTTCTACACCTGCATCTGAACAGTGTCTGCATTTATTTATCAGAGACTTTTTAAGCAGTAAAGAAAAAAAAGCTAATGTTTTTATACCTCAGCCTCTAAGGCCTTTCAGTCTAGAGAGGATAAAGATGTGTGAATGCCTCTAGTTAATGAATTACATTTACTCTCTAAATGATTTGGATTGATTATTCAAAAGCTTATAAAATGATGACTAAAACTTAACTTAAAACAGAACCATATAAGGAATCAGAGACACATTACAAGCCCTCTGTTTGAGCGTTATTATTATTGCAATAATGTCCACACACAAAGTGCAAAGTATTTGCCATTTGATCACTTAACTGAACAGTGTAGTGGTAATCACATTTGCAATATTCAATTGAAATCTATTTAATTTTTAAAGAATTTCACATCTGTGAGTTTTAAGTAAGCTTTACTGGTGTTAAAAGCACAGAGTCACTTCTGTTGTCAGCTTCTCAAAGCCTGGTGCAAACATGTCAGCAGATCACACAGCCAGTGGCTAAGTGTACATACACTACAATCCTGATGAAAACATGCAGAGTCTGCTAAACAGAAAGCAACCTGTCAGGAAATAAGCAACTCACATCACTGAGCAGAGGGTGGAAAAGTTAGTCTTTACAGGCACTAGGAGCCTGCTGTGTGCTGAGTGCCTGCTGTACAGCTGGATTCCAACGCTTCCTACCTGTATGTTGAGTGAAATGCTGATAAGGACATTCCCACATATGGAGATAATGATTCCCAGGAGATAGGTCTGTGGGAAAAAAATAGTAAACAAGCACAAGATTAGGTGACGCTCTCCTTGTCACATCACAGCTGCAAACAACCCATGATACTCTATACAAGTCTTTCCTCCAGCTGTCACATCTGTCAATTTCATGACAACCATAGAGAGCACTGTTTCATTGGTGCCCTTTGAGTTTGTTTGTGTGTGTGTGTGTGCTCCTGTGACACAAAGGCCTCTGTGATTTCATAACATCAATCTTAATTCTAACACACTCTGATATAGTTAAAGCAACAGAAACAAGCACAGATATTTAACACACAATTGCATGGACACAAACACTCCCTCACCCTCTTGACTCGCCGTGATATAGGACACCTCACAAAGGTCTGGATGCAGGCTGGTAAACACCTTTACACACACAAACACTCTCATGATGTAAGGTTTCAGTAGTTAAGCTCAGAGAAAGCTGATAAGTAGGTAATTTGGGAAAGACTGTCACAGCTGCTAATTATAACAAGACTAATATCAGCATGTTAACATGCCCACATTGACACTGGTAAAAAGCTATTGCTTTCGCAGGTAAAATTACTATAATTAGTGTGGTGGCATGCTAACATGCACAGTGACTCTGCTAAACAGCTGACATTTCACAGGAATATTTGCTATATTCATCATCTTAGTTTCGCATGCTAACATGTTTTAATTATTTCTACAAACAAAATGTAAAGCTAAGGCTGATGGGAAGTTTTGCAGCCAGGTGTTTTGTTTTGGGCCAATATATTGGATAACTTGCCAATTTGATCTTATGAGGGTGCTATAGAGAAAGTTCAGAGATCACCAAAATCAGCAGGCTTCATCCTCACAAGACCATGAATGTGTGTGTACATTTCCATCGCAATCCATTCAAGAGTTGTTCAGATATTTCATTTCATTATACTTTCTAAGTGACAGACTGACTGACAGACACTTTGAGCCATGGTGGAGAAAAAATATGTATGGCTCTTGTGAAATTTTGCCACCTGAATGTGCCTGGTACACTTTTATCATTTTTTTTAAAAATGTTTGAAACTTGCAAGGAATCATGCAGTCTCTTCCACAAATAATATTTTTTTGTAGCCAACTCTTAGCTGGAACGCATAACTGGGGTTTAAATGCTGGAAGGAGAAACAGGATGAATTTGCCGTAAGTTTGTCTAAAACACTCCAGGCTACTTTCTCCCGTATGCTTGTAAAATTAATGCCAAGAGGAAATTTAATTTTAGGTCATAAACACACTGTTGGCTGTGGACAGACAAAGTTTATAAAGAAATGAAAGCATTTAGTGGGAGTGGAATGGGAATGATGAAAACCCAAAGAAAGAGGCTCATTCATTGTCAAAGAGGCAGCCAAGCACATCCAAGTGCATCCCTTGAAAGAGCAATATGAGGGAGATGAAGGGTGGAGAGAAATGAGAGAAAGAATGTACAGTCAAGGGGTTTAAACAAAGGAATAGTAGCAAAGCATGAGAAGAATAAGCTCAAAAACTAAAGGGAGGGAGAACAGTGTTGTGGGGAAAAAAAGATGTAAAAGAGGGCAGCAACAGATTAAAAACATTTAAAAGGGAAAAGAGAGTCAACTGTCAGGTTCAGTGAGCCTCCCTTGGATAAGACCAGCAGTGGGTTATTGTCAATAATATCCATCTGATGTTGTTGACAGTGAGATAAAAGCACTGCATAGACTAGCAGAAAAAATGAAGAGTAAGTTAATCCTGCTGATCTCTGAACACAACAGCTAATCACTTTCACACAATCCAGAGGTTGTCTATCACTCCGTCAGTGTACATTATCAGACAACCTTGGTTAAAATTCGAAACATCTCTTTGCAGCACTGAGGGGAAGGAGGTGTCATTACAGCTTATTCTTGATATCATTCAACAAAGCTCATTCCCCAGACAAGAGGAATAGCTGTAACCCTCTGCTCTCTCTGTCAGCCTCAGAGACGACGGCAAAGCATAAAGAGGAAGACCAGACAAAATGATGATGGCCCAGAGAACACAGTTCAATAACCTTCATTTTAATGAAGGCTGCAGTTTAACAGGGTCTCATCCTCAGGTGGACTTGATCACAGGTGTAAAATCTGACTTTGAAAAATATAGTTTAAGTGCAGGTCTGAGACTAAGCATCCAAGTTCAGATCTATTTAATCAGGAACTGTGATTTAGCTGCATATTTCATTAGCTATAGTTGATTATAATTGGTCTTATACTGCAATTTAATTATGCAACTCTATTACAAATAAGCTGAAACTCCCCATCACTGACTGCACAGCACAATATCTAACTCCTGCTGTTCTGTCATCAGTGCTAGTGATCTTCACTAAAGAAAGCAATTTCACTCAATGACTTGGCAGTTTAATGTAGATGTGAGACAGAAAACCATCATAAAAAAACCCAAAACAAAACAAAAAATACTGTGTGGCTGAAGAAAAAGGAGGGTTCAGGAAAAAAGGAACCAGTCTTACTTCATTGAATGTAGAGGGGCAGATAAAGTTATCTGTTTTATCTCAAAGAACTGTTGTGCTCAAGGAATTTCATGGTCAAACACCATTACAAGACCAAGCAAAATCTAAAGGAAAAATTCATGGGTTTTCCTGTGTTGCCTTTAATCATAAACTGATATTGACATCCCTGGAGCCAGGCACCCAGCGTGGCCGAAAGTTTAACAGCATCACAGAAAACTGAAACAAAAAAGAATAATCAAACGGTGTATTTTATACAACATTAAACCAAACACCTGATAGGCCACACTGGGGTTATCCAATGTTTAATGGTCCAGTATTACTGTAAAAAAAAGACTATGACAATGATGGAGTCCCACATTTGGAGTTTAATTAGGGTCTAAACTGCAGTCAATCATCATTGAAAAAACAACATGTCATATGAACACATGTATCCCATCTCAGTTATATCAGGAATATCAATCAATGTGCAGAGACATCAAATCCACTTTGATAGCAGGGCTCAATCAAAACTGACAAAATCTGTTTACAAACCAATCAATCAATCAGTTTCTGGATTGACTGTTTACATTTTTCAACACAGCAGGAATATACTATCACTGCAGCCCGTGGGTAAATTTTTGATGATGCAATGATTGGACAAACACATCCACATCTACTGCCACACAATCTGTAGTCTGTGCACCAAATAAAGAGAAAACTAAAAGTCTCTTCCTCACTTCAAAACACACAGCAGAGGGTACGAATCAAGGAAACACTGCTGCTTGCTCTAAAATCTACAGTCCATTTTCAATTACTTTTGACTCATCTGGTCACCGCACAATATAATTCAATCCAGCAGCCCACTTTAAAAGTAAAACCACTTGTGTTGTACCCTCTTTATTGCATAACACAACTCATCATCTCCTCACCAGCCTGATAAAGAATTTAAGCCATGTGGATTTCTGGGTGAATTTAAATTCAAACCCATCACACACACTCCAGTCCATCTCCACTGTTTCACAGCCTGCCTCTGTCTTCTCTTCCCCCTCTGCACCACTTTCACCTTGACACTAAGTCTGATGAGTCCACTGACCTGTAACACACTCACAGCAAGGATGATACCACACCAGAGGTAAACAGGGTTTGGACTCCAGAGTGTATGTGTGTGGCTGTTTGTCTATATATCTGTGTGATAATTGCAGTGTATCAGAAGTAAATAGGATTTAGAAGGAGGCGGGGAGCAGATGGGCGTCTTGATGATGAGATTCCTAGGGGACTGATATCATATCAAGGTAAAGAGTTTGTGTTTGTGTGTGTGGGTGTTCAATGATAGACTCCATCCTCAAATGTTAAAGCAGATACAGAGAGAGAGAGAGAGAGAGAGAGAGAGAGAGAGAGTTGTGGGATGATTATAAGAGATGACTGCAGCTTTGTGGTAATTCATGATCAGACAGATGGCGTCATCCCTCAGGCCAGCTGTGCTCTGTTCACTAAACCAAGATCAATAACTTTGTCAGGCTTTACAGGACAGAGTGTAAGTGGCCTACTGCTCTGCTGTAACTGAACCCATCAGGAGGATGACTGAGGGAGGCCACGGGGCAGAACGGGGCATTTTTCTGTGTGCGTGTGTATGTGTGTGGTGAAGAAACTGTGTGATCAGAGAGCCTGCAAGGCTGTGGATGTAGAGCCTGGGGACAGTTCATCCCACAGACTTCACACAGGAGATGCAGCAATTTGAAGTGTGAGGAAGGACTCATCTCACCTTTTATTGGATTCATTCACATTAGATTGAGCTTGCCAGCAATTGAATTGGATCTGATTGCATTAATTTATTATTGTTTTTATGTTTGTTGTCTCTGTGTTGATATAAGAGATGTATTTTCCACAACTGAAGTCAAGCACCTCGCTCAAACAGTGGGAGCCAGGTGCTCTACCCACAAACAGGGATGTCATCAGAACTGATACTTTGGTACTAAGTTGATTCCAAAATTCTGAAACAGCGATGGTACTGTTTTTTTCTACAGTAAATATGGTACTGTGTTCTACTTGGCTGTTAAATGGTAAATGAAAAACGCCTACCAGCACAGAACAACATGTGTGAGATGATGACAACTATAGCTTCTATTCCAGTGACATCACTGCCTCACCCTGACCTCTGTAAAGGTTAAAGGTTACATTAGGTTTGTGCTAATATAATGGAACCACAGCTCGTAGTCTGCTATAGTCCTTACTGTTCAGTGTGTTATCTTAAATAAAATATAACATTACAATTCCAAATAAATATTTCTAAACTAAAGGTCTATTACTATGATGTCAGTAAGTTTTAAGGTCCTGTTTGCACTCTAAGTGGACAAAGGGTGTATGTTTGTGTGTTTGTGTGTGTGTGTGTGTGTGTGTGTGTGTGTGTGTGTGCACGCTGAAGCACACAGGATTAATTGTTTTGTTTTTGCTTTTTATGATTGGTATCGACTTGGGTATCAAGGTTTGTGAAATTTCCCTGGTATTAGTATCAAGTGCTAAATATTTTGTATTGTTACGTCCCTACTCACAAAGGCAGACTAATCCACGCAAGAACGTGTGAGAGTGAGAGGAAGACGGAGAAAGAGAGTGAGAGAGACCAAGGGAGAGAGAGTTTTCCTGTCACAGGAAGAGCAAACAAAGCAATGGAGGCAGGCGAGGCCTGCACACTGGGAGTGTATGGCTTACTGAGCAAACATCACACACTTTACTCAAGGAAAGCAAGAGACTTCACACCACAATGCTCCCTGTGTTGTACTGTACTTGTGTTTACTACTCTGGATTTTACCATCAGTGTTTTACATAGCTGAACACTCTTCTGGCTCACTGTACATTAGGTGCATGGGAAATACATCAACTTAACCTAAGCAATAGTGTACAGTAACTTAAGGTGTCAAGTACTTAAGTGTTGTGCTTAAGAACAACAAAACAATTAATCCTATGAACTTAACATTAGAATTTCATTTGTGCTATATTTACTTTACTCCAGTAGTGTTAGTTACAAGATACTTTGCAGATTTTTTAAATAAAACATACAACTAGTGTATAAAAAATATTAATGTCTGAATTTTTAGTTAGTACAAGCAGTGATTGATAAGTTTGTGGATTTAAGGAGATGAAATACACAGCTCTTGTTACATGAATGTGCAATTCAACTCTTATAGTGATTAAGCACAAAGTGTGAAGTTAATAACTTTTGTAGTATTTCTGTGTCAGGTAATTGACTGTAGCAAGTCAGCACTGTCTGAGAAAATAGAAAACAGACAGCCTTCATGCATTCAAATTCAGCCTCCCACCTCTCCCTCCCCTGGTGTTGCCTACACGTCCTCATTGACCACCATGGATGAGCTCTTGAGACGAAGGTAAAGGATGACTACACAAAGGCTCATGTTGTTAATTTCCTTAAACCATACCTACTTGCATTTTCAATTAAACAAAACAGAAATACCACAAAAGTTATTGGCTTAAAACTTTTCGCATAATCACTCCAAGAGTTGATCAGTATGTGTGTATGTGTAGAGAGCTGCAAAACTCATCTCCTTCTACCTTGGGTCAGAAACTTATCAAACCCCATGGCATTTATATTAAAACTGCTGTAAATGAAACTACCCATAAGCATACAGTGTCGATGAAATTATCCCAAGTTTATTAATTCATCGATAATTATAAACATATAATAATATATATATGTAATAATATAACATGTCCTGAATGTCCTGATGGGTTGGTTTCTTTATTATATGTTAGAGATGATTACAAAGACGTCTTCTACAAAGACGTGAAACTCTAAGTGGGACTTTTCCTTTGACACTTTAGTTTGAACAATTAATGAGGTCTTCAGTAATTGTAAGGCTGTTCCAGGCCAGTTACACGAAAAAAAAGATTAATCTGCAGCTTTCTTTTAGCTTTGTTGAAATGTAATTAATTTGTTCTTAAGGTTGGATTCAGTGGCACAAAATGTCACCAGGGAATAATCGACACTAACAAAATGACAGCTTATCCGGCAAACAACACAGGACACAGTGACACGGACTCAGAACTGCATGGTTGGTTTTCAAATGTTGGTGCTGCCAGACTCTTAACAAAAAAACAACAAAATTACTGAGAGAATCAGAAAAGGTTCCTGGGTTTTTTTAACCTGATACTGTTTGTGAGAAACCAGGCAACAGATCAAAGAAAGATCCCAGTGTTCTACTTTAAAGTTGCGATGACACAAACTTACGCAAACCAAAGCAGCCAAACGAGTTTGAATATCAGAATCAACAAACGTTCAACTCAGCAAAAACCCTGTGAACTGTATAAACACATTCATAATCAAGTCACAATCAAAGAGGTGTCAAATTTTGTTCACTACAGTTTTCTTGTTTACAGGCTTGTGGAGGAATTACTGCACCTGTGTATCTTTTACATTAACCTGCAGGAAGTGCATTATGTAAATCCTCCGACATAAATGTCAAAGATAACTTCAATGTGAGTTTTATAGTCATTTCTCACAGGAGTTTTCTCCCCCTCACAAGGCTTGAACTTTACATAAGGCATACACAAATGGATGGTGTTAGGTGCAATACAGAACAGGACTAAGCAGGAGACTCTGAATACAAACAAACATGCATAAACAAACACACACACACACACACACTCACACACAGACATTACATCTGTACACTTCTTGGCTTCACATTTGAAACCACATTTATAATCTTCCCTTAATCAATCTGATCATGTGATGACATTTATTAGCGTCATAAATGCACATTTACATCAACACACATGCCTCCTTTGAGACAGTACTTGCAAAAAGCCAACTTGGACACCAAAACCTGATACCATCTGCAGAGCATGTTTAACCGCTAACAGCAAATCTGCCTCCCCTGCCTGAATCTGAAAATAAAGCTGAAGCAACAGAAAGCGGATGAAGGGACTGACAGCACTGATCCTCCTCCTCCTCACTGGGACACTGACCGGCAGACAGAGAGACAGATAGATAGACAGCACGGCCCTTTGTGTCCACTGACAATGGGGATCTGTCCCTCCCCGTGATGGGCTGATCTGTGGATGAAGCCCTTCACTTTCTGCTCAGAGGTGGTGGGTACAGAGGATGCATGGGCTTGAGGAGTGTCAACTCAGTGACACCGGTGGGTGAGAGAGAGAGCAAAAATAGAGACAGGGACAGAGAAAGACTTTTTCTGTGCTGAAATCTTATTATGGCAATTTTTGTGTCTCCATCTACCTACTATTTATTGGCCTGCCAGAAAATTGAGGATCTAAAAACATGGACACAAAATCCTCATTTGTCCACCCTATGGGCTGCTTTAGTCACTGACTAAAATTTTGGTAGAAACTATTTTCTGGCTGAACAAAGGTTGTGAGCAGACTGAAAGTCAAAAGATAGACCTGCTACCAAAGAAAAATTGCACTGTTTAATTTACATACACAGATCTCGGACAGGATGAACAGCATACTCTCAGTAGTGCTATGCTAAGAACCTGCAAGTGGTATGTACACAAAAGCGGCAATAAAATCAAAATGATTTATTGCCTTAGGAGCAAGATGATACACAGCAAATTATATGGCACTAATTGCCATTTAATTTTCCCACATCTTGTGTAAAATATATTTTGGTTTGATGATGCCACAGTGAGCACCGTTAGGGGGGGTTACCAATGACATTTACATTAATCCTCTTTTGGACCGTGAATGTCTGCAGTAAATTACATGGAGCTGTGAAAAAAAGCACATGCTGTGTACCAAATTGACTGACTATCATATCTGTTTCCATGACAAAGAGAAAATATTAACTCAGCACAGTGATGTAGCCAAGTTTGTTGCAGAAGGATTTCTGGTAAATGGTTATTTTTAGCGATAGCTTCTTCCATCACCCACCTTCTTCGCATCACATGGAAACTGGCAATGTGGTCTTAAGTAGTACAGTTGCTCTTGAAGCAAAATCTGCACATGTTAGACCCATCTGCAACCAAAAAATGCCTAAAATAAAAATCAGTGAACCACTGAATCCATAAGGAGATATTATAACCATTAGCTTGCATCTCTAGAGCCAGTTATTTCCAGAAAACCACTGGGACAGTTATTGTAAACTGGGTGTACTCCTGTAAAAGCAACATTTACTGTCGCACCACTGCAAACATTTTCATCTCTGGGAGGCGGTTAAAGTGCAAGACAGACCGATATTGTCCCCTGGACGCGGGGTGTTCTCTGGGATGGTGGGTAGCAATGGACAGAGGGGGAGCTGGGACCATTAGCCAGCTGTTCAGGACTCTTACAGTAGATCTATTCTCTATCAACCCACCAATGGGCCATTACTCATTACTCACGCCTCTCATTCCTCCTCTGTGACTCTTTCTCTCTCTGCCACTAATGCCACTAATGTCACACAGAGGAAACATGGCAGAGAGAGAAAAATACACTGACAGGGGAAGATGAGCATGAGGGGAATGTGGGTCTGCATAAGAGTAGGAGGGCAGAGGACTAACACACACATAACAGGACATTAGCAAAACACACACATGCACTGTGGAGGATGGAGACTTTACATTATCATGCAAAAACAGATGTGCACATACTCAACTTAATGGACCGAGTCAGGAGAGTCCACTTACAAAGTTAAAAGTTCAAAAGAAAGAAAAGGCCTTTCAACACAATGATTCAGTCATGATCACTTTAGAAAATAGTCCTGACAGGTGCCAAAGCCGATAGATCTCTGTGCTGCCTGGCTCCCTCATCCTCACTGAGTGCTCATTACCCAAAGAGCCTTGGAGGCTGAGGTTACATTTTAACTTGAAAAATTATTTTTTTAAAGACCAAGTTAATCTCCTCTTGGACATTAGTGTGTAACTTCCTGCTGCAAATGGAGATTAGGGAGGGGAGTTCCTGAAACTTAAAAAAGAAGAAACATGGAAGTCTTATCTGGGTGTTGAAGTAATGCTAAACAACCGGTTCAGCATATTATAGGCCATCAAACATACAGTAGGTAATTTATATAACTGATCTACAAAAGATACAGAGAAAAACATTGCCTTTGAGAAAGAAACCCTTTGGAAAATAAAGGGGGATAAAACAATGAACTGAACTATTTTTAATTAAATAGGAAACTATCAAAATGTGCTCTTAAAATTATGTCTTTAAATGTTCTTTAAATTGCAAAATTATATCCATACGTTAATAGATGCTTATCTTTAATTTGTACATTTATATCTTAAATAACAATGTAAAATAACATGGTTTGGAAAAGCCTCTTCAAAATGATAATCTGATCGAGGAATTTAATAAATGACAATTTTTTTGTCAATATTATGCATTTATCTATTACACAGCCTTCGTGAATAATCAACAATACCACTGATGAGGTCAAGACAATGTGTCACAACACTCCACTAACGCAGCACTGATAACTTTCCCCGTTTCACCTGACCAAACAGTCTGAAACTTCATCAAACTCACCCGCAACGGATTTTCCAGGACTTCACCGCTGTGAGGCTGAAAGGAAGTCATATTAGCCGCATGTTGTAAACTTGAATTCGCCATGTTTTCCCTCTCCTTCAATAAGAAAAGAATATTTTCGTAGATCGCAGCTCCCACTCTCTTCACATCTTTGTCCGCTGGTTTTCACCTCATCCCATCCCAAGCCCCCCACGTCCCCGTCGCTTCGGTAGAAACTCAGAGAGAAAGTCCCAAAAGGTTACAAGGCGGATCATTAGTTTGTGTTGACTTCAAGTGCGGTCGGAAAAACGGAACTTTCAATTACCTTTGTAAATAAACTGCAGCTACTGTTTGAAGGCTTATGTTTTAAAGAGTGAGTTAATGAGTTTGTTTTTATGCGCCAGTTTAATTTTCAATTTCAAAAATCAGTAGTCTTTAGAATAAAAGAACATTTCAGTCAACCGTATCACACGTATTATTGTTTCTAGACCGACTTTGTATTCATTTGCGATCAACTTTTCGGACGTTCGACTTCACGTTGTGCAATTTAAGGCATCATATTGGTAACAGGTGCGGATTCTGTTGGGCATATGAAGTGCACTTTGGCGCAGATAGCACACATACTAGCGCAGCTGCATTAATCTAGATTTATGTGCCTGACGCAAATCTAGAGAAAGTAAGAGAGCTTTTCAATGCTTTCAAGACTTTGGGTAGCCTTCCAGTGTTCTACTTGGTTTTAAAGCTGTCGCCACCTGCTGGGCACTTTCAAGATTACAAAGAAATCTAAAGGCCAATCCTCCAAATAGCTGGACCATACATCTGATTTAAATGGGCTACAAAATGCTTCACTTGTTGTTAGGCTGATGATGCTCTCACCCACAGACAACAGGTGTTTCATTGTGTTTGAATCTGCACATTTATTACCATCCGCTCCTCATCATCGCTCTGAGGAACCTCATCAGCAGCTGAAAGGGTCAGAATGGATCATCATAACAAGCGATGATGCAAACAAGGCCGGCACTTCAGGAGAACAGAGTCTGATCTCCTTTCAGTTTGGGTCCAGCTGTGGGTACGTCCCGTTCAATGGGATGAACTGAGATACATTTGTTGTGTTGTCTTTTGTGGGATCTCACTGATCCGACATCCTCTCTATGAATAGATGAATGATGAAGGCTTGTTTGTTCTGCTGTGCTCAAAATAAACAAAATTATTATGCACAGCCTTTTCTCACACACACACATACACACACACACACACACACAAACACACAGTAGACACACTGATGTAAGGGCTGCACTTTCATTTGTAATACTACCACATAACTCATACTCCAAAGAAATTATCATAAGGATGACAAGGATGAATATGAAATGCATTTCAAACAGTTTTCAGACTGTTGAAACTCAGGTTGACTACGTAAATATGATCGACACATCCTGCTT
Organism: Acanthurus leucopareius; assembly: GCA_029814765.1. NCBI lineage: Eukaryota > Metazoa > Chordata > Actinopteri > Acanthuriformes > Acanthuridae > Acanthurus > Acanthurus leucopareius. The sequence goes on along the minus strand of JAQMCX010000057.1, from coordinate 16,671,681 downwards.
GATAAGGCTCCAATCATCAGCTATAGCCTCATACAGATATTATTGTAAATGGATCATAAGTCGAGAGAAAAATGCTTTATGTATAAGTAAGAATGTAACAACAACTGGTAGAGGCATCTGAGCTGCCCATGTCAGTTGCTTACATTCAGGTGCAGGTCTAGAAACTTTGGAATGACCTGTGCAGACTGGGGCACACATGACAAAAATGTGTTCAACATCTGACTTAAAGCTCTGATTTTTTGCAATCATATGAATGTACACTCTTAATAATTATATTGTTTATTCAGAATAATGAATGAAAACAACCAAATTAAAATGTTCTAACAAGAGCATTAAAATAATATCAGCTAATAGCTGTTATTTGTAATTCCAAATAACCTGCAACCACAAGAGACAATGATCCCCTGCACACACACACACACACACTCGTTGTTTTTCTTTGTGGACCCTTGCTCTTTTTTGTGGTTCTTTTGCATGTGTTTGTGGTTGTGTGATTGACTTTCAACTAATACACGATAACAATCACCTCATACAGAGATTTTGCTACAAACAAGCCAACCTATACCCCTCCCACACTGGTAAGGGAGCATTTTGTGTACCAAATAAAATTCTAGTTTATTGAAACTGTGCAGCAGTTGGACAACCCTGAGGCAAAAACGTCGATTCAGATTGAAAAAGGAGGTGAAAAGCGAGGTCAAACATGACTCAGTGCTAGAAGTCCTTTCATCCTCAGAGGGTAAAGGCAAAGCAGGTTTATAGCAGGAACACTAACCAGTGAAAACTGAAGGACACAGTGGCCCTGCTGTAACTTTCAAAACTAGATGAAGCTGAAGCACAGAAACAAAATTGCAAGTAGCCAAATGCAACGCAGTGCCATTTCCTTGTGAGCTTCTGTGTGAGCAGACCTCTACCTTTAACACAAGATCTTGTTATCATGAATCAGCCTCTGTATTTAGGTGCCCACTTCCTACATTATTGCTTGACATCAGAACCAATTAGTGCTCATCATGTCCAGCACATAGACTCCAGTCAGATGGACATGGGCATAATAGCTTGTTAATATGTTGTATGTATAATTACTGTGCTAGCACCCACACTCTTAACTCTCAGAGCTGGATCCATCTTCAGCTTCCATCTCTATTAATTGGCTGCTTTGGTCTTGTGCTCTGTCCTGAGTCAGCCAACTTTCTCTGCCACAGTAATCAAGGCCCATTTGATGTGATTCCTGTGGTGTGAGCAGAAAGAGGAGAGACAAGTGCAGGCACATACGTCATGTTGAAATAACATGACTAAACAGATTTCCCTTTTTTTGCTACTTCTGCAAATCTCTCTGGAGGCTACTGGTTTCATCCATCAGTGCTGGCAGGGATTCAGGGTGAGCTTTGACAGTCTTTGTCATGGATAGGGGTCTGTGGCATTTTCCCCTGGTTGGTTATGGAGTCCCTTAGCAGCACGTCAGATGACACCCTGACGTGAGGGATGAGATCTTCATAGTGTTGAACCTTGACCCTAAAACGTTGGAGGAGGATCCCAGTCAGAAAATACAAGTGAGGAATAAAAGAGATAGGAGAGAAGTAAACAAGCAGATATTCAGCACTAAGAGATACACATAAAGACAGAGAGGGAAAAAGCGAAGGAGAGTGAAAGATAAAGGCAGCCAAGCAAAAGATAGGGTGCAGCAGATTTAGTCGACACAAAAAACTCCTACACACTCTCACTTGAGCCTGCACCTAAAGCTTTGAAAGATAGAGGAGATGGAGAGAAAACCACATCCTCTTCTTAGGTCTCTGTCTCAATCCATCCACCCTCTGTCTTTCCCTTCCTCCATCTCTTTCTACACACTGACTGAAAGCCTGAAGAAAATGTCACATTGACTCTCTGAAGAGGATAAATGGGCTGATTGATTTTTTTCCTCTTGACCGGCTAAGTATGATTATGGAATATGAGATTTAAAAATGAAGGCTGGAAACTGTTAGAATGATTAAAAACTTTGTAATTGATTGGTCTCCTTGGACCTCAGAGCAGTTTCTCATTGAGACATTTTCTCTCCATACCTCAGTCTCAAAACACCCACTATGAATCATCTTAAAAGCTCCAATGAAAATCAGCTTAACATATTGAAATATATTTTCAGCAAGTCTTCAGTTTAAACTGTTTTTGACCCAACAAATGCATCAATCCATTAAGACTTGACAATGTTTTTGCTCAAAAGGGCAAACCATGATTTGAAATTGGAGCTAAAAATTGGAACTATAGATCATTTTAATACTGAGGACAATTAACTTTCTTTATGTACTGTGACACAACAATGAAACTGTCCATTATTTTATGATTAAATTTATGCTGGAGTTCAAGACTCTGTCAAATGGTATGAGATATGAATGACTGCCTGCTAAGAGTGTGCAGAATCTTGAATGGTGAAGATTTAACATGCAACGTAGTATATTCTGTAGTAAACAAAATCAACCAGAACTTGTGGTCTCTGCATACTTTGGTGTTTATCTGCTACCTGAAAGCTTGTATCAAGCACAACAGAAAGAGCTCTGTTGGAGCTGCAGCACCGAGGGTCTCCGATGGATCTAAAGTAACATTTCAGTTTTTGATCTATTACTCAGCCATTGTTGCTTCTTTCTATAGCGCTGGTATCCATTCTAACAATGAACTGATGCACCAGTACAAAAACATTGTTATATGTAATACAGTAAAACATCAGAACTAGTACTTTTACTTGGTATACTTTGCTATCATACATCTGTATTTTTGTGTATTTGCTTCTGCTTTTTGAATGCAGGACTTTAATTTATAGTGGAGTATTTTTACATTAAAGAATTTGTACTTTTGTTTAAACAGGGGATCCGACTATTTCTTCCATTGCTGGTAGTTTGTCATAGCCAGAAGGATTTCTTTAAAAATCAGGGCCAGCTATCGGTTAAATAGTACATCCAAGCAGATTTGTTAAGGAAAACGCTACTAGAAAGAGTTCCTCCTCCGTAAAGCAGCACATTAAACTCAACCATGTGGGAGAAGAAGGAATCAAAGGCACCCAGCTCACTGAGAAGCAGAAAGTGAATAATCTGCAGATGATAGTCTGGTTAGCACAAATAATTTAGAACAAACTGCCTCAGTAATCCTGAACAAAGTCCTTATGACATTCGTTATTACAAACATCAGGCTTCTTCACCCACGCTAATGAAATCTGAGGAGGCATGTGTGTGTGCTGTCAGAGATACCATTCAGGACTGATGGAGCTGGCAGAGCGAAGAGACACCCATTATTTTCACCTAAGTCAGATCTGCTGCACAGAAAAGGAGCATTTCCCAGCAGGTAAAGGATAAACATTAACTGTCACCTAATAATGTATAATCCAAGGGGCTGTCACATCCAAATGTGCCATAGTAAAGGCATGTTGTTGCTGACATGAGATTATAAAGCATTCCCACTCAGAGAGTGGAAATATGATGAGAAATAATAATCAGAATAATACAGATCAAAAATATCAAGGAATCTCAGTGAACAGAGGATGATACACAGGCACTCGGTAAGACCCTGCTGGACGAGGATAATGAAAGACTAAATAGGATTAAAGTCATGGCAAAAACATTCCCACACAACTACAGATGGATCCCACAAGTGAGGGTTAATAATAAGAAAAAGTCTGCAATTTCACTGTGTTGTATTCAGTGGATAGTGGCTGTGTGTGCTTTCAAGGTTCTTGTTAATCTTTCAAAATCCTACAAATCTTCTGTGTTTTGGGGAGGATCTGTTGAGGCAAATAACATAATATACAATACCATAATAGGAGTACCTGAAGAGCATTGGTTTTAGTTTTAAACCCTTAAAAACATCCAGATTGAGGAGATGGCATGTGTGAATAAAACTGTAAAGACCCAATCTGTACACATAATCTCATGGGATTACATGCTCATGTTAAGCTCCAATTGTTGGGAGAAAAAAAGTGGTGAAATATTAATGTTCTGGCTGCCTGAGAGCAAAAATCTGGGAGTGAAAGATCCCATTTATGGGTGAACAGTGCCTGTGCTGCCCGCAGCCTATAGCTATATTTCTAAACAACTACTGCAGTACAATACAGAAAGTGGGAAATTGCTTAAAATGATCCTTAGAGTAGTTTCAAATGGAGCTAAATCCTGGTGTCTTAAACAGGTTGTCCATCAGAGAGAGGAGATGATTATAGTGACACAGCCTTAAGAAGCAACAGCAGCTATTAAAGCCATCATTTATAGGGGTCTTCACATTTAAGAGGAGAAGGCGATAGTTCGACAGCCTTTGTCAAAGCTACATAAAAGTGTGTCTTGTAACTAAAATCTGGCCTTGAGTATTTTTCAAATGCTCAAACATCACAAACCAAAAGGACTCTGTTTCCCCCCAGTGTATCAACTTAAATGTGCTGTGTAACATTTTAGCACCAATTACCAATTACCAATTACAGCAAAATTCCCTGAACAAAGACATAAAAGTAAAGTCATATAACTCTCATGACCTGATCTTCATTGATAGGTGAAATTTAAAGTGTAGGATTTACGGTACATAGGTTCCATATGGACTAGTAGAGAGGACTCCTTTTTTACCTAGACTGCCTGTGTTCAACTCTAAGAATAACAACAGCATCTCAACGAACATTCATTATGCTGCCATACACTGCTTTACAACCATAGAGCGATTTAAGCTTTGCATACGGTGATAGGAACTGTGCTATAATTAGCGCAAAATGTTGACATAAATCACATTTAACAGCTACGACTTGCATTAAATGGATGTAGCTCTGAATGTTGTAAGCAGTTTAACCTATATTTTTTTTGTTAAAAATACCTTTTGACGAGGAGTTTACTGTTGGTATACAAGTAAACATGCAGCCAGGAAAATTCATATAAGGCCGTTTTTGTCTGCAGCCGCTATCATGTTTATTAGACATATTAGAACGTGCAAAAGAAAACCTTCAGCACTTAATCAATAAAAGCAAGGCTGTTCTGCAAGGCTGCAGCCATAACACTGTCTCTGTGCTCTGCCAGACGCGGCTGTCAATGATGTTGCCACTGCAAAGGAGATTCAGGTTATAGTGGAGATACCAGTGGCAGTCTGTGTTCGAAGCACATACATTTTTGTCTGGGTTCTCATATGCTCTACTAAGTGGATTAATAAACAGTATTTTTAGTGAGGAGGCATCTATGAGCTGAATGTCATGATTCTATTGATCCACACAGTGTGACAGTGAATGTGTGTGATCAATCAACTCCACAATTAATTGTCACCTTTATATAAAAGCATCCGTCCTTACATGTAGCAGGCATCTATTTACAAAAAACAACAGTGGTGTTTGTCATCAGTGCTTGCAAAAGAAAAAAAACATGTCATGGGATGTTCTCTTGGGCTACTTACACTGTTTCTATGGTACCGAAAAGGCTTAGTGTCATTCTGAGATTTTAGACAAAGTTCAGAGGAGCAGTTCTCGGTCTGTGAACACAGCTGTGTAATGTCTTCTGAGGCTCAGGAGAAGCTTTGTGAGATCTGAACCCTGATGATGTCATCAGGGTCATCTCAGTGTGGGCTTAAAGATGGCATGTGTTTACATTTAACGAAAATCCTACATTACAAATTGGGAGGGGTGTCAATTTTAAGGCAAGGCATCTGCCAGGAAAGGTCTAATAAAAGACACAACCAGGTTGCATCATGGGCATTGTAGGAGTGTTTTTTTAAAGCTTGACTCATACAAGTGAGTTTATAGTTAAGACATTTCAAATAATCTCTTTTTAATGCGCCCCCTGTGAGTCTTTTAACTTTATGGATGTGCAGTACTAAATCAATAGAGCCTCCTCTTAACTGAGCGACCATTGTAATATCTTGAAAGCTTGTCTCTGAATTCGTTACTTTATTCTTTGGCACGGTCTTATTATCTCATCATAACCTCATGTAATAATAATGCTTGCTTGATAAATCTCCCATGGCATCTTTGTCATATTGCTACAGTTATATGAAGCTGACGGAGTGGAGTTTCTTACATGGATTCTCGAGATGGATCATAGTTCATTTCCACTTGATGTTTGTTGGTGACTCCCTCTCCACCCGGAGCTGCGCCTCGCCCCTCAGTACCATGATGCTGAGATCACTTCAGGAGGGCGGTGCAGAGGGGGAGCTACATGTTGCTGCGCAGCAACAGATAGAAATAAGAGAGAGAGAGAGAGAGAGAGAGAGAGAGAGAGAGAGAGAGAGAGAGAGAGAGAGAGAGAGAGAGAGAGAGAAAATATAAAAAAAAAAAATATATAAATATAGAGAAAAAGAGACTCTACTAAGTCAGAGATAAGAGACAGAGTAGTTGAG
>JAQMCX010000057.1:16637665-16664584 GCA_029814765.1 Acanthurus leucopareius | reverse complement strand
GGGTGATATCTTTTTTGGGGCTCCAAAAGAGATATATACTAGCGAGAGAGAGAGAGAGAGAGCGAGAGAGAGAGAGAGAGAGAGAGAGAGAGAGAGAGAGAGAGAGAGAGGAAATTCCCCGCACAAGTAAAAACGGCTGCCAGGGCGTGTATCAGCTACACAATTTGCTGTTAAACGCAGTCGATACCTGTAGCTGACGGAGGCGGACGCAGGCTGTGAGGACTGCCAGCTTCCGGGTGTCTTTGAGGAAAGAGTGTTTATTTCTGTCTAGAGGCAACATCATATTTGACAGCGCGCAGACTCCCTTTGGAGGAGGCTCCTCTTCCATCCAAGCTGAGAAAATCAACCTGACAGAGACGCGCCTGCTTGGACTTCAGAGTACAGAGAGGTCTCTGCGTTCAGTATAAGGCCACAACTTGGCCACAAACTGCAATATGCCGTCACCGGAGTTGAGATGTAGAGTCTTCTTGTAGGAGGATTCAGTTGGCAGGTCGCACTTTATAGTAAGTCCATTGTTCTTACGTGCGCTTTTGTCTCATGTTCACAGTCATCGCTCTTAATGTAATTGTGTGTCATACTGGAGAAAACACATGGTTTTCATTAATTGGCATTTTTTCTTTTACTCTACAGAACAAATGAGGCGTTAATTCAATCATATTAAATTCAAAATAACTCTCCGCCTCATTTTCTTTTTCTCGTTCCTCTGAAAGTGCGCGTCTCTTTTTAATGACTCTCTCTTTCTCTTTGTACTAGTGTAATTCTGTCAGTCACGCTTTCTTTCTCTCCTTCTGTGCTTCGTGCGTGCATGTGTGTGTCCCTCTCCCTGTAGACATGACAGGTCAGGCCCTGGGGAAACCGGGCGGCGGGACTCACATGGATGACAACGCCGCCATCCGCATCAACGTGGGCGGCTTCAAGAAGCGTCTCCAGTACGACACCCTTTCCCGGTTCCCTGAGACGAGGCTTGCGCGTTTACTCCACTGTCAGTCCAAAGAGTCCATACTGGAGCTGTGCGACGACTACGACGACACAGAGAAAGAGTTTTACTTTGACAGAAACCCGGCGCTCTTCCCTTACGTGCTGAATTTCTACAACACGGGGCGGCTGCACGTTATGGCTGAGCTATGCATCTTCTCCTTCAGCCAGGAGATCGAGTACTGGGGCATCAATGAGTTTTTCATTGACTCCTGCTGCAGCAGCGCTTACCACTGTAGAAAAATGGACCAGGACCGGGACGACTGGGAAGAGAGGAGCGATGAAGGGAGCACCACTTCGTCCTTTGATGAGCTGCTGGAGTTTTACAGCGACGCCACCAAGTTTGACAAGCAGCTGTTCGGAAGCATACGGAGGCGCGTGTGGTTGATGCTGGATAACCCCGGCTACTCCGTGGCCAGCCGCATCATCAGCATCCTCTCCATCCTCGTGGTGCTCGGCTCCATCGCCACTATGTGCATGAACAGCATGAGCGAGTTCAGCCTGTTGGACAGTGAGGGGCAACCCACGGAGGACCCCCGTTTCGAGACTGTGGAGCACTTTGGCATCGGCTGGTTCACTCTGGAGCTGGTCGCGAGGTTCGTGGTGGCACCGGATCTCCTGCACTTCTTCGAGCATCCTTTAAATGTGATAGACCTGGTGTCCATACTTCCGTTTTACCTGACACTCCTTATAAACCTGGTGGTGGAGAGCAGCCCGGCGCTGGCCAACCTGGGCCGCGTTGCGCAAGTGCTGAGGCTGATGAGGATTTTTCGCATCCTGAAACTGGCCCGTCACTCCACCGGATTGCGCTCCCTGGGGGCCACCTTAAGGAACAGCTACAAGGAAGTGGGCCTGCTGCTTCTCTATTTGGCCGTCGGGGTTTCGTTTTTCTCCGTGATGGCCTACACGGTGGAGAAAGAGGACAGCGAGGACCTCTCCACCATCCCTGCGTGCTGGTGGTGGGCCACCGTCAGCATGACCACCGTCGGGTACGGTGATGTGGTGCCGGTGTCCATAGCGGGCAAGCTGACCGCGTCGGCGTGCATCCTGGCGGGGATCTTAGTAGTTGTGCTTCCGATTACGCTCATTTTCAATAAATTCTCTCTCTTCTACAAAAGACAGAAACAGCTGGAGATAGCGATGAGGAGCTGTGATTTCGACGAGGGGATAAAAGAGGTACCTTCGGTCAACTTGAGGAACTATTACGCACACAAAGTGAAATCCCTCATGGCGAGCTTGTCGAACATGAGCCGCAGTTCACCCAGTGAACACAGCCTGAATGAATCCATACACTGAAACACTTGAAGCGCGGACACTGCGGTCAGGTTGGGTGACGCTGTTCATTCAGTGGGGCTGCATGAGGAGCTGTCCAGAGTTCTGAAACCTCTGGGTTAAAAAAAAAGCCCACTTCCTTCCACTGATGTCTGACCGTTTGCCTCTCTGTAGCTCAGTGCAATAACGTGTTAATCCATGTGTCAGTCACAATGAGAAAGTAAGCAAATGTACAGGACAGCCAGAATGTGATATTTTCACTGTGCATTAGTGCGGCCCCTCACCAAATAGGCCAAAAAAAGACGTTGCCACATAAGATTAAATAGACAGAGAATGCTGTAGTTGCTTACAGTCCTTGGTGGTGTCACACTGTAGTCCACTCTCCAGCTGTACTTGTTGTGATCAAAAATGTCTGAAAGTAACTCCAGCTGTATTTCTTTTGAAGAATGTTGATGTGTAAGTGTTTTGTTGCAACAAGAATACTTCAGATGTGTGGTTAAAGCAAACTGTATTAAACAAAAAAAAAATACTTGAAGCACTTCCTCATGTTTTTCATGTGCAGAGCGAGGGTCTTTTAATGTCTCTCTGAGTGTGTCTCACTGATTGAGATAACTCATGTAAGCTTGAGGGGGAAAAAGACGGATTTATAGAAGTGACTGACACAATATCTGAATATGTCTGACAAGCGTAGCAACAACCTTTCAGGGCTGACATGTTGAATACTTTTATTCTGAGGATTTGATTCTTTGGCTGCATCACAGTTTCTATTAACAAAATCAGTTAACATTTATCAATCAATGCACTTTACTAATAAACTATCCTGTATTTCACAATAAGGTGAGAGCCACAAACACAGTGACAGCATGTTATACAGATCTATCATCATAAGTGAAGTGACAGTTTTTTTCATGTGTCCTGCATGCTGTTACACTTAAAAATAAGGAGACTCAACTGACTACAATGGCTGTGGGAATCCAGCAGACAGATTCAGGCCTTTTCTTTTCTCATTGTTACATTTCATTTACTCCTCCATTTTACAACTCATTTGTCTTTTTGTCTCCAGCCCGTAAACTCAGAAGATAAATGGTGAAGACAACCTGCATATATCTCATTTTTCTTTCAAGTCGTAAGGTGTTGGAATAAAAACGGGTGTACTTATTTTACCCAGACTTACCCAGAAGTCTTCATACTGCTCTCTCTGCTTCTGGTCAGCATCATAAAAAAAACAAGCAGCTCTCTCATTTAATGCGGCTGCAGGAATAAAAAAGAGAGCACTCACTATGTGACACTGATTGAAGTTTAAAGGATAAAGAGCCATTTGATACAAGCAGACACGAGGTCTACAAACTCAAGTCTTTTCTCTTCCCATGTTTCTGTACAGTGAGCTGCATTGATTGTAGTTTTTTATTTGAGGAGTCGTTTTAATTTAGAAATTCTGTGATTATTTCTAGATAACAGATGGCCATTGTTATTTTAACTAAATGCCCTCATCAAAAACAGCACTGCAGTACTGGCATCACTGTCAGTGTTTTTTCTCAAGTTACAGATTTATAATTTATACATCTAGCACATTTCAGCAACTTAAGCAATCAGACTATTCTAAGCCAGTGGTCAGGTGATAATTTAAAATTTATGGTCTCCAGATTAATATGTGTTGACAGGCACAAGTATCATACACACTGATACTAGCAGCTCATAAGTTTGAGCATGTGAAACCAAAAATACAAAACCACAGATTGTGACTGGAACTGCCAAAGGATTAATATAGAGAAAGACAAGTTAGTTTGATTTCCCTTTTTGTTTCACTAAAAGTATCAGAGACTCTATCATTACATAGACTACTGGGTATAAAAATACTACTACAACTACTACTACTACTACTACTACTACTACTACTACTACCTACTGCCCTAGATACTAAATTGAAATTTTGTAGGGGGCGCTATCAAGCCATTCGTCAATGCCAATAAGTATGACCCATTAAAAATACAATTTTCACCACATCTGACAAAGTTTCATGAGTTTTTGAGCACTTTCAGCCTCTTAAAATGTTGATTAATTTGGCATAATAATAATTAAAATAACAGCAACAACAACAATAATAATGATAGTAATAATACAATTATAGAAATATCAAAGCAGTGAGAAATGAGGTTGGATTCATGGCTCAGAGCTCATTTTGGTAGACTTTAGAAAGAAAGGTTGTAATGAGAAATCCATGTTATGCTTGGTGTTTTCTAGGTATTTCTGGGGAGCTCATTTGAAACAATATTTACCCTCAGAGGCCAATTATATCAGTCTCCTTTCGTTTACTCCTAAAGCTTTAAAGGCCCTCCCCCCTGGAGGCATATCCAGTACACCACACAGAGCCAAACTAACATGGAAAAATCAGTAAATGAGTTCACGGTGACAGTGGGTGACATTTTAACATAACAGAGGCACACCAGAAAAGAACATCACTTAATCTTTTCCATCTTAGGGAAGGAACATTAATTATAGAATATAGAGAAAGATCTAAATGTACTTTAGGACTGTGGGTGTAAGAGAAACAGTAACAAGATTAGTAGATTTGGATAGTGTTATCCAAGTCCAAAAGTCAGTGCTTTGTGTGTGTGTGTGTGAGTGTGTGTAGGTCAGTGTGACTCCTGAGGAGGAAGATGGAGATGTCTGGCCCCTCCGCTGCCTCCCCTTGGCTCGCCTATATCATTACCCTCTGACTGTGGTGATAGATGTAAGAAGGGCGCAGATCCTGCCCGGCTCACAGTGGAGCGCAGATGGCAGCCCAGGTCATTAGAGGAAGGCTGTGGCAAAAAAAAAAGAAAAAAAAGTCGACTTTCCTCCTTCACACCAGTAACCATCAAAGCTCAAATCCAGTGCAACCATTCCTTTTGATCATCAAGACTTAAATTTGTGACTCATCACGCAGAGAGAAAAGGGCACATTGGGGGGAGTTTTTAAAAAATCAGTCCCACATGTAATCCTTAAAGCTTTTAGAGGTGTGCTTTAGAATCAGAGTGGATTAATTATTTTATTTGAATAATTAATTATCAAATCAAAAGCGTTCCTTTTATTCTGACATTAAAGAAGCCTTCTGTAAAAAAAAAAAGCTTGTGTTTATTTTGTTCCTTTTATATATTTTCTGCTGAGAACAAAGAGAAGAGATGAAGATCGTGAAAAGATACTGAAATTGTGGGGAGAGGTCTGAGCTTATTAATGCAGAGCTGATAGGGAATAAAAACTAAATGGTGTATAAGCTTGTGTGTGTGCCGTGTGTGTGTGTGAGTGTGCAGTGTGTGAGTGTGCAGTACAAAAACATACCAGACAGCGTGTCTAATAGGGAACTTATTGAAGCTGGCTGCTCAAGTGTCATCTACAGTCTGCTCCGTATTGGTGATATAAAACTCTGTTACTAACCAGGCGTGCCGTGTTGTTGCACATTACCATCTGCTGCTCTCCCTTTTCTTTAAACAGTGTGGGATGATTGGATCTTTTCAATGTGCTTGTTTCTTTTCCTCCCCCCGTCTTGCCTCTTCCCACCATGTCTGATCTGTGAATATCTCCAAAAATAATCCCTCATTACATGGATCATGGCATAGCTAATTATCACCTAGAGCTCTGATGCAAATGCGGAATGCAGGTATTTTCAAACAGGGACGGATGATCATATTGCTTTACACCATTTTTAGAAAATCAAATCAAAGTCTTGTTTGCAACAGAAAATCAGGGAAGTTGTTGTTTTGGTTTGGTTTTTACATAGAAGTTTTGCATTACATTCCAACCCGACATCATAATTTAACCAATAACTTTGTTGTGATGGTTGTCTCTTTCTTATATTAAGATATAAAAGATGTTTGAATTTTGCTTGCCACCTGTGAAATTACGGGAAATATTTTAATGCCAAAACAAAAGTGATCTTGGAATCAAACTTTCTAGAATTCACTCAGTGGTGCTTTGAGTAGAAGAAACCCGTGCCAACATGCAATTTTTTAAGCAGGTATAATGTTCACCCTCTTACTCAAGTTCATTAGCATGCTAAGATTGACTAAGTAGTGCTAAAAACAAAGTACACTAGAGGCTGATGAGAAGTTCATTAGTTTTGAAGGAATTCAAACACTTTGAAATTTTGACCTGATGGTGGCACCAGATTAAAGTACAGTTCATCCTGAGGGGGAAATGAATGTGTAGAGAAAATTTCATGGCAATCCATCACATAGTTGTTAAGATTATTTAGTTAAAACCACAATGAACCTCATGGTGGTGGGGAAATTCATTTAAAAGTCTTGTCTGGGAACCATAAATGTGTGTTCAAAATTTTATGCCAGTCCATCTGGTGGTGATTTAGATTTTCTACTAGTAAGGTGAAAAATCTGACAGCTGTAGACAGGCAGTTGATCCCTGCTGGAAAAATCCTCTAGAGATCATTAATGTACAAAAATTTATGTTAATCTATCAAAAAGTTTTTAATTTGTTTCAGTCTGGGCCAAAGTGATAAAACTACCACCTAACTGCCATTACCATCCCTATAGCCATGCAGCTGAGAAGAACAAGATTCATTTCATTTTGGTGCAATGTGGGCACTGCTTATTTTAAAACCTGTTTTATTTCAAGTTTACTAAAATCACAGTGTTACAAGTATCCTCTTACTTGTCACCCCAACAAAAACCTCGAGCAGGTGTTGGCTCTTCACCAGAAAATCTCCACAATCACCTGATCATAAAAGAACTTCTGAAGGACAATAATCTGAGACAAAGTGGGACCTTAATGTTCCTTCTTTTTAATGCAGCACTCAGTCTGCTACCATTAAGTGACTCATCCAAAGAGACTGATGTTTTTGGACCTAAATCACAACAGTGTTCCCACAGAATTTTAATGGGTTACTCAAAATGGTCCATCCCAACACTTAGCAAGCACTATCCTACCTTTTACCAATGATTTTTATGGAAATCAGCCCCCAGATTTACTCATATTGAAACTCCACATCCAGACCTTGTTTAAAGCCTAAAAGGCTAAAAAAAACTTTTTTTTTTTGTTTTCAGCAGCCAAGAAGGGTAATAGTGTACTCCGGCAGTTTTGTTTGGATGTTAGGTGGCAGTAAAAGCAAAACACTTAAATTATGTGAGCCTGTATATTTCAGGAGAGGCAGAAGAGATGAGTTAGAGCCACTCGCAACTCGGATGCTTCAATAATTTCATGAAACTTTATATCTGTGAAGGCTTTGTTAACCTTTACTTCATCCACTGACTTTTGTATATTTAAACTGTGGGCACTGGACCTGAAAAAAACACTATTTGCAGTGTTTTCCTGATTAAGTATTATTGTTCAAGTTGCTCTTGTCATGAAAGATAGAAAAAATCATTTGTTCATACATCCTCTGCTTGGATTCGCTCACTTGCTTGGAGGAATTACATGACCATCCGGTCTGAACTAAGCTGCAGAGTCTGATACCATTTCATGCCACATACTGTATCTCTGGGTCTTTATCATCAGCTTCTATGGACTGCATATGTGGCAAGGGACCCACAGTGTACAGTGTGATAGGAAATTCTAAATAGGAGCCTACAGTATGTAGAGAGTCATTTTTCTTATGGATTATCTTGAATGAGTGGTAATTTCCCCACAGCCCATTTAAGATCCACAGTGATAGGTCGCACATGAGCAGCAAGATCAGCTTTCCCATGATGTCATGCATCTAGGTCCTAAGAAAGGACTACAAATGGATAATGCCTTTTTTCTGAGTTAGATACTTCTACTCATAATTCTTACATGTCACCAAACTCCTCATCACCTAAAGCGAGAGTCACTGCATTTCATTAGCAGTGCAAGTAAATCAGTCCAGGTGGAGACATGAGGAGTCAATGGTCACTTCATGAGGACTGAGAATGAGGACGCATCTCTTTATGCAGTGATCCTGTGACCTTGCCTTGTTGTTCGGCGGAGAGGGATGATATTGAGCGAGGTCAGGAGCTCCTATGTCAGTTCAAAAAAAGTCTCTAGATAGTGAAGGAACATGCATGCAAACACACTCCACAACATGTGCACAGCTCAGAGGAAATTGAACCAAAGGTATTTCTCAGACATCGCTGCTCCCACAGGTGATACAGAGAGTCAGACAGCCTCAGATGAAATTCATTACTACGCCTGGATGGGCAGTGGGGGGGTCAAGCCACGAGGACAGACACAATCAGACCTCACACTACGAAGTAAGAGGAGGAATGGTTGGAAGATACAAAAGGCTCATCTATCATCAGCCTGTGTTTGTAATCTGTTTGTGTGGCTATTCATTTGCATATACTGTATATGCAGTGTGTGTCCTTGTGTTTGTGAATGCCTGTCTATGTGTGTGTGTGTGTGTGTGATTATTTCCCTCCGGAATCAATTTCCTCTAGGATGTGCCAAGGACAGCGGTGCAGACAGTTTGATTTGTAAAGCTCAAACAGAGTGTGTCTGAGAGCCTCAGTGGAAGTCCACCTGAGCCCAAAGGGATGGCATCAGTAATACCTCGAAAAACCTTCATATCTCAAGGTGTGTACTTCTAGAAAAAAAAAACAATTATGTGGACGGATCTGCAGCAATAATACAAGGCAAAGGTGGATTAAGGTGGAGGACTGTCAAGCAACCTTCAAACAAAAAGGTTCACGACACTGCAGAGTGTGATGAAAAATATCTGCGCAGAGACGCATCGAAGCAATAACACCATTCTTGTTCTTAAGGTCAAGACAAAAAATTATTTACAGCAGTCAAGGCCACATAGAAAAAAAAATATGATTTATTCTACTCAAATGGAGACTAAGCAGAACAAAAGACAAGAATAAAGGATTGATGGAACATGACTAACTGTGTGTGAAAACTACTTTCCTCACGCAGCACAGGTTGTGACATTGTATTGCCAGACATGATGTCATTGTAAAAGCATAATTAGTCCAGTTGTGTTTCTTAGAAATACCGCCTCACTCCTCCCTTTGCTCCATCGATCTTCCTGGATCATCAACTTGCTAAATACTATGGGCTACATTTATCCCCCTGTAGTATTGGGGAATGGTGATAATTGCCTTATTTGTTATAATTGCGGTGCTCTGCCTTGTCTGGTGTGGTTAATTGCCTTTGAAATCCACCTGGTGTTGGAATTATACTGTGCAAAGTGCTGCAGCCGTGCCGGGGGGACCACGCTGTCGGAATGAAACTGATTATGGAGGCAAACTGAGCTCTTGCCTGGCCCTGTAGAGTTGACCTGTGTTTTATTTTTTTGGCTAATATCAGGTTAGCTTGTGTTGGAGACGGTTTGATTTTCCATCTGACATCCATATGTTGATGATTGACTTCTTGGGTGTTTGTCTGCTTATGTAAATTTCTGACTGTACTAACTAGTTGAAGTTAAATGCAGTGTAAAATGTTTTTTTTATTAAAAAAAAAGAAGAAGAAGCATTTTTTTTAATTTATAACAAAAAATTTAAATTTTAAGCTTGCTAATTCCAAAAAAGTCAGTGATCTGACTATTTAATTTGAATAAATACCATTCATCTTTAAGAGCTTTGGGGAAATGACCTTTCACTGAGGAAGTCAATCTGATTGACCTGAGGAATTATAAATATTAACTGATTGTTGCAGTCATTTGCTGTTTCTAAATTACATTTACTATATAAAATTTCATTAACTACACAGGGAAGGCTGATTACTGTCTCTGTGTAGTTATTATCATGTAAATAAAACGAAATAAAATGACACAGTACAAAAATGACTGGTGATAGTTGGTGATGATTAACTGGTTAGTATTTAGATATATAAATCATTTGCACCAGTGTTTAGATTGTAAGGTAATTACTTTTTAAGCTGTATAACAATATGTTTTAGGGGACGTGGGAGCAGTACAACACACTGCGAAATCAATATTTATATGTTACCACTCTACAAAGTTGTTGAGGCAAATATACAAGCAAACAACAACCAACTATTTGATCAAGAGTTGTGTTTCTGGCACCTGATGTATGTCCAGTATTTTGTTTCTTCAGTTAACTCCTGAAGAAAATTTCTGACCACTAATCTGCTAAAAGCTTTACTGTGTTAACTAGATAATCACTGATCTGGAATCTGCTGCTTGGTATTGAGCAGGTAGTGTGTCAGTGAGAGTATCAATGATTTCTGCTAAAAACATTTGGCATCTAGAAAGGATGGTGGTAAATGATGAGGGTGGAAGCACTTTTTTAAAACTTGTTTCTAACTGTTTTTGATTAGTTTTGACATATTACTTGTTAATTATTAATCTTTCATTTCAAATTACATGACATCTATTTACTTCCTATTGATTAAAAATTACAGAACATTCTTGTGAATTATCTGCTTGTGATTTGAAGGGCCAACACTGTTCTCTTGTTTGGCTCACTACTTTTGCAGCTTGACATCTCTGAACATGTGCAGGTGCCAGTCACACAGAGGGACGTGGCTTTCATTAGGGAAGAAAAGAGATAACTAAGACAGAGAACAGCAGGTTTAAGTGAGAGAACAAGAGGATGGACAGATAATGAAAAAGAGCCAGGGGTGCAAGAAGAATCAAAGGATAATTATGTTGATAGTGATTAAAGGTGAGGACCCCCCCCCCCGAATTGAAGTGATAAAATTCACTCATTGGGAGAATTTTTCTAGGTTATTCGGCAACTGAAGATAAAAGAAGGACCAGCTGGGAGACGCTGCATCTTGTTTATCATTATCCCAGTAGAGGCAACAGGGGTGTGAATTTGAGAAAACAACTGAAGAATACAGATGGATGGCTTCCCATTATGGATCATTATGGCATCCTGTGGGCCATAATATTCCTGTGGGCAGATATATAATGATATATAATGATATATCTGCTAATGTGAATGTGGAACAGTGCTGTGTATTTTTATTGTACTTATTATAATCTTTATGGGGGCTGGAACAGTTTAAAAGCGCTAAAACGACTTTATGCAGCCGTTCATAAACATTATGTCTCTTTTATATCAAAATGAACCCATACTACAAATCACAATTGAATGGTGTGTCACTGTAAATGTGCAGTTGTATGACATGAGGATCATATTATTGAACTGAATATTGTCCTTGGCAGTCAAGCCATGGTCACACCTTAGTTTAAAATGCCAACTTTCAAGCTCTGTCACATCAAATAGAATCACTGGTGAGGAAGAAAAAGGAGCAATGGAGAGAGGCAGAGATATTTGCTCCCCCTCGACACTTCAAATCTATTAGACCCAGTTGCATGTCATCACCAATTGAGCAAACACTCCTAAGCAAGACTCCATTGTGTCCTGTACAGAATGGCACTCCTTGCCCGGTGCATCACTGTGCACACCTCGAAATGCGTGTTCTGCTTTCCGATGAGGTGTCTCCCTTAACAACCTATTTGGATTTCAGTCACATCCCTGTGTGCAGCGTTGCACCGAATAGGCACCCACGCCTTAGGTTGCACAGAGGCTTGTGGTGGTGGATGCAGCAGAGTGAAGACACATCAACAAGGGGCCACCTTCAGGGGGACTTTCATGACACTCTCGCCTGCACTCTTGGGACTACAGGTGGGAGCAACGCTGCCTCTGTGAGGTAGATAGGGGCGATTGCTTTCTGGTGAAATGTCACACCAATATTCCTTGCGTAAAAGATTGGATTTCCCTGTATCTCTCAGAGCCACTGGGGACTGATGTATCATTTGGAGGAGCTCATTACTCTTTCATAGGCACCTTTCAGCACTTGAAACAAATGCACATACACACCTTTTCCTAGTGCAGGAGAGGACTCTGGCACATGCACTCATAAGGTCACCATTAATTAAGCCTCTCAGAGTTGTGGAGATGGTGATGGATGGTTGATATTTCCTCTGCAAGCACACTCTGTAGTGGATGCCAGGAAAAGGCTTTACTCCATCAGTCAGCCTGGAATGTAATTTTTATCCAGAGGTCTGATTCTATTTGCTTCTGTCTGGTGGTGTCACTGTGCTCTAAAAACAACCAAGAGGATGCCATCTGAGTGGAGTTAATGACATTCTGCTACAACTGATTTGGTGTATACTCCTCCCTCGCTAGATGCAGACAAAGCAAAGAGGACACATATAAAGTTTTTCTCATTTAAAGTATAATCCTAACTTATTTTTTTTGTTCCATCTCTTCTTTTTTTTTGCCTAAATAATGATCTTTTTTCTTTCAGTCTCAAAAACTTTTTTTCCCTCACCCTAACGTTACTTACCTTACAAAGCAGCCAGGTGAGCAAGATCATATAAATCTTTCTCTCCAAGCTTAAAGCTATGTGCTTTAACTAGTCTAAGTCTGACAATCAATATGAGTTTATTTAAAAATAACAGTGCTAGTTCCTGAAAAGAGTGGCATAAATGCTGACATAGAATTAGTTACATCGGAACTGGAGAGTATTTCCTCTTTATCCATTAAAATAATGTTTTTATTCTCTCCTGAATGACAACATCAAAAGTTTGGTTCATCAACTGACTCCTCTCAATGCTCTCCCATCTCCCATCATATGGTTCGATGATCTGATTGATTGAACTTTGCTTGTGATACATTGTGACAGACAGATGGGTTATCCAATCACCTGCCAAGTGTTTTTCGAAAGTGCCTGCCCTTTTCCAAACAGTTTCCAAGGACGATTTCCCAGATGGTTACGTGTAACAAACCATCTGCTATGTCTTTTTCCAAGCAGTATAGAACAACGTAATTAGCGTAAATGCTAATGGCACAAGGAGATATAGTAAAAGTAATGTTGCTTTATTGTCCATAACACACCATTGCAATCGTAAAGGTCAGAAGCTACCACTGTCTGTTCAGGAGTGTCTTACACCCAGGAAGTCACTAAGTGTTTTTAAAAACTGTTCACATGTTGAGCACTCTGTTCTGCATCATTTTTTTGGATATGCTGTTACCATGCAACTAATTATCCATTTTATGGAGTCTAATTTCTAATATTGTTCTTCTTTGTTCTCCTTATGGCAGTGATGAGGCAAAATAACTTCAGGCAGAATGTGAGTCCCTATGGAAAAATGCAGAGATCACATCTCATTCAGTCTTGGCAGAAAAGAGCTACAACTAATAGGATTGTGTTTTAAAATATAACTTATCATTATTCAAAACATTATAATGTAAGAGGATTGCATCAGTTGCTCTTTCTCATTAAGTCTCTTTGCTAGTGGCATCTTGCTAAGCTTATTATTGGTTTCAACATTCTCCTGAGAACTAAGCTGATGGGCAGATTGTGCTTCAAACATTATGCGTGTTTTAAGTGAATATAATGCCAAGATATGCAGTTCCAAGCAGGAAGTAGTGATGAGTGACAGTGAAGGTGTGAAAGTTGAGGGTGGTGAGGTTGCCTACTGTATAGTTGACCATAACTGAAAAATGCTTTCTTTGCCTCATACCGCTACTGTAAAAATAATCCAATGAAAAACACAGAAGTGAAGGTAATAGGGCAGTACTGTTACTATATTGCTTTTACCAGTAACCTGCAATGACTGATGCAAAAAAATTGCATAAGAACTTAATGCAAAGGAGATTAGGTAATGGCTGTAACTGTGGCAGAAATCAAACTTTTGTCAGTGGAGAATAGCCAGTAAATTAAGCAACAGTATGTTAATATGCATACAATGACATGTTCAGAGGTTGATGCAAAGCAGGTGTAATGTTCTTCATGTAGTTATCTCAGATGTTGGATGCTTGCTCTGTGCTGGAGAGATACACTTGGATACCAACAGACGATGACTTTACTGTCGCACTGCATCTATGTGAGGCTGCTTTCTTCATAATAACATGTTTCTTTTGTAATCTATTTTTTTATGCACTCTCCATGTATGAGGACATTATTTACATTTGAAGGGTACCCATGTTTGACTTTGATTTGCAGCTGTAATTGTCATTTCCCACCATTTTTTTATCATAGCCGTTAAGCTGTTTATGAAAGCTTGTTATAGAAATTTAAAATGTAAATTTAATTTACATTTGCTTTACCACTAGTCACTAACATGCTCATTAATTTGGTGTTAGCTCCAGCCAGTGGAAAACCAAGAACATCTTCACACTTGCTTGTTATCAGACCAAATTGTCATCTTGTTACACTTGGTTTCCTCCTGTAGAACCCATCAGCTGAAGTCAGTGGAGTGGACAGATTCAAAGGTCTGGACCCATCAGTCTGCACACTGCAGCTGCAAACCAAATTAAAAATCTGTTAGGTTAATAAGATCACCTCCTCTCAATTATAACAGAAGCTCGACCATCAAAACAAAGAACTGTACCAGCAAGGCTAATTGTGCTCTGCTTGATAAAAACAGTGGTGTTATAGTGAAAAGTAAAAAAGAAAATCTCCACAATTTAAATACAATAGAATTGTAATTGAATGTGGAGTTTTTCTGCCACATTGAAGGATGTAGGCAGCATTTCTAACCATCACTAAATCATTGTCTGACTTTCTGTAAATGACACACACAAAACAGATGATTTCAGAAAGCAGTTTTTCACATGGGTGATATTTTTGGGGTTAATGTTTCTCTAAATTGCTTTAAGTCACATTACTCTTAAATCCTGTGGCTTCCTGTCACAAAAGAGATGTTGCCTCAGGGCTTTAGAGAAGAGGCTAATAAGGCTGGCAGTGATTACTCTTGACAGCTTTTCTCTCCCTTCACCACCTCAGCTTCCAGCTTTCAAAGATTTAACTCTGATGGTGCTGATTAAAAAATGCACAACACAAATTTTTTGCCATATGCAGCTTCTGTTTGTGCCATAAAAGCTGTCAAATGTTGTTGTTAGTTAATAATATTATACTGTTAGTTTGATGTCTAGTAGCCTGATAAAAATGCCACACATCAAGTGCGATTGTTTTATTCAAATTTTCAAGTCTCTATACATCTCAATACAACATTATACCTTTAAAAAATGAGAAAGAATGAAAACCAGCAGAGTGGCAGGGACTTTCTTGCAGTCAACAGTACTTGGAGTGGTTCTCGCTGTGGGTCCACTCGTCTATAATCAGCGATTTAACAGGAAATTAACTGTGTGGTTGATTCATGACAATCAGACACAATGCCAGTTTGGATGCACAAAAGAGGGGCTTTGAAAAGAATTAGCTCAAGTCTTCCCAGAGGAAAGCAAAATTTCACTGATGTCTTCTTTGTCTGGCCTACTTCTGATAGGCAAAGCAGAGCTCAAATTAACATCTATGTAAGATTCCAACTATTTTCTTCTACTTTCATTTTATTGCCCAATCCTAACTTCAGAACTTCAGAATTTTTTTCTGCTCTTATCTTTATTAGTTGATTGAAATAATCTTGTGAGCTCTTGAGATCCAAAAGAAATTTAAATGGTTTGTAAATGAGCCTGTATTATATCAGAAAATTGTCTCATTGATCAAAATCAAGTCTTAAGTCTTTATTTTATCTGTTCTCTTAGTTGTCTCACTTCTACCAGAAAAAAGGAGCTAAATATTAACTTCAAATTCTTATTGATTTGTCAGAAATACATTTTAAATCCTTTCCCAATAAGAGCATTATTAGTAGAGCATGCTGGACCTGCTGATGGCGCCAGAGGAGGGTCATGGGGTCACCAAATTTTCTAGTGTTAATCTGTCTGAGACTGATTTATTTGTTTACTCCTCATTTCTCCTAAGGAGGGTGAGGACAAACAGGTCAGAATTCAATAATCTTCACATAAGAGGATGATTTATTTCTGATGAGACAAAGAAAAGATAAATTTGCCTTTGGGACAAGTCCCTGCACAGATTTGGAAAAATGCTCTACTTTACCGTGGAAATGAATATTTATAGTTACTGAATGAGTGTGAAGTTGGGAGTTTGGAAAAAAAATGTATGTGTCAAGTCAGTGTGGCTGAATAACTAGATGAATAAATAAACAGCCTGTACGGTCCCTCGAGTCGGTGGAGTCATTAACAGGGGTCGGAGTGAGTCACACTGTCAATGCTAATTTTCTGCTGAAGGGCAGTAGAAATAATTGGATTCCTATCATGCAAGACAGAGACAATAACCAAACTCGATAATCAATACAGACAATTACAAAGTACTCAAGATTCTCTTATGGTGGAGGAGTAGGAAGGAGCTAAGAATAGATCCAGGCCAACCATGGGGCAAAAGGGTCAGACTGCTAAAGCAAGACATGGATGATATTAATGCCACCTACAGTTGTATCAGCGACTGACAGAATAAGATGCTATCATGGGCTTCTCAGCATTCTGAAGTTGCTTTAAGATTCACACGACTCGTACTGGCAACACCAAAAAGCAACACAGGTGGTAAGCTGTGGTAAAATCTGCTCTATGGGTTCAGCATTCACATTGCTGAAGTTGTGATTCATAAAATCTATGTTTTACCAAGGTGACGGTTTTTCGTAGGTTGTTATTGCTGTGACTTTTTGCTCTGCACTCTATAGAATTCACTGCTCTAGGGAGTAATTTACTTTATCTTTGACTTTGGATCTTTGCCTGCTCAGGCATATCATCACCCAGAATGACTATCCAAATGAGCTGCACTTGCAAGACCTGTCTGGTATTAAATGTAAGACCTATTTAATATGTCATGAACTAAAAGTAAAGGCAGGAGGCAGCAGGGAGGCAGCGGAGCTGACATTTGTTTGTACAGAAATGTCAAAGATCGCTACTTCTGATGCAGAAGAAGCTACAGGAGAAGCTATCATTGATTCCTTTTCCTTAGAAATCAATGTGTACAACACTCCTTAGCTTAAAGGCTGAGATCCCACTTGAGGTCATTTGATATGCAGACTGTCATTGGAGATTTCAAAATTTTCAAAACTAGATTTAATAATGTTTGGTTTACATGGTTTTGAGATATTTTTGGAGCTTCATTCACGCTTTTTAAAACAGAATGCAAAAGTATGTCATATGCAAATATGCTTGAAAGTTTGACAAGGCAATAATTGCTGGGGCCAAGAGAATATTTGGACTTGCTAATTGGGTCACAGGCCAGAGAAGGTTATGCATTAGAATCTGAAGGCTTCAGAAAGTGGAGTAGCATCTATATCAGCAGGGATAGAAAACACAGGGTGGGATCACACAGCCAAGACAGACAAGCAGAGTCAGACTTCACAGACAGATAAACAGACGGACACCCCCCACCCCACCCCAACTTTCACACACACACACACGCACAGGCTCATTAAGAGAGAAATGTGGAGCAGTTGATCACAGGCAGTCCATGCAGATCTAAAGCATTATCGACCTAAAAATGGCACAGTCTGTCACCACTCTGCCACAGCTATCGACACGCTGTCTGCAGCTGGATGGATGTCTGCTCCCTCACTCTAATGGGCTGCTCTGGTATCAACAGAAAAGGCTTTCGGAGATTGATTGGTGGTTTCAGCTGTCTGCCTGGTCAGCCATTCACAGCTTACAGATGAATCACAAAGGAAGTCGCAGGATCAGCCACTTGTTGTCCAACACCTTCCTCACAAACTCTGATCACAGTGAGTCAAACTGGGGGAGAGATTTTTCCACTGTTCTCAGAGTGGCATTAAGACCAAACTGTTGTCTCTACACCCAAATGTTCTCTTTATGTGTGTTCTACATTAATTTCACCTTAAGAAGGAGTACATACAGATGCAGGAAGTGTTAAAGTTTATCTTGGCTGGTGATAATAATGACATACATTAATGTGGGAAAGCACCAATTTGAGGGGGAGCAAAAAAGTAAGGAAGGTTTAATCATTTTAGACAGACAGACAGACAGACAGAAGACAGATAGATAGACGGATAGGTAGTCATTTGCTGTGAAGTAAAGAAAGAAAGGAGAGTAAAATTAAAGACTAACGACAAATAGGGATGAAACATAATTTAATTATTTAAGCAGTGAATCACCTGTAAATAATATTCTGCCTGTTGGCTCATTGTGCACCCATAACTTTAATGAGCAAAGTGTCTAAAAGTGCTTTAGAGTGTTTGTTTTTCAATGCCAACACTTTGTCTTAGCCTAATATGTTTGCACTGTGTAAGATTCAAGTCCTCAACCAGAAAGTAACCTTGAATAAAAGATAATACTCGCAGCTATAAAAGGGAAGGTAAGAAAGCTGAGCACATTACAAAAAAATCTGGTCTCAAAACACATTACCATATTATGAAGGACTCATTAGTGCAACATAACAATATGGCTAACGATGCCAGAACACATACTTCAGTAAATCAGTCTCTTTTCCCCACCAAAGTCTCATATGCTGCTGTTTAATAGTGCTTCCCATCCCTCTCAACTAAGTCTTTACCAAAAGTAAGTGACCTGTAAGGCCTTTTTTGCTTTCTGTTTTTAACATTTTGTCTAATGGTTTTGTCCATTATCATTATAGAACTGCTTGTGCAAAACAATTGCAATGAAAACCTGGACTGG
The DNA here is from genome assembly GCA_029814765.1 of Acanthurus leucopareius. Lineage (NCBI taxonomy): Eukaryota > Metazoa > Chordata > Actinopteri > Acanthuriformes > Acanthuridae > Acanthurus > Acanthurus leucopareius. Next base: position 16,645,976 of record JAQMCX010000057.1, on the reverse strand, counting down.
ACACCATATGTGCTTGTATGTACCTTGAGATTCCTGAGCAGATGTCAGTTTCAGAGGCACAACTGAAAACTAAAGGGGACAGAACGTTTGCAGTCAGGACCCTGAGTCCCTTGAAGAATCTGCTTGAGAAAATTAGGTCAAATGGATCTTTAAGTCTGTTCTTGAACTGTACTTTCTCTCAGATTGGTTTTGTGTTTAACTTTAAATGAAAGTGATATATATGTGACGGATCCAGAATTTTTAAGGAGACTTTCTTACAACTTAAACAACCATAGCACATTTTCAAATTTAAACATGTCCAACAGAGACTGTGCTTGCTGCTGGAGTTAAACACACATTTGTGTACACTGTGTTGCTATGTATATAAATACTGTACATAATGCATATGTGTTAGTGTGTGTTGGGCTGTCAGAGTCAGTGGGTGTACAGAGGCAGTTAATCAGCCACCTCTCCTCACAGTTTCTCCAAAGTGACGTGCCAAGAGGCAACTGCTGAGAGTGAGAGACAGTATCTTGATTACATTTTTCAAAAAACAATAGGCTCTCTCCAAGACTAGCAGCCAGCAGCAGCCCAACCATATAATTGAAAAGATGTAATATTGCTAGGTAGAAAAACCTCTTTCCTCGAGGGATAGAGAAGCAGATAACAAGAATACGAGCATGAAAGAACAATTTTCAAGCGCCAAGGACACAGACCTCATTATTGACCGAGCTTTTAAGAAAGAGGTTGCTATTTTGTGGTGAAATAACGGTGAAATGAAAAAGCAGGTGAGCAGAGAATTATAGATGTACAGCTCTGTCTGCAAATGTATCTTCATTTACTTGTGAAAACGTTTTTTAAGCTGGCATCTGCTGCTGTTATGAAGAGTTTTAGTTTGTTACCCGATCAACACATTTACAAAATGGGCTGAAGTTTTACAACAGTGAAAGGAAGGAAACCTCCTGCGGCGGTTGCTAAGGTGGACAGACTCATGAAATTCTTACAATGTTTAAACCCCCAGACTTACTTGTCATTGGACTGGATTTAAATCAGTGTTTTTAGGATCTGCAAGGCAGAGTTACAAGACTTCAAAGTAATAGCAGCGTACAGCAGGTCACTTCTCTTACTGGCTGCTCTGTATACTTTGACTGTGAGCCGGACGGACTGGCTGCTTGGTTAATAGCTAAAGGATTATACATGCATGTCTTATCTGAGTGTGGCAGAGCTCTCCTGACAGACTCCAGCTCTCCCTCTCTCCCATCCACTGTCTCCACCTCTCTCTCCCCAGGCACACAAAGGAAGTCTTCGGCAAAGTGTCTGTATCACAGTTTCAATTGATTTGACAATTTTCTCCAAATGAAAATCAATGTTCTTACATTATTGATTGAAAACCAACCTACAGGAAATCCATGAATACTGTGCCAACTCAAAATCACCACTGTAAGATAGTCAGTGTGCCAAGTTTCTCAGCAGGTGTTTTTAACATAAAAGCACAGGTGTTACTAATATCATTTTCAGGGGCTCTGGTGGCAACCAGTTCTTCTATCCAAGCATCCTATTATGTTGTGCCTGTGTGTCAGTGAGCCAGCAAGCAGCTCAGTGAAATTCAACCATCATTCCTTTATTTACACCTGTGCTTCTCCTACTTTGACAGGTCAAACTTTCCACAGTGAACTGATGATGAAACTATATATATCACAGCATGGTGGTAACTGGCAAGGAAAAGCTATTGGTTTGCATCAATAAATGTGCTTGACACCTACTGAGATGATGTTAACACTGTAAATTCAGTACTTTCATTTTAAATGATTCAAGATTTGAAATGTGGGTAAAAATGTCAGATATATCACAAAATTTGTTAACATATTGAAGTTGAAGTTTAGTCTTTAAAAGGAGGAGTATTTGTAATCTGCAGAAAGCCACCATCCCGCTAAAATGACCTGCACACCTCCACATTGTTTCCAATTATCCTGGCTCATTAGGCCTCTGTTCAATAGGAAGGTGGGTGAAGCTTAACTGATATGTATGCCTACGTAACAACCAACAGTTTTACTTCTCATAGCAGTTATCAGTCAGACACAAACCACAGAGTCAGCATGCACAGAAAGCTTGTAATTGGTCAAACAAAATGAAATGCTGTCTTTGCCAATGTACAAGTCACACTAGTGATTTTCTTGCAATGACATGTAAGAAAGTTTTTGCTGTGAGAAGGGTTTGTTGCGGTATATTTCCTCACCCTATTGGGTCCAATAATACCAGCAGTAAGTCAGGAAGATGTCCGTCCATCTGCCTCAGTCTGCAAAAAGCTTTCGATTACTGTGGACTACGACCATGGATATATATACTGTGGAAGCTTTGGCAAATTATGGAAAAAGGTATATGGACTTTTCATTTATTTAAATGAAAATAGCTTAACCAAGAAATATATGTCATAAATATTGTGTTCAGTATGTTAAAGCAATATCACACCAGAGTGATGTTGTACTGAATATCAGCACAGCTGTGATGCTGATGTGGTATCTGCCATGGTATCTGTAACTTCTGTGCGTGTTATATAAATGCATGCTTCTTCTGTGGATGAACTGTTCAAATTCAGTATACTATAGTGCAATTAACACAGATAAATCCCTCAGTAACAGAAGAACAATAATGTTGTGCATTTCCTGGAAGGCATGCTAAAAAAACCTCTTATTCTAATGTGCATCTTACCAATACATTTCAGGGAATAAAGCCATCTGTATTCTTCTTCTTGTTATAAAGCTGTTTGAAGATACAGGCCTGATTTCCTGGCTCTGTTAACTCTCTAAACAGGCTGCTGTTGCTGGACTATTTCCTAAAATTCAAAATTCATGCTTGTGGCTTTTTCTGTGTCTTCAAACTACTTCCTCCTTCTTGGATATATTACAATACATTGACTAGAAAATGCCAGATATACAGTCCTAAAGCACATGAGAGTTAAGATGTTTGTGTGTGTGCCTTTTTTTTAATCAGATGTACAATTCTTATCACCCTGAGGACTGCTCTGTGTTCACTGTGCTCAGCCAACCTGAAAAACTAATGAAATACTGTATGAAGGTCAACTGTCCACAATGCATAACAATGGGAAACTGTCCTTTCATGATGACAGCTTTCACATCTGAAAAGAGGGTCAGCTCTGACTTTTATGCTGTTAAAAGAAGCGTGAACCTTGAATTTGGTGTTGGAACAGCATGTTGTACAATGACCCACATACTGTGGCCTTCAGCAGAGCAAAAGCAGTTCAATACAATATATGGTAACTTATGAAGATTTAAATTGTAACTTTAATGTCATTATGATAATTAGATCTAGTCCTACAACAATTTCCAGATCAGTCCTTCATCAGGGATGATCTATTGGTAGGTGATGATGCATTATTTTCTCACTTTCCACTAAGGAATTACATTTTAGAGTTCATTTATCCCATAACAAAGAGAATTTTATCTAAGGGATGTTTTAATGTAAGACATATTCTGTCCATCAGTGCAACTGCATATATGACACATATTCAACCATCCCACAATACGCAGGAAGAGAAGTTGTTACAATCTGACATGTTCCCTAGGAAACAGCTTCCCACTCCACTGCTGGCTGGGATGTTTTGTTTTTTTTTAGCTTTAACACTTCTTTTCTTATATAAAAGAAATGAAAATTATGTCCATCATCTTTTGTTGTGCTGTGTGTCTCGCAACATAAAATATATATTATAACATGTAGATAAGAAAGGCAGGAAGACGAAGAGAGAGACAGAGGTGGAGGAGGGGGGCGGGTTCCTTCAAAGCATGCAGACCATATCCACAATGATTTAAATCACATTTCTCCTGAGCACGTCTCCATTCAGTGAACTCTCGGTTGGGTGACTTCCAATTTAAAATGATTCAGCCCTCAAATGAAGGATGGCAAGTACAGCTTTGTATTTACAACACCTGAATGGGACTCAGGTAAAGGCCAGAGACATCTGTGGACAAGACAGCTTATTAACTGAGATCAGTGTTGAGGGTAACGTGTTACAAAAATAACAGGGTACAGTAATATATGACTTTTGGTCAATAATGAAGTCATAAACTAATAAAACCAGTAATATTGTTACAGTTACAGTAAAGCATTACAAACCAAAAAAATTAAATGCTCACGAATGTTTGTTTCAAGAGTTTATCAACAAAACGCAACAGAAAAAAATCCTCTGAAGAAGAATCGATTTGACACAATGGCAAAATTGCTGCAGCAGAGTCAGACTCCACATTCTCTGACATAATCGCCATGAAAGAATATTACATGCTTCCATTTTTTCTTCATACCTAGACATACCTCAGCGGTTGTTTGGCGAAAGTAAAGTGAAAGTAGTGTAAGCAGTAACTCATTACTTTTCACAGACAGTAATATTGTAAAGCTTTCAAATGAAAGTTATCAGTAATGTCTAATAAATTACATTAAAAAATTAAATTGGCCAACACTAATTAAGATTTTAGGAAGAGAGTGAATATGAGTGGTCATTGTGTATTTACTGAATAAAATATATAGTACAACACCTAATTCATTAATTATTTTTTGTGATAAACAACGAGTGCTTTTTCAAACAGAATAATCAGAGAGAAATCATTGAGACAGCACCCAGGCATTCAAATGGTTCTCAGTGTCTGTTAGTGAACAATGTTTTCAAAACACACATTAAAACATCAACAGCAGCAACCTGTTAACATGCAGGATAATAAATTTAACATGCTGATGGTTATTTATTTGCCATTCAGCACAATAAGGACCCATTAGAAATCATCCAATCAGCTACATTATATTATGAGATGGGGAGCTCCTGTGTTTAATATCTGTCAAGGTACAAACAGTTTTCACTGGTTTCTCAGCATCATGTTGGATGACTAATGAGCTGCGCCTTTTGCCCCACAAAGCGCGAACTGTCCACATCTTTGATCAGTGAACTGTGAGCTCCATGCCCTATGTGTCATCGTCTTTCTTCTTTATCCACACAGGAAATGTTAAGCACAAAAGCTTCAAACAGCTCTGTGGACACCAGCAACAATGACAAAAAATTATGCAGTCTCGGAAAGCCATGTGCTACAAAAAACCCACAGTTTGCGTGCAGAAAACTATGGTGCTGTGATGATATTTCACTGTCATTGCACAAATCAGGGCCATTTGGTACCTGATTAGAATTCATGCAGTTCTTTCAAGGATTGCCTCAGTCAGTTGACAAAGAAGGCAAAATAATGAACTCTGAAGAAAAGGTACATGCTGCTACAAAAATGTGCTTCAGTGTGTTTTTAGACAAAAACTGTCTTCCCTTTGCTGCCCTGTGGGTCAAATGTGTTTCAAAAAAATCTTTAAAAACATAAGAAAGATTTTCTAAATCAACTTAGCATAGGCGCACCTGAATGGATGTTCAAGTGTCAGCATTAGAAATTAGAAATCAACTGCACCATCAACGAAGATAGTAAAAGGGAAATAAACACAGAGAGGAGGGGAAAGACAAGGGCAACATGCTCACAAGAGAGGAAGAGAGACAAGAGGACAGACTTTATCCTCGACCAGATGATGAAGATCCAATTCCAAACATCTGGAATAAGAAACCAGCAGGAGGAGAGAGGGAGAGATCCAGAATGGAGAGCATGGCGGCTCAGTGGCTGGTTACACCTTACAGGTGAAATGGGTCACGTGTTCATTCTCTAGCTCTTCCCATTTCTGTGCAGAGTTTAGTCCAGTGTTTTCTGGTGGTTGCTGTAGTTTTACCCTCTATCTCAATCATGCCCATATCCATTACTACTACTCCTGTCTCCTGCCCTAAGCCACAACATTGGCTTAATGCTGGGATCAAGTGCCAGACAACACAACCATAAGGCTGCCACTGCTCTTCTGGGTTACTTTTAAGGTGATATGTGATGATAAAGAAATCCTCTACTTCTTCTTAAATGAGGTAAAAGAGAAAAAGAGAAATAGAGCAGGACACATAGAGCTTTACAGAGTGGAATAAAAAAAATTCACAGTATTCTCTTCAGCAGGATAAACTTAGACTGTAGATACTGAGCTCAATAAATTCATTGAGACTACGGCTGACCTGCCAGGGGGGATAATACTAACAGGTACAAAGCCTGAAGTAATCCCAGAAAAAGCAATAACCTAAAAGTAAAGACGAAAAGAGTTTGGATTTAAAGGCCTCAACAGACAGTCGGTCTGATGTCAACCGGGAGGTTATTCCAGAGGAAAGAGGCATGAAAGGAAAAGGCCCTGCTGCCTGCTGGCATCTTTGTAACTCACAGGGACAAGCAGAAGTCCTGAATTCAGAGAGCATACAGCACTGGATCAGATATAAAAGGTATAGTGAGATCAGACGGATATGAAGGGAAGCAGCAGTTCAAGTTATCAGAAGCACCGGTCTGATCTACATTGATAAGGAGAAGAGCTGTAATATGATCTAGTTTTTTCTAGTTTAAAATAGTCCAATCTCCAGTGATCTGAACTTGAAGACTTTTGGCGCTAAGCACATGGCAGGCCTGACAACAAAACATTACAATAATTAACTCTGGGTGAAGGCACGAAACAGGGTCTTTACATCTGCCATGGACAGAAAAGACCTTTTTTTAGCTGTTGCATAAGCAAAAAAAAGGCTGATGGTGAGTTTTTAAATGTGCTCTTCAAAAGAGAGAGTAGGATCAAAATTAACACCAAGGATCTCGCTGTCAAACTCTTACAACAGTTAATGAGATTAACTGTTACTCAATCACACTGATGTGTATGTTAAGCAGGACAAATGACCTTCATAGTAGTTTTACTAGAATTTAGAGGCAGCATCTTGTAGGAGAAGCTTGTATGATATTAATACTGACTTCTTTCTTTTCTTTATTCATGCAGCCAAAGCAGGCAAGTTACCATACCATAGTTCCTTGATGTTCAAGTGGACCTTATCTTCAGGAAGCAGCAGGCAGTGATTGTTATTCAGAGTGAAACAAGAGTTAGATTTTTCAAACGCAAGTACACTCATCAAAGATACAAGCGGTGCTTTTATTTTTGCTTCCATTTTTCACAAGTTAAAGTAAAGGACTCTTTTATGTACACCAAATTGTTATTCTTGTCAAATTTTATATATATCATTTTTGAAACTTGTGACTTCCTTTGTTTCAGTCTCTCAAGGTGAGTGATCCTCTCTAACCATACCTGTGGATTCATTCATTTTTTCTTAATAGAGGTGAAGACAGTGAAACTGTTGCTTTAAATATTACAACAAGATGTGTATTGTAAGCCTTATTTTGACCATGAAATATAGCATGTATGGGATTAATGTCTCCTGTCAAGCTCCATTAAAACAAAACCAATCTGGCAACATCTCAAATTCATATGCTAAATTTCATGTTTCAGTGTTATAGAATATTGCTGTAGTGTAGAAAGCCAAAAAGACCTTGGGAGTAGAAGAAAATTTATTATCTTTCCCATCTCCAGTTCATTATCCCTGTTCTATAAAATGAACTACCTCAAATAAACAATGCATCCATAATATATTCAGCATTTCATTAAAATGGTTTCCTCTAATTTCATCAGCTTTTAAAGTTTCTGAGATGCTGGAACCCAATTACTCTACTTCTGTGGACATTTGAAGTCTTGCCAAGTGAGACAGGGGACACCTTGTGGGTTGAGCCTGGTAAAAGAAGATTTCTCCAAGTGCAATCCCATAATACCATAAGACCACTGTGTGATAGGGCTTGGGCAGCTGGGCCCTTTTTTCCACCCTCAGACCAGTTATATAACCCCTAAGAGTGGAAGGTGGGTGATCAACATTTCAGTCTCACACTTCAGCTTTAGTGTCATCAGCAGAGATAAACAGTAACTTAATTAAATTTATTCATATGTAATTACTTCTGGATATTTTTCTTTGCAGAAAAAATAAGATGCAATTTCTAACTAGGTCTTAAAATAAGACAGTTTTAACCCAAAGTTTAAACCTTACAAAAAAAAAATACAACAGTCAGACTACTTAAAATCTTTGGGCTCTAATTTCATGGCGCAGCGCAGGGTGGCGCAGGGTGGCAGTGGTAATTTCGTCCGGCACACCACCGTGCGCAGCCAATTTGGTAGACCGGGCTGCGCCGAGATGTGTGTGGCGGTGCACCAGGGGGAGGAGTCGACAGACTCAGCTTGGCGCAGTGACAATTTCGTGCCAAAACACTGCGCCAAAGGTGCGCTGAAAGCTCGCCAGCTCCGACCTGGTCTACTCTCGGCGCAGGCAAAGCGCGCCCGGCGTAGTGGTAATTTGGCTGACAGGCGCGCAGTGCGCACACGTCACCAAAACATCACAGGCAGGTTTCCAGAG
>JAQMCX010000057.1:16626715-16637565 GCA_029814765.1 Acanthurus leucopareius | reverse complement strand
GGAGGTCTGTTTGCATTACCATATATTCTGGTACTGCGAGCTTGGACCTCCCGGACCAGCACATCAGTTTCCTCCTGTGAGAAGTTTGGCCGCCTGGAGCTGCTGCTGTCTTCGTCCATGGTGGTGGTGAGGTGAAATTAGCACTGCGCTTCGCCCTCGTCAATGTGCTGGCCACACCCCGTTGGCGTGGCTGCGCCTCACCTGTGCCTGGTCTATGAAATTAGAGCCCAAAGAGTTTGCTGGTGCCTTCATGCGGACCTTTATTTAACTAAATTTCAGGGTTTTAAAAATCCTACAAATTTTGTAGTTGCCTTCTCTATTGTAGAAAATGATAGATAGAAGTTGGTATGGAGGCATGAACTTTTCTGAATAAGATGAATCCTGATTGGCCACTTCAAATATTATAAGGTGGGAATTTAAAAGGGCTAAACTTTTCAGTTAAAGGGGGTTAAGGTCAGACCAGAGTCTACGAAATGTCTAAAACATTATTAGTTTGTTTGATTGCTTTTCTAAATTTTTAGAATAAATTACTTCAGTTTGAATAAAATATTATCTCATGTATTTTTTAACTTTATTTTGGTACATTCAATGAGCAAGTACTCATAATTTGTAGCAGGATACTTTTCGGTGTATTTGTGCTCATCTCTGGTCACCTGTGTGCTCCACGGAGTGAGAAAGATCACAGTGTTAAGATGCTCTTCAGTGAGTACAGAGAGCGCCTGAACAAAGAGAAAACTGCAGGAATCTACAGATGCCAAACCAGCAGGTGTCATAGTCAAAGTGAGAGGTTTGCACTAAAATGACATTCCCACACTCATACATTCTGCTTATGCATTCATCTGAGATTACAGCATAGGTGTTCTTCAGCTCCAGCCTCTGATGCATCAGCATTTTTTGAAAACTCAACTCATAACACAAGGATGCCTGCATAAGATGTATTATTTTGGTTTTCACTCACCCTACACTCACCCTTCTATACAAATCTCTTACACAATCATTCCTCTGCTGCATGCATCACCTAATTCATTCAATTTTAACTTTACACTGGATGAACAGATAGTGTCCATGAGATTTTTAGTCTCCGTTTTTAATCTGTCTTCATTCAGGCGCTCCTAGCTGGGAGTCACCACTTCCGTGCTACTTTCAGCAGCTGTAATTGGGTAATGAATGACCCCTTCCATAGACTTACTGTGGGCTTTTAACCACAATAGCTGCTGGGACTTCTTTTTGCGGTGATATGCGCTCTTTGTGACAATGAAATGGTATGAGGAGACATAAAGTTCTGTCATAAATATAGAGTGTCTCTGTAGTGTAAATCAGAGAGGTACAGTAAAGATGGGGAGTCTTGAAACACCCAAGCAGATAGGATGGTGGGTGGCACAGCAAATAAATTACAGCATCAATTGTCAGCTGCCTCATGAACTGTGGCTTTTGTGGCTGACATTGCTTTTCATTTACAGCTCCTTTCACTAAATTCTTTTGTTTGAATTACTGTACAACTTAGCCTGTTCCTAGTCCTCTCAACCTCGTACGCTTCTCAGCCACCTTCTCAATCATTCTCTCTACTTTGACAGGTTCTCCTTTTCCTCCCTCTTTCATCCTCTTGTTCTATATCGTTTTTTCTTTGCCGCTTTCCTGAAGATGAGATGATAGTGGTGGTAATTAGCTAGTGAGAGGTGTGAGATACTCCATGTGGGCTGAAGGAAGGAGAACGTGTGCTCGACAACAGGCCAAAGATAATGAAGAGATCCAGGGTGAGAGCTCTGAGAGCATGTCCACTGAGCTCACTGGAGCTGTTGTGGAGTTGAGTGACCTGCTGAAGAGAGAGGAAGAGAAGAGAGGATTACAGACATCCTTTATAAAGAAACCAATTATCTGCCAGTGCTTGTCCACAGTCTGAGATGTTCCTGCACACTTGCAATGCCCTCACAGAATGTTCCTCCTCATTTGCCAAGTAACTGAGCAGCTTTCAATCGCTGCACACATAGAAAAGTCATACATGCTCTCATTTTTGTGACATTTTCTTATGAAAGTTGAGTTACTAAAGAGAGAAAAATATGTTGAGAGGAATGTCCTTGAATGAAAAGAATGAGCCATTTATTTGTAGTAGTGAAGAGTCATCTTGGCAGAACTTCAACACTGAAGACTCAAAAACTCAATCATTGGGAGAAAATAAAAAAAAATGTAGAGGGATGCAGGCAGGGAGATTTTTATTTCTGCCTTGACAACTATGCAGATCAGAGACATAAATTCAAAATCCAAAAATCCAGTCAGAGAAAATCATGCAGGTGCCCACCTGTTGTTGGAATATTTGTGCAGATTGCAGACTATTTTTTTCAGGTTTTGAGTGATGTATTCTGCTTGAGCAACAAAACAAGGGAGGTACTTGGAATTTCTTTTGCAGTTCCAAAAGCATAAAATAATAACATTGAAAAAAAACAGCAACACCTCTCCCAAGAATCAAATGCTCATATCTGACAATTTCAGCATTTACAGCATTCATTGTGAGTGAAGTAGCATAAGACAGTAAGTAAAGGTTGGGCTGATAGTTGGGCATAAAGAACATTACAATTTTATGCAGTTTGCATCACAGATCGCCAATTATATGTCTTTTTATTTTAATCAAAATATTTATTTGGTGTTTTAATTATAGTACCAAAACTTTAATTAAAATCAAATTTAAATTATTTCTCAAACCTTAATTTTACCATGCTGCAGTTGCTATTGGCAGCCATGAAGGCAAGAATTTTGAATAAAAGAAACCATCAGTGAACATTTTTTCAAGGTTTTGTGCTGTGTTAATGTGTAAAAATTGTATTCTGATAACAAGTTCAGTACATACAGTGTGTTTTGTCACAATTCACTCTTAAGGACACAGTGTCTTGGTAAAGGTACCACGAACAAGAATCCACCCACCTCCATTACACTGAGTGAAATCTCAACAATGGAAATGTCAAAAACTAAGCAAACAAAGTCAAACTGACTATTGCTTCAGGAAATCAACAAAACTTTTTTTTGTCCCCATAGAAATTTGAGGAACATGTTCTCCCCTGTTGTTCTCAAAAGACTTTGCATTCTTTTTCTGATATTTTAAATTGAAATACAAGTGCACACAAATGCATAGGATAAAATGGGATACACCAGGCAACAGCCACTGTGTCTAAATGCATCTTTACTGTACCTGCACATCTCCACTGGTAGGGAAAGTGCGCATGTGTAAAAAAAGAATTCATTATCGTCTGGCTTTGATGTTTAATTAGGCCTCTGATTGGTGTCCAAAAACAGACAGAGCATTCTAATAAATTATAGATACTGTATAATTATAAATGAAATGCATGAATCTTTCTCTCACTGTTGCCAGGGAAACTTCGAGTAGATTAAAGTACCAGTATCTGTCTTTCACAATTTATGAGGTTTATTTCAAAGAATACTCTCAATAGCATCAGGTGGGTGATTAATGACTCACTGCTGCAGATTATGTCTCTGCTCTGCTAAATGTTTCCAGAAAGCAGTGGGGATTGGAGTTAAGCAGAAACCATCTTCTTTATCAGTAGTATATAAAATCTTTTTTCCTTGGATAAAGTGGCCTTTAAATGTAATTTGATTTTGCTTGATGGGAACATCTTGAAGCAGTGGTACTAAATTCAGTTGCAGTTAATCAAATTTAACCTCAGATAAGACCGAGGAAAAGTACACAATATGATTTCATTCCTGTAACACAAAGGCCAACAAGTCATGCAGAGGGAGGTTTCAACTGTTTGTATTTGGTCATACTTAAAGATATAATATGATGAAGTCACAGGATGAATGTTTTACCCCCCTACTCTCGCCTTTGACTTTCACCACTTAGACTGTCTTTAGTATTAATGTCATGAAAGAGCTGATCCTCATTCATACACAAACACAAAAAAGGAGGAGCATCGCTGAAGGCCATCACAACAGAGATGGACCTTTTTCTCTCTTTGGGGGCAGAGATAGAAAGGCCAGCAGGCAACAAACTCATTCAATACACACACACACACACACGCATACACTCATACATAACTAACCTAACCCAGCCTCAAGTATAAACTGAAAGGAGTGGTAAACAGCTCGAAGGTAAACAAAAACCAAAAGGTTCACTTATTAACACATCATATCTCATTTAGTGAATACTGTATGCACAAAATTTAGATGTAAATGCAATCACAGCACTTCCTGGGGTCCTGTTATCATGATGAGGTTGCCAGGCAACTGAGGTCACTGCAAATTTTTTTACTGTTTGTATACAGCTAGCCATTTCCTCTCTGTTTTCATGGCAAGCTATGCTCACTGGCTGCTGCTTTAGCTTCAAATTTACTATACAGAGATGAGCAGGTGTGTAACGCTCAGCAAATAGACTACATATCTGAAAAATGTGGAACTGTTTCTTTAAATGAAACAACATGACATGAGATGCAATGTCTTGATGTAAGATAAAATGAAACAACAAAATTATACAACATATCAAGTAAAAACTTGAGTCTAAAGTACAATAAGAAAAGCTAATCTAAGATGACATGACAGGATTTCCTTTTACAGATTTAATAAAGTTTATCTTTTTAAATCCTGCAATAAAAGCTGCCTTGTTTTATGTTTTAGGGATAAGAGGTAAACTGAGGTCAATTCGTGTAAATGATCTGATACTTCCCAAGTTTTTTTCGGCATGCACAATATGTGATGTTATTCCATATTGAATACAGTTTTATCTTCTGAGGTAAATTCCCCAGAGAGACCTTATGAGCAGATCATGATGAGAGGCAATCACGCTCAACAAAAGCAATACTGGATATTGTTTTATTAAGCCTTCTGTCTGCCTACGTATGCAGTGGCATCAACAGAGCTACTGCCCACTAAAACCCACACACACTCCCTGTTGCACACTGCCCACTCACTACAAAACAAAAGGATAGAGATAGAGCATTCAGGACACAAGAGGCAAAGACAAGAGAAATTGTTTCAGGTATTAAGCCACTGACAGAATTGTTAATTTCCTTTATACTGACTGAAACACAAGGCATTAGGATTCTTTACAAGTTCTCTGCATCTGACTTCTTTGAATTTGTGTAACCTCAACGATCCTACAGTAGTTCTGTGGGAACCTTTCATGCTCTCTGCTGAGACTTTCTGTATTAGATGCTCATTTGTCATTTTTTGACACACCCTCTCACATGTAATATGATGCCAAATCTCTGAAAGGACTTAATGTATACCAGCAGCTTACCTTTGTAAATGTGTCCATCAGTCATTCAAGAAACATTATAGGAAAGGTAAAAAAAATATATATATAAAGTATTGCATTTCAACAGATGATTTATTGGTGCACTTATGTCAAAGACAGCATGATTAATATGTTTGAATGTGAATGCCATATCCTTCCCCAGCTTTCATCTGTAAGATTATTTGGAGATGATTATATTTGCTCATTTGGCTTTGGGGACTCTTTCATGTCAGTTATTGAGCAATGCTGTTCAATCTAGACTCTAGATTCTAGAGCAAGCTGTAGTTTGTTTTTGTTTTTTTGTTTCCTTTATACCATTGTTTTCACTTGTAAACTGCATCTACAGCAAAAAAAGGGTATTCAAGCATGAGTCTTTTGAAAATAAAACTTAAAGCAGAGATGAAAAATGACAGCAGGAGCAAGATGGCTGCTTACAGTTTCAGGTACTAAAACATAAAATACATTGTTGTCTCCTTCAGGTAACACAGAAGAGTTCCCATGAGTTTAGCATCCTATCTACCAGTTTCTCATCAGGTTTTCTGTCAAAGTTTTTTGTTTCATTTCCTGTAGCTACACTGCATGTGTAGTATGAGTTTTGGTAAAATACAACACTTTGGTTGTTAAAAGATACATGTTTTTCCTGCAGCACAGTTTAACTATTTATATCACCTACAACTCTGCCTCAAAGAAAATAATTTACCTTCTCTTCAATAGCATCACATGAGAACTCTGAGGTCTCAATCACTCGGTTCTTATTGGACAGTTTTCAGTTCAAAGAAGATTTACAGTGGATATCAGTCAGGTTTGAAGAATGTATAGAGATGTGTTTGAGTCTAAAAGACATTTTACACGTAACTAGCAATGATGCATTTTGTGCTTTGCTCTCATTTATCATTAAATCAACCTGACCAATGATTTCCTGTATTGTGTATTAATAGTAATAATAAATATCTCTTCTCCTGCTTCCTCCACAGGAAGGTCAGAGTACTGGTTCAGCTACAGCAGCACACATTTGGCAGAGACTATGTTTTTTTATTTTTGCATAACTAGGCAAATACTTGATATTCCTGAAAATTATTCACATCTTAATAAAGTATTTATTAAGTACAGAGCATACAGTTTATGTTTTACAAGACAAATGCATTGGCACAAAATGTCAGATAAAAGACATTTTAATTTGGTGTTGACTGTCAGTCCCACATACTGCTTTAATATTTTCAGCCTGTTTTAACTCGCAATGTGTCAACCACAGAAACTTAATCAGTGACACTGTGCTTTAGACAATAAGGCTATACGTAACCCTCTAACATCTCATAGAAGATACCCTTCATGACATACACCAAGCTTTTTACAACAAATTTAAAAATAAATGGCAAAAAATTGAAAAAGCGCTCACAGCTCCACCTGCCATAGTACAGAGAGCTGTCACATGGAAGACCTGTATCATCACATCTTCTCACTGCTTGGCACTGATTGGGATTGTCTTGTAGTGTTTGCATCGGGTGGAGAGCGTTTACATTTGCTGTGAGCCATGGCTGTAATTCAGGTTCTGACTGAAGGCAGGTGGGCCTCCGATCCGTCATCTACTCAGGCCACATGCAGCAAACACTGCTGCCTCTCTCATTTTTTTACCTGTTCCTTCTCAGTATTTTTTACACTAGATGAGCTTCAGAAATCTGGAAGTCTCGGTGCTATCTAACAAACAGGCCTGTGCTGCCAACAGTTTTCTGTAATCAAGGACTCTTCATCAGCAAAGATGTTACACAATTTGCAGTAACCTCTGCAATTTAAAAAGTCCCCCTCAGTACCCCCCCCCCCCCACACACACACAAAAAAACCCCAGATAATTTTGGTTAAGTTTAGAACTTCAGCCAAAATGCTCTTAATGGTTCAAACTCAGGTGCACAGCACAGAACAGTCCACATTGGTGGGAATGGACCAGCTATGTGCAGGCTGGGATCTCTCCAGGTGCTGCAGTCCTACAGCAGAGTCGTGTTACCAGCCTAGCTAATGGCAGCAGCTCAGAGTGGAGCGCCATCAGATGGAAATCAACCAACCTGCAACCCAGCTGACCTTTACCTTTGACTGCTCTTCCCCTCCTCCCTTGCAAGTTGAACACTGTCTGCCTTATTCTCTCTGATAATTAAGGCATTAAAGTATCGCCTTGGGCTTTTCAAGCATTCTCCCCTGATTTTATTATTTCTGTATTAAATAATATATTAAGCTTTTAAGTATTCCTGTTGTGTGGTCTGTTGCTCCTTAATTAGCTTGGTTGGTTAAATCAAGAGTCCTTAGGCTCAACATAAAGTACTGTAGTACAGACATTCCCCCCGGAGGAACGGAGCTCAGAGCAGTATAGAAGGCTTCCTGTACCTTGTTCTTGTAACGCTGCAAGGAATTTAAGCTGTTTTAACCACACAAGAGGACCTTACTCAGCGGACTGTAGTATTAACTTAAACATGACAGTAGACTGCATGTTCCTTAAAGATCATTTCTATTAATAGCTCTGTATCAGTGGCAAATAAAATCTGGAATATCTTCATGTTTCCAATTTTTAAAATTGCCTCAGTGTGCCCCAAAACATGACCAGATACCATTAGGTGAGCAGTTTCATATTTATTCAAGGTAAATACAATATGTAATACAGTCTCCTACTCCCTTCCCACATCCCACTGTTTGACCTGATTTTGGTTCATTTTAGATTTTAGTCTAGTTTTGTTTTTGTTCATCTGAAACAAGCTGGTCTGCAGTGAGCTGGTTGCCAGATCAGAGGCAACTGCATACCTTTTTTAGCAGAGGAGGTTAGACGAGGGATGTAGTGACTCACCTGGTTCTACCTTAATCCCTGCACCACCCTGGCCCACTTTATTTCCCATTCTTCACAGACGCCTCTCTCAGTATCCACTCAAGCTCCTCCACTTGTTCTCTCCCTGACTCCCACGCTCCTCCCCTCCCATGATCCCTCTCCCCCTGTACTCTCACTTGCCGTGCCTCCTCTCGCTCTCTGAACTTCACTTCTCTCTCTTCCCTGCAACCTCCTCAACTCCCCTTTTTATCTGACTTGATTTGTCTGGACTCTTCTTTTCTTCCAGTCAGAAACTGTAAGTCTCACTGGCCACAATGCCTCCCAAGGGACCTGAAAGGGTGATTGAAGTGATAAGTAAAGTCGGTTTGTGTGACTGTGTGTGTGTAAACAAGAAATAGAGTTTTTATATTTTTTGTACAAGTCTGTCAGGTACAAATCTTGTAACTCCTAGTTTTTGTTTTTACATAGGCTGAAAAAATGATACAAAACCCTGGGACTGTGAACACCCTGCAAACCTCATATAATAAACTCAATAATAGATGGTTGTCAAGCTTAAAACAAAGGCATTTCTCTTCCTGGATTGCTGACATTTTGGTGACACTTGCAGGGTTTTTCCTTTGCATCTCACAGTGTGACTAAGAAAGAGAAACGAGCTTGAATGTCACACTTTCTAAGAATCATCCAGACCATGACAGCCTTAGTTTAGGTGTATTATACTGTAGCAGAGGTGGTTGCTTCTTTTATCCTCACAAAAGTGTGCCTCTGCAAAATCCAAAAGTTACAATTCTATGATCAACTGAGCTCATAGAAGGGCAGATGCAATAGTTATAAGCAGGTTTCAGGAGACGTTATCCTGAGATGATGAGCACAGCGGGGATAAAAAACAAGTCGGAATTACTGACAGCTTAAGGGGAAATTTTTATGAGCAGTTGCAAAATAAATGTGTGGAACATTTTCAATATCCCAGATAGCAATTCTTATTAGCATAGAGTGAGCAATCAATCATTTCTATAAGCTTGGCACCGTTGCAGTTATTGTTGTAGAGCTTTTTGTCCTGACAATGTCTCCAACCTTGGCTTTTATATCAGTGCTGGAGAGAAACTCAGATGCCCATTTGGCACTCTTGTTGACATCATACTCTTTAATCAGAGATGGTGTACGTACAAAAACATCACTTCTGCTTACTATTTTTAACTTTGACTTTCTCCACATAAGTGACAGTTCAATATTTGTCAAGTTGAATCTTTAAAGCTGATGAACCAGAGACTTGAAAGAAGAATAACACTGTATACTAAGCAAGCTAGCTGTGCTTGCAGTTAAATGATAAAATGGTGCATATCCATTTATCTCTATTATGTTTACTTATTTGTATGTATATACTGTTTCAGAAGCATATGCCTGATGCTTGCCAGATTTTCCTCCCACTCTCTGCCACTGTCTCTCCAGCCATCTTTGCTCCTGGGCTCATGCCAACCTGATGAAGGTAACATGACTTTGAGGTAAAACTCTGCTGATTGCTGCGTGAAGCTGGCGGCTCGACAGTGTGGGAGTTGCCAGAGGCTGTAGATCAACTTCGTACAGAAGGTGCTAGTTCGGCAAGCCACCAAATCAGATCAGGAAGGAACATCACAATTATTTCCTCAAACGTCTGGCACAAACTCCTCAAACAGTGACTCAGACCCGGGAGGGGGGGGGCATGGCAGAGCAGATGATGCTTTAGGCTGAACTTTGATGAACACACCGCTGCAGTCACACACATAGACACACACATAGTGTAAGCCAAAGGCAAAGACACTGTGCATGTGCAAACACATACAGACTCCCTGACTGACACACAAGGTGCAAATCCACACACTGCTGCCTAATTCACACTCAGGCATTCACTATAAAGTACACTCACTCTAATGTCTCCTCAAGGCTGCCTGTAAATGAAATCTGGGGAATCAACAAAGTGCTAAAAATCCCAGAGTGAATGATGTTTTTATTTTGCAGCATGGTCAGCTACGTGACCACAGACAGAGTCATTTTGCACCCTCAGTTGGGTGCAATCTAATTTTACTCTCTTCAAATAAACTTTCTCTTCCAGTAACTAACAGACCACACACTCAAAATGCACTTGAACATCAACAGAAACACAGAGGAAAAACAGTACGAATGAAACAGCTCTGCCATATCTCAAACTATCTACCTTGAAAACAGAGACTTTTTTGTCATGGTTGTGTGAGGGAAAACCCATAACAGTAAACAGTCCAGCTGCTAATCCATTCAGAGGCCCTGCAGCTTTTGTATGTGTCAGCGCCGTGCAGAGCTGAGTGGCTTTAACAGGTCCTGGGATGCTTATGAGAGTCCCTCACCTGGACGTGATGGGCCCCAGATCCCAGAGACTCCCCTCTTTCCCAAAGGGTGGAGACGGAAAAGGACGGGTGGATTCAGGCTGAATCTACCCGTCCTTTTCCATAGGAGGCTGACATGTGCTGGGCAGATGTACCTGACAAAAATGAGTGAGGAACACAGCAGGTACACTGGTCCCCCACAGTTTTGCTCATGAATGATTCATCCTGACTTTCAAAGGAAAATTTTAGTGCCAGTTGAAAAACAATTAAAAGCAGAATATTCTCTTTTTTGAAAAATTTACTGTATTTTTTTATCGTATGTGATGTTCTTGTTGGTGCTTTTAGCCAAGCTAGCAGCACTTATCATGCCATGGACAGAGATACCAGTTTGTCAGTACACTGTTAAAAAGGATTTGGGCTTTTAGTCAGAAGGACTATTGTTGTCAAGTTGAGAGAACTCATTGCCCATTAC
>JAQMCX010000057.1:16594565-16626615 GCA_029814765.1 Acanthurus leucopareius | reverse complement strand
GTTGCTGTGATTGTTTATTGCATTGAAATGTGCCTGACACTCTGGAAACCTGCCTGTGATGTTTTGGTGACGTGTGCACACTGCGCGCCTGTCAGCCAAATTACCACTACGCCGGGCGCGCTTGGCGCAGTGTCACTGCGCCAAGCTTAATCTGTCGACTCCTCCCCCTGGTGCGCCGCCACACCCATCTCGGCACAGCCCGGTCTACCAAATTACCAAATTGGCTGCGCACGGTGGTGCGTCGGACGAAATTACCACTGTGTGGGGAGCGCTAGCTCCGCCACCCTGCGCCACCCTGCGCTGCACCACGAAACTAGAGCCCTATAAGTTGACTCAAATTAACTCAGTCAAAGCAACAAGATGACTTGACTTAGTTAAGTTGAGTCAACTACTCTTTTTTTTTACAGTGTAGGTCCATCACTAAAATATCTCTCAACTATTGGATAAACCCCTTGACATTTTAAAGATACCAATGGTTTTTAGAGGATGAATCCTAATAACTTTTGCAATCGCCAGCCCTGTCTCCAGAATAAAATGTTGGCATTGTGTGTTTCTGCAAATTACAGATAAGTTAAATTTCTATGTTTCATGCAAATAGTATTAACATTTCTACAATATTAATTAAATCGACATAGCACGTATCAAAGTCTTTATTCACTGCACACCAAGACAGATTTTATAGAAAAAAACAAAACACAAAAATAAAATCAAAAACTGGGGCACTGAGCTCAGTGACAAAAATGAGCTCTGTAATGTCTCTCAGTGTAGCCACGATGTAAAGCCGCAGTGGAGCTTGTTCTGGCTGTGGTTTAGGAAGGTGCAGAGGACCAGACGCAGCTCAGATTACATGATCATGAGGTGACTTCTCAGGAGGAGGAGAAAATATGGTGGTGTGACAGTTAAACAAGACAGCAAAGGATCATTGTTCATGACCATTTTGCTTCTTATTTTAACCAATAGAAATGGGTATTTTTAACAAGAGGTGAGGACATTTTCCAGATGTTTCTGGAAATTAAACTGGATACTGAATGCCAAAACAAGATCTTTTCCAACCTAGTTGTTTTTGTGCCTAAACCGAATCAAACCTCTGACACAGCGCTGTCATAACATTAAAACCAAAACACTTAACATAGAAAAAAAATTATGAGTTTTCAATGTATACGTGGTTTGCAGAAATGGATGTATCCAACAATCATTCTGGCTACTGAGGTGTATCCTATGACTTTTCTTATTACAATAATTAAGTTTTTCAAACAGTCAAACGATTTAAAACTTCAGTTTAGTACACAATACCTCCAAAATTTTGTGTGCTAATTGGCAAATGTTAACATGTCAACGCACTTAAATGAGATGGTAAATGTCAGATAAACATCAGTATACTAACATCAATAGGTGTGGGCACACTTTCTTGCTGACAGTAGCAGTTACCTCAAAGCACAACTTACCTCATCTAACCTTAGAGAGTCATTTTAATGGCTGGAACTATTTAGAATGTGTCATTGCAAACAAAGTTTGATGCAGCTTTTTCGAAGACTTACAGCACACAGAGGATGCAATCAAAATTTTAGAACTGCACAAGCCAAAATAATCAGGGGGGAGAGCCTGTGATGATTAATATTTCTGTCCCACTTGGCATCACACACCTCCTCATGATTCATGGGTTGAGGAGGCATTCTCACTCTTTGCCACAAAACCAGGCTTGTTTGTGAAGGTTCTCCTCCATTATAGAGTCAGAAAAGTTCATTTTCCTAAAGCTAAAATCATATGGTTAATTTTTGAATGTTTGCAGAGACACAGAGAGACCATCTTACATACTGACTTCCTCTCTACTGCAATCTGTCTCTTTTGGCCTTGATCAGCCCTGGCAAATTGCTATCGTGCAGTTAAAAACAAACATAAAACATCAATTCACTTTTTTTGGCTACAAAAGGAAACAATGTGGTAATGGAGAGAGGGACAAACAGCTTTGTTTTCCTATAAAAGTTGCAGAAAAGAGGGAAAAAGCCATAATTCTGAGGAGAAACCCAATCACACTGTCAACCCCCAGCAGTTTGTCACTGTCCATTTCTCACAAACTGATAAACTGCAGTCCAGAGGGCACCTTTTTATCAGAGACTCGAGCTCTGTACCATAAATAAGACTTCCAGTTTTTAGTAGCAATCAGCCTTAACTCACCAGAAAGCTTTCATGCAAGTCTTTGGAATGTAAAAGAACATCATCTTCCACTGCTTTTCATGCTGTCTGTCATCATCCAACTTTAGTTCTTTCCCCAATCAAAGAGGACAATAAGTCATTGTGCTCAAAACTATACAGTTTGATTATGTGGGATTGTGTACTTGACAGCGCGGATGTGGGTGGCATTTTTGAAAAATGAGGTAACTTTTGTTTTCTTAAATGGGAGGTGGTGGGTGAAGTAATCATGTTCTTGCAGTTATTCAATACTTGTGTGTAGATACACTGATTGCCTGAATGGGTCATTTACACCTGGTGCAAACAAACACACTCTACTGCACATTCCACATTAAAGAGAAGCTCTTAACACGTAGCTGTCAGGAAACACCCACGGTGCCAACAAACAAAGACGTAACATGATGTTTTACAGACAGATAAAGTGTTTCCAACCCTTGCTCTTTTTTCATGTTTTTTCCCTTGTATGCCCCCCCCTTCTTCTTCCCTTCCCCATTTACTAATTGTAGCCCTCCTTCCCTTCTCTACTTTCGCTCCTACTCACACATCTCTGCTTTCTTCAAGCTCTTTATTCCTCTCTTCTCTATTTGTCCTCCAGTAGTTTGGATGTTTCAATAACAGTCACTTTACAATGTGCTCTATCTTAAACACAACTTTTGGTAGAAATTCTCAGTCAGAGAAGTTCATCACAGTCAATTCAGAATGGTATAACTCACTCCAGGTCACATTCAAGGTGCAGAGGGAAAGACGGAGAGTGGAATTAGCTAAACAACTGGTGCAACACTTACATCTAGTGGTGAAGAGAAAAATTACAACTGAGAAGTTAATTTACTAAACCCCATGCACATGTTGATGAGCCATCAGCAAAAAGTGACCAAGCCTCCTGGTTGTTCCTCTCCTGTCTGACCTGCTAAAAGCACCCATCCGTCCAGAACAAGATGATGACTTCCACAGGAGTGAAACAGCTATTAAGAATCACTTCATCATAAGTCCACTGGACCGTGGAAAAGTCAGCAGTGACTTTTCCATGACTCTACACGTAACCGTGTCTGCCTGTCCTGAACCCTGGCTCTCCTATGGCGAGATGTTCCAAAACAAGTTCATAACATGTTCGTGCCCTGTACGTATCTATGCTGACTCGTAAAGTCCTTAAAGGTCCATTTTCCTCTAAGTCATCATCTCTGACCACTGTCGCCAACTCCATCTCATCCCAGTAACAACTGCTTCTCTACTCTGTCTCCAGCTCTACACTGTCTGGCTCTCTGGGTTTGTTCTCATGTGTTTTACTGTACTGTCACATCATTAGATGAATGAAGGTTTTGACTATTGTCACAATGTTTGGGAAAATTTGTCTTGTCCTCTCACAAAAATGCAATTTTATGACTCTGTGCAGGTGACAGCCACAGCCATAGGGAATTTTGTTTTCAGGATTTTGTCCATACATCCATACGTCTGTTCCATACTTGTGAATATGATGTCTCAGAAGTTATTTGGCACAGAAGTCAACTTGGACTCAAGATTGAACTCATTAGATTTATGTAGTCAAAGGTCATTTGTGTGGTCAAATGTTAGGTCACTAACTGATTTTGCTGTTATGGAGCTCTAGATGTTTGTCTTTAAACCATGTGAAGAAGCTCCGTATTGGTCCCTTATGCTCTTTTTCAAAATAGTCTCTAAGTGAAGACAGCATGTCTCTAATTGGAAATTACTCACCAGAATCTCAATAAAGAGATGACTTTCATTTTAACAAAAAAATGTATTTAATAACTTTCATCAAATTTCTTTAAAGTTTTCACAACATAAATTATATGGGCCCTGACAGACATTGATATAAATTTTAACTCGTTCATTTAATGCAAGTTCCCCCAGTCCCTTTGGCAAAAAAGCTCTGTCTGTCTTTGCCTTTCTATTTCATTTTATGTCTCTTGCCACCATTTGTTTATAGCACAGATTTAGCACAGATTTAAAGCTTAGCCCAGTCCAGACAGCTGTGGTCAGACATGAGTATCATTCTCTGTGCTAACTAGAGGATGAAGGCAGGCTTGCTACATCAACATTGGCCCTCAGTTTCGCTCCTATCTCCCACAGCAGCCACAAGCCTCAATCCCAATGTCCTCTTTGAGCAGGGGGGATTTTGACTCTCCTGACTACGTGCAACAACAACTTTCTGCAGGCAGCTGTTTGAAGTTGCTCCGAGGCGAGGACTACTGCTGCCGTGTTTAGGAAAAAACATTTAAAGGACATTAGGCGGCTTGGATCTGACTTCAAATGGAAACTCAATCAGGGTGTGAAAAGACTCCGACTGGGCAGCAGCTCGCGCTATTTGCTGTTGCTGTGAGTCTGGTTCTCTTTGAGAGTGACAGGCAGTAAAAGGCAGTCAAGTTGTGAGGATCGCCCTTGTAAACATAATTTGTGGTTGAGGTGGGGAACTTTGTTGCTATCTATGTTTGTTGTGCCAAGTTTAAAATTGCAAACCTAACCTGAAATGTTAAAAATATCTGAGTATCTGGCATTTTTGAAAAATGAGGTAACTTTGGTTGAACCAGACTGACTAAAACTTAGTTTGAACAGATAGTCTTGGATTAATGAGCAAGTATTTCTTCATCAAGTTGAAGTGTCAAGAGGGAAAGTTTGTGCTGAGCTGACTTGAGCTGAGATAATCTGACCAGGCTGTGCTGAGTCAGAAGGAACAGGCCTGACTGAAAATGGCTGAGTTGAGCTAAACTGTTATGAGCTAAAGGTATTCTGGTCTGGGAGAGAGTGGGTAATGTTGGCTGTTTGGGTTGATGAGATTCACAAAGTGGAGTCCTTTTCACCTCTTCTTCAGGGATGAGAGCACAGGCCGGATGATGTCATTGTCATGGTAACAGCAGTTACTGTTTTAGGCCACAGATTCAAACATTTTGCTGGTTACAGGAAGCTACAGCAATCCATCAAAACCCCACATTCTTTATTATGTTACCTCTGAGGATGATAAAATCCTACATCTCCCATGCATTCATATGCCCATTAAAACAGCTGAGGAGACTCCACAGGTCTCTGAAGTGTGTTTGTGTGTGTGTGTGTGTGTGAGAGTATATGCAATACATAAAGATGTGTGTGAATGTGTGTGTGTGTTTGTGTGTGTGTGTCTGTGTGAAATCATGCATGCATCTGTGTGCGTGTCATGACTGTGTGTAAACACAGGAGAGATGGAGGGGGGAGATTTGCCTCATTGCCTTCGCCACCAGCCATATTCCCCCAGCGCTGCTCTCAAGGCCGGGTGCTGGGGGCCCAGGGGCCGGGGTCCTTACTGAATGGCTGTCTGAGAAAATGCCTGACATGTTCATTAGGACCAGTGGTGGGATTTGAAACCACATTTCTCCTACTATTTGCTGCATAAAAGTTTAACAAATGCTGACATAGCATACAACTTGGACAGAAATGTTGACTCTATATATGTTTTCAATAACAAGATTTGTTACAGAAACTATTGTTCCAGTCTTTTAAATTGATTCTTGAAAAGGCATCTCAACCTTCAGTATATTTGGATCATAAATCTTCCATAGATGTATTGCATTGCAACATACTCTTCTTTAAAAAATTTACTTAAATTAGGTCATGAATTCAATATTGTACATTTTGACCACATCTCCATTGGGGCAACAGGTCAGAGTACATTCCATGTTGTGGCAAAACTAAAGGATGAATTTCCTTGAAAAAGAAAAAGAGTACTGAAATTACATCCTAGGCAGATCAGCATGGCCCAAACTGGATGTGTGGTCACTAAAGATTTGTTCAGACACACAATCTGCTGCCAATGGCCATGGGGGAGCAGTAATCAATTAGGCTCACGTGGTAGTGCAGTAATTATGTACTCCAATTTACTCCTGGAGGGTGGAGAGGGAGAGCGAGAAAGGGGGCGTGGGGGTAGAGAAAAGAGGAAGGGAAGGAGGCCAGGGGAACCATTTCATGCTACTCCAAACCACTTCCATCCATGTATCTCTCAGATCGTATCACATTATAGCGCCAGCACACCGATTCAAACTGGCATGGAAGAAACCAGGTCCATATTACCCCCCTAATTGGTCATTTCCAGGGAAAGCCTAGGTTTGCAAAACCAATTTCCAGGACAGGGCTTTCTTAAACAAGCAGAGGCTTAAGACAGAGGCTACATCTGGGCGGCAGGCAGGCTGACAGGCAGGCATTGATTGGGTCTGCCCCAGTAGTAAGTAGGCTGATTGCAGGGTGGGCAACGCGTTACATCAGCTTTTAGTTTCCTATTTACCTTATGTCAAAGAAGAAAGGTATATACCAAAGAAGCTTCAAAGTCAACGAGGAGACAGGCAGACTGAATGCATTTCAATTACTGCATCCTTGACTGTGAAACTACACAATTCATGATGCTACTGATTATAGGACTAGGGCCCCCTAATGTAAAGTCTGGACTGAAAAGCTCTACATATTGGAGTATTTTGTAATGGGAAAAACTCTGTATAACTTATGGCTTACCGCAGTTTACTTGTCTGTATAACTGTCTGTTGATTGCATATACAACAGGTACACAAAAATCTGGTTTTCTTCGTACAGACAAATGCAACGGAGAAACCTGGAAATACTTTATCCACACAGTTTATCATGACTGTGGATGTTTAACCTCAAACTTGATCCATAAATGTCTTCGTTTTACACTTCTAGAGGGTCTGAGTACAAACACAGCTCTCTATTTCACACCTTTCACACTGGCTTGCCAGAGGACATTTCTTACACAGGGCATTAAACGTAGTAATATTTAACACAGATATACCCACTGCTCCACACATGCAAAAAGCATGCACACTTACACACACACAGTGGGCAGCTAGGGACCAGGCTGCTAAGCACTGCCAGATTTCAGTCACATGACTGGCTATTGGATTTCTAGCTGCAGGTTACTGGTGATGAGCAGATCCATATCTAATAGATGCTAATGTGTAATTCCTGTGTGACTCCTCAGTGTGTGTGGCCTTGTTTTACTTAGTTTGTGGGATCTGACAGATGGTAGCCCACTATACTTGTGAGGTCTAATAGCTTTCTGGGGTCCACTGCTAAACAGCACAAGTTTAATGGCCTTTTGAGGGATATGGTTATAGGCTTAGAATAAGGTTTAAAATAAGGTTTATATTGGAGTTAGTGTAAGGGTTAAGACTAGGCATTCATTTGTAAAGGTGAGGGCTGGGGAACGCACTGTCAGTAACAGGTCCCCACAAAGATAGCTGTACCGTCTGTTACATGCTAATGGGTAATTTCTGTATTGTAAGTGTGTTTGTGTATGTGTGCTATGTGTGTTTCTTCTCTGTGTGGACATGTGCAAGTTTGTGTGTACTTGCTTTTAACACAGTGAGTGTGTGTGAGTGTTCCTGTTTACACACTGTATGTTTAGGTGCTTGGTTTACTGTAAGTGACTACAGGCAAATGTGAGGTTGCAATGATGACTGTCAAACAGTTAGTGAATCAGCGAACAGTAGGTGACCATGGGTCTGATTTCAGACATATTTTACTGGCACACGGATGTGCTGAGCACATGGGGGCAGTGTACTGTAGGGCTTAACCTGCCCACGCAGCCCCGTCACGCTCCACATGGGTGAGCAAGTCTAACAATAGACTGACTGTTGCAGCGTTAGAGCCAGAACTCTCCTCACCTCCACCAGCGGAAATCACTGATGGAATTTCTACAACTGGCAGAGTGCTGAGCGCGACGGCCTCAGCATGCTGTAACAGTAAAATCTATCCACTTCACAGAGGTATGACGCCGGATGAAGAATTGAAAAGTTAACCAAACATGTGCAAGTCTGGACAGCTTCTTAAGAAAGTCACACATTTTACAGCACCTAATGAACATCAAATTAAATCTCAAATGAATTATGTCATGAAATGATTTTTTCTTTTTGTAAGTACAGCATGGACACACAACTCAGGCACAGTTTTATGTGATTTATCAGAAATGAGAGGATGAGAATAAAAATAACCGTCCAAGGTTGTCAGAGGGTGTTTGGCTGTGTGCGTATGTGTGTTCGTCTGGGTGTCGCTCTGCTGTAATAACATCGGCAGGTGGCCCAGCCTCCCCCCCCACTGCTAAACCGCAATGGAAAGCAGGTGTCCGACCCTGGTCTGGGGACAGAATTGAATTAATGTGCAAAAACAAATGACTCCATCAGCAGCGTCTAAAGGGGCCGCGGTGACAGGCCTGCAGTCTCACACAGCCCACAGCCCATAGCTGAGCACGCTGTCACCCGACACTGGGTTGGAGCAGGCTAATATCCACACCTATTACACGAGGATTCATGAGAAAACAACAGCCAGGGCCAAAGGTGAGGATGAGAAAAGGAGGGAAAAGCAGGGAGCAGCGAGGACTGTAGAGGTTAGGGAGGACAAAGCCGTATTCTTGGAATTACCGAGAGATCTCATTTAGACTGTAACGGCCTGTTTGTCTGTGGTGAACATCCAAAAAGGAGTGTGTTAGTCCCCTCGATCTGCAAGGCTTTGAGAAAATGTTTTGTTTAATTGAAAGCGACGGTAGTCAATACACAGGCAGGATCCCGCCCTTGAATGACATGCCCAACTCTAATACTGTCTCCAATTTCAGGATTACCCTGATAATAACTGAGGCAGCCATTTCCAACGTACACACACGCACGCACATACATCTACACAGGCTCAACAGACAGTTCTGGCATTGACATTGTAGCAGGGCACAGAGAGTAAATGTCTAAACCCATTAATTGCATTTCCTCCAATGAGGCTCTCTTGGCAGGGTGTTCATGAGAACCATCTAGAGAAGCTGTAAAAATGACAAAGTCAATATCGAAGATGACCGCAATTACAGGCTTTCAGGGGACCAAAGAGTCATTGGTCTTCCTGAAAAGTGGGTCTGCATGTGTGTTGTGTTTTTTTCTTTATTATGCTGCATTTCTATGTATTAGAGGGTCAACCCATTTTTTGTGCTTAAATTAAAAAAGTGTCCAAAAGTACTTTAAATCAGAGTGTGTCTAAGTGAAATGTCCAGTGTCACTTTTGTGACAGAAGAACTTACTTCACCCTGCACCCATGCGCTTAATGTTTGTACTCTAAACAGTGAATACCATTCACATAAATAGGCTGCTAACAGCAGTACCATCTAGAATGCAGGATGGCTATATTTACAAATGTTTCCCATGGTTTCCAGGCAACCAAGGGCTTTCCCCCATCATGAACGCCAAGCTTCCTGATGTCCTTCCTCACCACCCAACCTTGCTCCTCTTTACCCCAATCACCATTGCAGCTACCACTAACCCCTGGTAATCTTATCATCTTCCTCCATTACACCCTTCTACCCTGAAAAAAAAAATTGCAGCCAGCCAGAACCGACAGCCCTGAGACTCCCGTGCCCTGAACTCGCCCTCCCAAACCTCTTTTCTATCATTTGGTGATTTGTAACAACCATACAACCCTTCAACCTCCCATTGCTGCTGGAACTCAGACTCAACTTTCTGTCACTTCGAATAACAGCTGGGAGGGGTGGATGGGTTCGGACGGAGGCCACCGTATCCCCTAATGCTCAAGCCAACAGGCAAACTTTGATATTGGGGATTAAGCTCCCGTCGGGCTGGCACACCATGGCGAGGCAAAGCCAGGCGAGGCGGCCCCGTAATTTCAGCACCCTAATTTGTGAAAAAATGTGTGGAATGACATCAGCACCTATCAAAACAAGAACTAGAGGGGGGAGGGATAAATGGAGGGTGTCCTGGGGATTCTCGCTGGCCGACAGTGGCTGATTGAGTTTGGGGTGTGGTGGTGGTGATGAGCTTTAATGTTGTGGTCTGTCAGTGCTGCAGTCTGACCAGCTCAGGCAGACAGACATGGGGGTTAAAGGATAGGATAGAGGGGGATCAGATGAGGGGGGACAGGCATCTCTATTTCCTTCACCCCACTGAAATCCCAGCTGATGCTGGAAAACCAGTGGCCGAGCATGTGGGGGGGATGCCGAAGGGTCGAAGTGGGGGGGGGGTGTTCAGGGGCAGTTATCAGCTCTGATAACATTATCTGGGAGCAAACAGGGAACGTGCTGGGTTGTGATGTATTGTGGCTGGAAAGGTTAGACTATGCAGTGACCACTGTGTTACGTACAGGCCTGTCTGCATTTTCAGACTCTCACACCATCTAAAGATATCAGCATTTTCACACACACGTACACAGCTGGCAGGCAAATCATTTATAATGACTTCATCTGTGGAGTTCAGCAATAGATCTTTCTGGATTAGTGGGGAGGACATCAACAAGGGAAAAAGGTTTGAAGGTGCCCTTCCTTAAAGATCAACTAAGACACCACCAACTTTGTTTTGATATTATGTATCAATAGTTAAGTCCATTAACACACGAGTACATTAAAATTCTAAGCTGTAATTATGTTATTACTTCATACATATAAAACTGGACATTTATATCATAAAAAAATATCAAAGCTGTCAGCTTTATATGAAATCTATGATTTGATCACCTTCTACAACTAGTCAGTAAAGAAAAAATATATTTTTTATAGGATTTGGCTTTTGTAAGTGTTTATGACAGCAATGATTTGATGGATCACCAAGCTACCATCCTTTCATTTCTCTATCTGCGTTGCTCCTGCTATCTGTCATCAGCAAATTTATGACCCTCCTGAGAGGTCATCAACAGGGTTACACGTTTGGCATTCCCAGCAGTGAAAAAGGAATTGAAGAGAGGGGGTTGGTGAGGGGAAAGAAAGGAGTGAATAGTAGGTAAGGGAGCAAGAGGGAACAAGAGAGCAGGAGGGAGAAAGACAGATAACAAGTGGGAGTGAAGAGCTGATGGCTGTAGGTCAAATGCCTGAAAGCGGCAGTCAATAAAATGGAGGCCCACCTTAAAATATGATAAGAAATTGCCCTAAGTGTGTGCTATATATCAAAACACCAACCCCTGCTCTAACTGCCATGTTTTGACCATAGATGGATGTTTTTCACACACATGGCAGGTGTTGTGCAGGCCAAGCAAGTGCAGAATTGCTTTCATTCCTAAGAATGTGGTGAATGTTCTGGTACCGACTTGTGACTCAAACTAAATATCTTGTATCATTCCAACAGATGAAGAATAAACAGTCTGACTTACTTCTGCTTGGAGAGAAATGTAGGCAGCAATGAAACACAAGGATGAATAAAAATAAGGGGGTTTTTCCATTTTCTCAGAAGCGATTCATTAGTGTCTTGGGGATGTGTTGAACTATATACAAAGTTCTGCAGTTCTGCAAGTGCACCTTTGCTTAAGCTAAACCCAGTCTGCACAAAACTACAGAGAAAACAGGGGCAAAAAATGTCTGGCTTTTATTTCAAAACCTTCTCAAAGCCCTCTAATCACTGACTTACATCAAAACATTCAGGAGTCTGGCTTAATTAACCAAAATCTACTGGGGCTAAACTGCAGTTCTGGACTGAACACGGTGCAATTCACATTCCAGAATCGGGGCAAAGAACTTCAAATATCAACAAAACACCACACAAGCTGTCAGAGCAGATCAGCGTTCCTGCTCAGTCTTTGTTTTCTCCATTATTTTCAAATTCATCAAAAACACTGCGATCAATTTTTTCTGCTTAATCATCCTCATCAGCAAATACTCAGAGCTGGATCCTGTTGGCTCGCCTGTTCCCACAGTATAAACAAAGGCATTACAACAGGGGGGTGGAACTGCACCGTTCTTATCGCAACCATGACTTACACAAACCCCATGGTTGTTGCCTTCAGCACACTAAATTTGCATGGGATTTCATTAAAAATACTTTTTTTTCCAATCACAACATTGACTTTATTTTCAGCTCCTGGCGTTGGGCAGGATAAGCTGTGCTGTGATCAGCCCTTAACTTGAAACCACAGAGTTAATTCGGATTGGGAGAGAGGACCCCAGGGGGAGTAATGGATATCTCCGTGTGGTATCAGTTGTTCTTTAGTGGCCAAATACATCACAAGCTGACAGACGCTCACAACTCGGTTCGCTCCACTGTCGTGTAGGATGTGTTGGATTGTTGCAGAGGGACAACAGAGGTATGTCAGCAGAACACATCATCAATAAATGTGATTGATGATACAATCAACAGACCCTAAAGTGAATGAATTTATTACTGCCATCTCACTCAACCACTCAACCCTCTGCTGAACCACCCACACACAGGCAGCCCCCACTTACATACCCATACACATCCTCCCACACACACTCACTAAAGATAAATTACAACTCTCTCTTACTCTCATCCGTACACACACACACACACAGACACACACACACACACACACACCGTGCAGATGCCCTGATGCTCATTCATCTACATGTACAAACACACACACACACACACACACAGAAACACTTAAGCTTGCACAAACTGAGCAGCTAACCTATTCTTCACCGAGCACTTTCTTCAACAAGTCACCAAATTTGTCAGCCTGCAGCTCGAGATTCAACAGGAGGTTTGTGGGAATCCCAGAAACCCCGTGTTGGATCCCTGCTGCCCTAAAATATAAATTGAGAAGACAGGAGGGCATGAGACATACACACATTGGTAAAGGAAACATAGAAAGAGACAAGGAGAAGACAGAAGAAAGTGAAGAAAAATATTTCCCTCTTGTTGCCTGAGATCCCAGGCGAATAAACACTTCCCTGTTCGATCCCTCTGTCTCTATTGCACTGTAAATCTGGTGAACAAATTAAAGGGTTGGGGTGTGTGTGAATTTGAGTGTGTGTGCGTGCGCAAGGCAGTCTAATATTTCTACCGTGACTGAGATCCAGGAAACTGCTCCATCTGCTACCAATGTAGCAACTTCCATTAAATTTCCTCCCACAAAAGGGCATCACAGAGAGCCCATCACTTCTGAGTCTTTATCTTTGGCTGGCTTAAAGCCTCTCTGGAGGAGCCCCCCTCTCCCCCACCCCCACCCCCACCTCCACTTTGTTGCACCAGCCAACACGTACCTCCATCCATCAGATAAAAACCTATTTATTCTGCGCACAAACACCACAGCTACAGTGGTCACTGCAGAACACACTTGTAGCAAGCACTTACGCATTATGACACTTTCCCTGCTCAATAGACAAAAAAACACAACAGTTAGACCTGTGAGAAACCAAGAAGATAAGCTTCTCTGCTACTTGTACTGCTATAAACTTGACCTCAGATTGTTGCGTTTTGGATTCAGTGCTTGTCAATTGATATTGGACACTTGAGGATGCCGTAACACATCCTAAAAGGGCTAGATTAGCCTCTATAGACTGGTTCTGTGATTGAAAAGTGTACTGGAGGGTCACATCAACCTCAGCTTCAGTCCAGACGGCCTGCACATGACCCATGTATCAAGTTCTGGGTGAGCAACAGGTCATTCATTTCAAAAATAGATTTTCATCTGGAGGATCTGAGACCAATCTCTACCTACTCTTTTGCTAACATTTTTGGTTCTGCTAGGTTGAAGAGAGAGACGGGTGAGCACTGACAAATAAACACCATTCAGCATCACAGAACCAGACTGTGGAGACCAAGACAGGCCCTCATCTTTGCCCTTCCAACATTTATAAACCTCCACAGCAGAAAGAATAACAAGCTGAGGGTGAGGTCCAGCAGTTTTAAGTGGCTTCAGGAGGGAAAGCCAACATGGTGACTGTAGAACATCCATAGAGTGTTGGAACAGAGAGAGTGAATAAATGGGAGGACAAGAGGATGCTGAGCATTAATTAAATATGTGTAAGCAAGACGTCTTACTATTAAGGGGCAGTAAAACCAACACTTTGTTCATTATGTGAAAATGTGATTGTAAAATTTAAACTCACATTTCCATTTGTAACATAAAATACTGTATATGCTCTGTGAACTTGAACTTGAACTCCATGACTGCTGCCTTTGTGCCAGTAGTAGCCTCTGACTCTGGCTCAGACACCTCGGAAGAATGTCATCCATGTGGGAGGGTGGGTGAGGGCAGGGGGGGCTGGGCCTGGATGGATGGGTGGGTGGCTGAGCGGCAGAGACTGAAATAGCAGAGGCATTTAAACAAGTTAACTAATCAGCGCTCATTATAGACGATGTCTAGCCAGAACACAAACAGAGGCTCAGCGAAGGCTCAGGGTGAACTGACACTCTGGGACAAAAGAGCAACCGAGGCTGTTAGCTGAGCGAGCGCAGGCTCAAGCTGCACTCTGTAAAAAAAATAAAATGATGACTATTAAAAATGATGCATGATGCCCAGTGGTTGAAGTGCTTTTTTCATGCTATTTCAAGTGAAGATGGTTTCTTACGATGTAACGTCAGCGTGAATTCCACCCAAAATCTGCCCTAAAATTTGAATCACTGTATTATTCCTATAGGAGTGCATGTGGTTCTGATTATTCATACTATTCATTTTTTATCTCTTTCAATTTAAACTTATTCAAGAACATGTCATCTTTATCATTAAATGTGGCCAAAATATCATTAGTCATGACCAAGTTATACATATTTTATATTTAATGAAAATATATTTAATGCATCTTTTAGTCTCTCAGTAAGTCCACCAGTATTGTTTTGCTTAAGAGTTACAGTTCAAAAACTATTTGACTAATGATCAGAATTTGGTTTAAATATTCATGGTGCCTAGAGGACAAATCCTACACAGATCAGCTGATTTTAACTCCAGCTGAATGCTGACATTTTTTTTAATTGAAATGTCTCAACAATCACTTACTATTGTCAAGTCAAAATTCAAATTTTCAGTTTATGACTAAAATTTGCTGAACAGCTAAAGACATTCTCATTATCTTGAGCTGCACTTTCTGTTTCGTGCTATTAGATATAGTTAGCTGGCTAACACACTTAACTAAATTGGTGAACACAGTAAATATTGCACTAACACATAATTGTGTTAGCATTGCCATTATGAGCATGTTAGCATGCTGACTTTAAGGCCAATGTACCTAAAGTCACGCAGTGCTGGCGTGACTGTTGTTAAGATAATAGTGGGCACTTAATGACGTGTTGTGACATATCTACTGCACCAAAATCTCAAAGACCGACTGCCAGAAAGAAGAAGCAGAATGAGTCACACCAGAATGTACCCAATGATAAGAAATAAAGCCTGGACTCAAACTTGTCTTTGCTTTTTTAATGAAAAAATAAATAAATGAACACAATGTTGTTTATGAGCTCAAGTTTTTAATTCAGTAGGGATTTTTTTTTTAAGTGACACTCAGTGAGCTCTGCTCCTAATACCCTTTGAGCCCAACTTTTCTTCTTATCTCCAAAGATAATGAGAGATTTCCAAACAAGGCTGGTAGCAAGCAATCTGTATTCTCTGATTGATCAAAAAAAAAAAACAAAAACTTTAAATAATGCCATCATTACGCAGCACTCTATGACTTCCAGAAGATGGAGAATGGCACCAATAAACAATTCACCTTTGTACCAGGCAGTCACTGTTAGTGTTGGTGATGGCTGAGGCAGAGATGGGAGAGGGACCAGGAGGCCGTACAACAGAGAACAGCAAAATATATTTACATAGATCCATAAAGTAAACAAGTATCATAAGGCTCATTTTGAAAGTACAGTTTATGTGAAAGATTGATTTTGGAATAATAAAAGACAGATGGATTTAAAAGTGCACAGCAAATAGAAAAAAAAACTGTCAGTACAAAAGTCAGTGACATGCAAAAGATTAGGGAGCAACTGTTTATTGATACAACAACCTTTCCTTATCTCATCATAATCAATATAATGTAGCTGGAGCTACATCCCAGAGTAGTTAAACAGGTGCACTTTATATTCTGAACCCTCTTTGTCTCCCACTCACTTTTCCTACAGGCCTCATTGCTCTAATGGACCTGTTAGCTGTTCTGCCATCAGCATCGGACCATCGGCCATAGAGGACATCTACTAGATGGTGACTGTGATATGTTGTGGTCAACTTATTGATGTGGAAGTCAGATAGCAGCCTTATCATTATCTTATCAGAGGCATCTGCTTGCACAGAGGATCTGCTGTCCCGCTCCACTGACAATCAGCTCATTTTTATGCTCCCAATCGGTGCTCTTTGAAAGGTCGTAACGACTGTCATCATACCATGAGCTAATGAGGTTGCTGTCCAATCATCTCACACGCACACACACACACACACACACACACACAAAGGGGAATAACACAAACACGTCGCCTACCCATGTGCACATAGACAAGCAGATGTACACATACAAACACATGCAAGCACATTAACGCTCTTTCTCTCACACACACACAAACACACAGGGCTGGTGAGAGTGGAGAAGTATAGGAAGAGTCAACAGACAGCAGACAGTGGAGGTAAACGGCTGGCTCCAGTCTGGAAGAGAAACTGTTTGGGTGTTGTAAACTCCACCAACATAAAGTATACACGTCAAGCAGTTCTCGCAAAGGAACTGACCATATACATTATACATCTATTGCCTCAGTAAAACAACAGAAATATGTGTTTCTATACATGCAAGGAACTTTTTGCATTTTCATTACATCCAAAAAGCAATTTTATTAAGCTGTTTAAAGAGTTTTTGGTAAAACATGGATTACCAAAAATATCTCTCATATGGAGTCCTGATACGGTAAAATCCACACTTCCTTGTACCTTGAAAATTTTTATTTTAACTCATCTCTTCTCCCTCTCAGTTTGTGGTTGGTAAAAATCTAACAATAAATGTATCCGAACAATGAAAATTACTACTTTTTAAAAAATTGTACAAGCATAAGTTGACTTGATTAACCATTAAACATAATACAAACATAATAATGAAAAGAAAATCACAAATTTGTCAGATACTGACAGTGCAAAAATTACCTCCAAGGATCACCCAAAAACTGAATAACAATGAAAGAAATATGAATATGATGTGGAAATTTTTTATAAATAAATACATGATAAAAAATGTAAATGATAAATTCCTCTAATTCTTATAAAAATATAATTTTATTTAGTTGCATAGCAAACATTATCATATACTATACCTAAAATGGTACTCGGTAGTGATACAATTGGAATATTGATTTCAAACTGGAAAAAACTTGTTGTGTAACAATTAAGGGTTTTGGGCGTTTCTGGGAATATAATATTATTCTTTGGATAGGACAAATTTAATGACACTGATAAAGCAGGAGAGTGACGTGATATAGATAAAGATTTTATTCTGAAGATATGGACAGTGCAAGAGTCCTTTCATCAGGAAGCCAAAATGAAATAGAAGTTCAAAGTCACATCAAAAAATCAATAGACAGTAGCTCTGATAACACTTCACTGCCTCATGTTTGATTGTTTTGGTTTGTTTGTTTTTTTTGGAGCACCACTACTGTTGTTTTCTCCTCTAAATGCATCAATAACAAAATATGATATGCTGCAAATAACATTGAAAACGTGGAACAAAGTCTATCTAGTCCACACAATTTTTTTATTGTTGGAAAAAACAAAATGCATTCCCTCTAGAAGCCTTTTGCGTACATCTCATTGGGCAGGCAGCCCTGCACCACTGATAAGACTGACAACACCGACACCCTTATATTGCCTCATATCGCTTCTGAACTTGCAGATACATACACTTATTATCTGAATGAACTCTGGTTGAGGACAACTTAAGACAATTTGTAATAAAATTATAAGATATGATTACAAACTACAATGCTGACTGTGCGATACGCGCTGAAGATGCAGAGGAATTATTTAATGATCAGGTTTTATTGCTTTTGCTCACAGCTGAGAAAATGCCACTATCGTTTTCTCTCCCGTGCATCTGCCACAGTATGTGCTTCCAAACTGTTTGCACAGGCACATAAATTCCAGGGTTGCTTGAGGTTAATAAAACTTTTTTTGGGACTACTTTTTTCACATATTGTAACAATTTTGACTGCAAAGCCCAGATGGTGTTCTATTAAACAAGATTAATTTTCCACTCATGAGCTGACTGGCTAGGAGGCCTTTCCTGGTCCAACTATGACAGGTTGTAGTGTGTTCAGCTGGATGAGCCCTGGTGTTCATCACAGTGATTTATGCCTTACATAAAAAGACACTGACACGGATTTACTCTGACAAACGGACATACATAAAATCAAAATGTGTGTCCAGCTTCCCGTCCAAAACCAGAATAAGCTTTCCTGTTTAATGACACTTAGAATAGGACAAATGTTGGTCAGTGAAATTATGTTTATAATTATGGTAAATAATGTTCAACAAACAGCAAAAAAATGTAAAGCATTCAAGTTAAATTATGGTTCATGTCTGTCTTTCAGTGCTCTTTAATATGGTGTGTTCAGCTTGTATATACACTCTGCAAGTTATCACATGGAACATTTCACAAACTCACCAGTAGCAAAGAAAATAGCAAACAATATGTGAGACCCCAGCATTGGCATTTGGGTGAGTGCTGAAAGCACTTCGTCACAGCCCAACACACACACAAAAAAAGTGTTTTTCACCCTAAAATCATCAGCAGCTCACGGCTGAAGTTCATTGCCTCTGTGTCAAAAAAAAAAAAAATTGATTATGAAGAGGAAGAAAATTCCCAACATTTCATGAAAGGAGCCAAGAAAGTGAATGGTGTTCTGCTTTTCTGCACCTCACCTCCCTATCAATAGTGGCCTAGGTTGAGCTCCAAATAAAACAATCTTCCCTCTGCCTGGAACGCATCTTAGGGCTTTATTGTGAGCAAAGGTCTGCTGCAGCTGGCACTGAGAGGTTCGAGGCTGAAACAATCTTATCTGCCATCAGCTATAAATATTTGACAGAGAAGGGAGAGAGGGGGAGATGAGGAGAGAGGAAGAAGCATGGAGGAGGACAGGCAGCGGGTGGAGGTGTGGGGGTAGGGGTGGAGGGGGGCGCAGCTGGGGTCTTCAGGGGACCTTCTGAAAGCCCAGTGACAACTGCGCCTTAGAGATTTCTGACAAATTAAAAGTCAGGCCAAGCTGAGGATTTGCTGGTCTCTTCAGGCAGGAACAGATTAAGATGCACTTTATAGGCCTGTTTTTGGCTCCTAACTGGCCAGTTGAACTTGCAGGACAGCACAGACTGTACTCCTGTGAAGTTGCCATGCGAGCCCAAGCTCGTGATAAATCCTTACTCTGAGGTTAGCAAGCATGCAACCGAGTGTCTCTAGCTACGTGTTGCAATAGACGTGAAAATGTGACCTGACCTTTCCTGAGTAAGTGTCATCTTCCTTATCTGGAGGGATTCATGAGTGTTGATTACTCGCGTCAGTGCCGTCACTGTCTTTTGTGACAAACTCTTTCTGACACGGGGACCTCTGTGAACAACCTAAGG
This sequence comes from Acanthurus leucopareius, assembly GCA_029814765.1. Classification (NCBI taxonomy): domain Eukaryota; kingdom Metazoa; phylum Chordata; class Actinopteri; order Acanthuriformes; family Acanthuridae; genus Acanthurus; species Acanthurus leucopareius. The sequence continues at coordinate 16,607,139 of JAQMCX010000057.1, read as the reverse complement.
CCTTTTATGTCCGCCAGTCTCAAAGTTTAATTTTGTCATTTGGTTTAAGGACATAAATGTTTACAGTTGGTGACGGTGAGTGATAGAAAACTCCTTCTTTGGTGTCTTGTGTGTTTTCATGCATCTTCTTTAACTCAACCCAACTTCATTTCTCCTCCGTCTTCAAGGTGAGGCCTACTGGTGGCTTTAATAAGTTAAAGCCATAACATGACAGCGCCCCCTGGAGTAATGTAAGTATGACCATGTTCTTTCAGCCAAACAGTATCACACCTTTTTTCAACAAAACTCCAACTTTAATAACTTCCTTTACTTTCTATGTTCCTCATCACCATCACAAGCTCATTCCTCTGCATGGAAACACAGGTGGTACCACAAATAAACACTATAAAACCATCTGGACAGCTTTTATATTGGTACAGCACTCCCATAACACTCCTAATCAAAGGAAACAACCCCCAAAACACATTTCAGGTGGTCTGTGTGACTCTGTGTGTGAGTGGGTGGATGGAAGGGGGGAGGGGGGTCATTCTATTCTTACATCCCAACTACGTCAGATTTTTTTTTTTTTTAATTCATTCCATATTACCCGCCGACTTGTTCTGTTTCTCTCTCCAGCTCATGGTCCAAACCCTCACACAAAAGGAGAAGATTATAGGAAGAGTGGAAAAAACAAAACTAATTACTGGAGGTATTTCAACCAGCCAATGCTGCTTAAAATGCAATTACATGGGTTTAGAGCCCTGGCTGAGACTGGGGTGGCTGCAAATCTCACATTGGCAGACTTATTCTTAGTGTAAAATCTGACAGCAGGGGAAGAGACCTGGTGTGGACGAAGAGATAAGTATCATGTCGCAGTCACCCACTTGAAAGAAAGTTAGAGAGAAGTCAAGGTTTCCTGAATTTGATTAGGAGTTTTACTTCTACAATATGACTTTCAAAGGAAAAATTAGCTGATTTGAAAAATTTGTTTATAAGCCTTAAACTCCACTTCTGTCTGTCCACTTAATGTAAATCTATAGCTGATAACAAATAATCTTAGCTTAGAATTACATCAGAAAACAGGGTAACAGCTAAAAAAATCCTCTCACTTGCACATGGCTCTTAAAACTTAAATTGACGGCTTCTGTCTGGTTTGTGACTCGACTTGAGGATTAAATACGGACACATCCTCATGTTTACTGACACCATGCACTGTGAAGTGCTCCAACATGTCACGTTGTAGCATCTGTTTTTACAGTGTTTGTACCGTTGCCAACAAGCCAATAAACGCCCTTAAAACAAACAAATGTTCACTTTAAAACGTAATGAAATTCTTTACATCTTTACAAAGTTTTTTATTTTAAAACATCACAACACAGGTAGCGACATTTTACAAGGACATCTAGTCGTTTAATCACCAATTAACTACTGTAAACTATTATCTTTGGGTGAATGCACCTTTGAACGCTATCACAGGTGAGGAGACTCACACAAAGGGTGGTAAAGCCATAAAATTAGGGTAGCTATTTGACAAAAGGCAGATACCAGTCTGTATAAGGCAGAGGTGAAGGCTGCGCTGGGAGAGCTGATAAGAGAGGCTCATCTTTCCTCAAACCCCTGGCAGTTGGGAAGAGCTCTCTTTAAAGTCTAGATAGTTATCTGTGATAGCTCTCTTATTTTCCATCCATAATGTGGTGAGAGGATGGTGAAAATCTGTACCGTAAGACGTGCAATCCTTGTTATGCAGAGTCATTTTTCTCAGATGTGAAATAAAAAATATGAGTATAAAAAAAATTCAAAGGAATGAGGGATTTTTTGGAGTGGATTAATCTTGATGATCAGCCCCCCCAAGCACCCTTATCCTCCATCGAATTCATTCACGAGTAGGAGTTAAAAATCCGAACATTTCATAAGAATATCTACCTCAGCCAAAGCTTAACCTCTTTTCTAAGAGGGTCAGCTTATGCAATATGACAGTAAAACTACAACCATAAACTACTGTTTATGCCCCTGCTGTAAAAGAAAGGTGTGTTTCCTCTGCCCAGTTTACTGCACGTCCTCTGAAGTCTTTCCATCAATTCACAGTCTTTTATAAGATGGTCTGTAAAAACGAATCAAATGAAAATGTTTGGGAATAAAAAACAAACACAAGCCACTGTGCTCTCCGTGAATGCAGAGTTCATTGCACTGTTAAACCGAGGTATGACATTATCCTATATGACCTATTGCAAAAAAGTCCCTTAATGCATGAGTTTGCTTTCATGTGTTGAATCAGTTCTCATTTTTAACTCTTGAAATGGAAATACCAAATACAGTTTGCATCAAAAGCATCTTTCAGTGAGTCAATTACAGCTCTGTTCCATCATCTCCCACTTGGCAGCATGTGTTTAGGCTCAGATTAATCTGATGAGGAGAGGGAGAAAGTATGTTACCAGTTATTGAAAGTGACAAAGAAGCAACTCGCTCTCTATGAGGCAGCTCCTGTCTCCAGCTTGATGATATATGCTGAGGGGAACTGCTCCAAAAGCAACAAAAATCTGTATTTAAAGTGTCACGGAGCTATTAGAATTGCATTAAGAACCTGTGTAAATATGCCAAGTCCCTTGACAGCCTCAGCAGTGCAGAACAGGACTTCCTCCTTGAGAATGTAGTTGGAGTGCTGGAGGAGATGAAGCACGCAGGCTGGGGACTGGGAGGTGATTTAATACAGCTAGCATTTAGAACAACAAAGCACAGACAAAGCAGCCACTTGGACCATGCTTCAAAGGCCAGTGTGTTAAACACTTGCAGAAAGACATTCTTTGGACTCATGATCATTGGGAATAGCGGGAAAGAAGAATTAGGGAGGAAGTTGAGGAGGAGGAAGGGAGAGATGAAGAAGAAGAGAGAGCCAAACACACAAAACTGTCAAACTGATGATACCGCAGCAACATGAAAGGGAGGGGAAATGCGGCGTCCACTTTCATTGAGTTTCAGCTTAATCTGCCGAGTCCATCTTCTCATCCCGTCGTCCTTGTGTCTTCCTGTCGGCAGAGCGGCACACAGATATGCGCCGTTGCTTTTTGAATTAACGCTAATTCAACGCAGGTCAGCCATTGTCCTGTGGCGACAAATGACCTGACGCGCGCAGTGGAAGTGCTGACTCAGCAGCGGGTGTCGGCCCATCCTCACCCGAGCTCCACTCTGTCTCTCATCAGGTGGCTCAGTTCAGTTCCTGTACCAAATCTAAAACTCTGGCAGGTCGTTTTTTAGGCCTGCTGGATCAGGGCTGCTGGCACCGAGATCTAAGAGACTGCTCGCAATATAATGTGAAATAATAAACTTCCTCAAAGTATCAATTCTTTAAGTCAGAGCCCGTTTAGCATGTGGTTTATGGCGACTTTTTTTTTTTTAAATTAATGGCAGATAGGGACACGTCATTATTGAAAACAGATCAAATGTATCTGCAGTTCTATGTACTTGCACTGTACTCGCTCACAGTCACACCTTGGACAAAAGGGGTCACAGCTGTATTTTCTCTGATTGTATTACACAGATACGAGGAAACACTACATTCTAATATTCAAAGAAACAGATTCATGGCTTGAATATGGTTTTTCTCAGTAGAAGAATCATAGTTAAGATGTAAAAAGACAATTTAAATTCTATTGTCCACCACTTCAAATAAAATCGATTTCATTATGCACACAAAAGGGAATAAAAAGCTGAAGTTTCGCAATCTAGGCTGTCCAACAAATCTCTCTGTGTATGTGGGAGGTATTGAGGTATTGCTTTCTATTAGAGTCATCGTAATTTTTCATGTGCGCACAAAAATGTGCGTCATCTGCATTTAAAGGGGAAAAAGAAGACACTTTTACACATCTTTCAGTAACTCAACCTTTGTTCTGAATGCTACTGTAGGCAAGAACAGGGTGTTTTCTCCTTCTAATTATTTTACCAGTCCCACTTGCTGACTCTCCGAGTGATTAATCAAAGTTAGGAAAAGCCAACCATCAACTGGGGCATGTTTTGCATTTCCTTCTGCATGTGGAGGATCCGTCTAGGGCCTGGCTGTTTGGCCTTATTACAAGTTAATTGAAACCTTGTTTAGAAATACTAAGGTCAACATTTCCAGCCATGTTATCCCAATTAGTCTGCAATGAATCCCTCTGAAAAGGAGGTATTGAGTGGCCGACCCAATGTGCTACTTGAATTCCCAGCGGGACACCCACATTCAGGGCCTGGGAATAAGAGAGGGTGACTGGAGGGGGAGACATGAGAAAGGGGAGGAAGAAGGGAGGGTGTTGGGTACTGCCACTTGCCCGTTTCTCCTCTTCGCATATGAGTAACTTTATAACAGGAACTCTGTCTGAATGTAATCAGGCCTTCTTATACAAACATAAATAATAGCGAATATTACTTTGATTGTGTTTATGTTAACTCTGGTGTTAAGTTACAAATGTGTAACAATTCAAAGTAAATTAAAGTCCATTACGGGTGCACATTAAAGGAAATGTTACCACATTTTATGTGGATGTCAAATAATTTTTCATGGTAAAGAGCAAGCGTGCCTGGCGCCTAGTATGTTGTCAAAGAAAGCAGAGATTTTCCTGCTAGCTTGGCCTGCAGTGCCCACATGTTTCAGGATACTTTACATGTGACTTTTTGATGTTAAAACCCATGTTGCTGTGTATCACTACCCTAGTCTATAGTAATTACTTTGCTGGCCTAACATAGTGTAAGGTAAAAAAAAATCTTAAGTAGGTCTCTTCCGGTTTATCCTAAGGATCCTGGAGAAGGTGTCAAGTACATCTTTTTTTAAGGAAGGAGTACAGTAATGTACAACAAGGGACACAAAGACTCTCGAGGTTTGGCATGAGCAAACACATTCAACAAAAAACACCTGTGCTGTTATTGTTATTACTATAGCAGAAGGGCTCTAATTTTGTGGCACAGCGTAGGGTGGCGCACCCCACGCAGTGGTAATTTCGTCCGGCACACCACCGTCCGCAGCCAATTTGGCAATTTGGTAGACCGGGCTGTGCCTAGATGGGTGTGGAGGAGCACCAGGGGGAGATGTCGACAGATTCAGCTTGGCGCAGTTACACTTTTGTGCCAAAACACTGCGCGGAAGGTGCGCTGAAAGCCCGCCGGCTCCAACCTGGTCTATTCTCGGCGCAGGCGAAGCGCGCCCGGTGTAGTGGTAATTTGGCTGACAGGCGCTCGGTGCGCACACGTCACCAAAACCTCACAGGCAGATTTCCAGAGTGTCAGGCACATTTCAATGCAATAAACAATCACAGCAACCACTATTTAATGTAACCGTCTGAACCAGCATATACATTTGTATCTATATTAACTGTCCCGTCACATCTGATGTCAGATCAAAGACGTTTGTCACGCCTAATGGAAACTCAACTTGAAGGCAGCTGGAAGTGTGATGCAAACTAACGAGTTCACATCTCTAAGCACATCAGTTTCCTCCTGAGAGAAGTTTGGCCGTCTGGAGCTGCTGCTGCTGCTGCTGTTGTCTTCGTCCATGGTGGTGGCGAGGTGAAATTGGCACTGCGCCTCGCCCGCAGTGTATTTAAAGGCAAGGAGAGGCGTGTATTTGATTGGTGAAGATTACACTCGGCTGTGTTAAACCCACTTACGCCTTCTCTCCTCCCTCTTTGCCACTTGTGCCGGTGGGAGGGACAGAGGTGTGGGTGCGCTGCGCTGCGCCAGACAGCACCGTGCACGAAAATTGCAAAATGCCCTAGACACACCCCGTTGGCGCGGTGCAGGCGAGGCACAGGGCAGGTGCACCGCGCCTGTGCCTGGTCTATGAAAATAGAGCCCTGTATGTGTATGTGCTATTTTCTCTCTCTCTCTGTCTCTCTCTCTGATTATCTCCTGTGTGTGTGTGTGTGTGCACGCACTGTTTCTCTCTCTCTCTCTCTCTCTCTATGTCTTGCAAGTGTGTTTTCTCTCTTGCCCTCCCTGTCCCTGTGCGCTCTCTGTCAGTATCCACTAGTGTTTTCTGTGTGTGTGTGTCTGTGTGTGTGTGTGTGTGTGTGTGTGTGTGTGTGTGTGTGTGTGTGCATTGTATTCCTCTGTGTTATTAATAAAGATTTACTGACATGTTTAAAACATTTTGAGCTTTCCATTGCAGATATGTGACTGAACTGCTGGGGGGAGAGCAGTACGTCTCCCATTCAGTGGTCTTGCCGGCCTTACGCCACTTGTTCAGAGTTATGGAGCCCTCAGATGATGATCCAGTCTATGTTGTGAGGTTCAAGAAATCTCTTTACCACAGACCTAGCTCAACAGAAGAGCAGCACCAACCTCACATGACTGAAGATCACTACTGCCCTTGACCCCAGGTTTGAAGACCTTAAGTGTCTTCCCAAAGATGAAAGGTGTGAGGTGTGGGCTTCAGTACATGATCTGGTGATGGGAGAGACGCATGCACAACCACCACCTGCTGAGACAACAGAGGAGCCATCACCAAAGAAGAGGAGGATGTCCATCTTGCTGGGTTCTTCTGATACAGATACAGATGACGAGGAGGAGTCCATAGAGCATTGTCTGGAATACTTCAAAGCAGAGCCAAAAATGGACATGGAGGGGTGTCCACCACAGTGGTGGTCAAAGAGAGAGGGAGCACATGCCAGGCTGGCACCCATTGCACGCAAGTACCTGTCAACCCCTGCAACCACAGTGCCTTGTGAGAGGTTGTTCTCACTCTCAGGCCACATCATTCAAAGGAAAAGAGCTTCTTTGTCCCCTGATAACCTAAACAAACTGGTCTGCCTCAGTAACTGGCTGAGTGTAAAGAAGGACTAAGCCAAATTGTCTCTATGAGTGAAAAATGTTCAATGTTCTGAACTTTCAACAAAATCTTTCCTTGTTCTTTTTTATATTTGCACTGTGCATATGTGCACCTTTCTGAAACAGAACTGGCACAAAGATGGAACATATTTTTGTTGTTATCATTTATGTTACTAGTTCATACAGGAAATAATTGCACTTTAAGCTGATGTCTAATTTTAGTGGCCTTGATGGTTTTGATATTCAACCAGCACTTTAACATGTAGGCCTGGGTTTTATTATTATTTCTGTTAGAGGATATAAGAAAGATGCCTTTTCTGTGCCAAATTTATATTTCAAAGAAGAGAAACTGTGTTCAAAGTTAAAATAAAGCCATTAAAATAGTCTTTGAGTTTAAATACACTTTCTTTGTGTTGATTCTACATTAATTTCATGATTTTTCATAAATAAATATCCACTATAGGCTTAAGTAGAAAAAATGCGATTAATCGGGATTAATTACAGAAAATTGAGCAAATTACTTAGTTAATTTTTTTTGATCGATTGACAGCCCTAGAAAATAGCATTCATTTCTAGAAATAGCATCTATGTGCCTCTGAACAATGCAATAACATTGTTAACAGATTTGTGGTTTTTACCAAAGAGATAGTTGATATAAAAACTGCTTACAATATGTCCGGTTAACTATTCAAAGTAACAGGGAGGCATATTTGGAAAGAGACTTTTACAAAACTAGTATTTTCCATCTTTTGAGCACAACAGCCAAAATTCATTTGATGTCCGCAGCTAAGCAGGCAAAAATCTAAGAGGAGGCTCTCAGAGCTCCGACAAATAAATCCATATCAATCTGCGTTAAGTGACTTCTTATGTCATTTAGGTGAATCAACTATTTTGCAGATCAATCACGTGCTTTGTGTGTCAGCATCATGTCAGCAATGAATAATGAGCACAATTCCCTCAGCAGAGATGGGGATTGACAGCTGGGAGAAAATCAGTATAACAGAGTGCACCATGAGAGTCAAAATATTTATGCAAAATACAGTTTTTTGTTCATATTCATGGTAGAATTGGACATTTTTAGAGGATGAAAACATATGTTCGGTGCGTGAAGGTGACCAGTCATCTTTATGAAAATAGAAGTGATTTTAGGGTTTGTGTGCATGTCTACAGCGAGGGTTTTATTGTTGGTGACTATGTCTGAAAGATGAGACAAATCTAGTGTTCATCATGCCGTTTTCTTTTGTCCTCTTCAAAACATCTCCGGCTACTGGTTAACCTAGAAGTGCTTTGGACCTCCTGCCGAGGGGAGGAGGGGGCTATCGTCAGCATGTGTGTGTGTGTCTGCATACTGTGTGTGTCCGAGAGAAAGAGCAAGTAGAAGAGGGCGGGAGAGGCCATCTGCATTAAGAGCCTCATTACCAGGCGTGTCAACCAGGCATGCTCTCTATCAGCAACAGTGCTCAGAGACACCAGGAGATAATCTGAAAGAGAGGAGAGGGAGGAGGAGGAGGGCTAAAATGCAGAGGAGAGAAAAAGAGGGTGCACTGAAGTGCTATTAGACATTGGAGGAGACATCGATGACAGAGAAAGGATGACTGAGGACATGAGACAGAGGATGAGGTTGGAGGAGATTTAGTGCAGTGAAAGTCAACACAAACAACAAAAAGTTGAATGGAAATCGAAGCTTTTGAGAAAGTGTCCTTAGTTTCAGCAGTGTTTGTGCTGGTTTGAGCAGAGAGATGGTAACATGTTTGTTAAGGATGAACAGGCACTTCCTTTGTTGGCATGGGACTGATGTCAAAGATCCATGTACCAATCAAAATTCTACCGTCTTCTGTTTTTATTAGTCATAAGAAATGTGGTTTATAATGAAATTTTAAAACTGCAACAAATATGTTGTAGCACAAAATAAAGTTTTACTCGGTAATTTTAACAGCTCATGAAGATATAAAGTGATTTTATCTCCCAGAGACGTAAATAAAGCTTGTGCTGGATGTCCAATCACATTAACATAACACAATAGGCTGCAAATGAGTGAGCTAGTAACAGTAGGCTAACTCAACATTTGTTGGAGGTTGGAGATATTTTAGTCTTGAAACTGCAAAATATTAACTTGTAATGTTAGTAAAGCCTTCATCCATGACATGAAAGTTGTGCTGGTTGTTTTTCAATTTACAAATTCAGATATCAAAATTGGATCAGAATGGAAAGACGGTGAAACAATACACCTTTAGTGTGATGTACAAAGCCAAAATAACTATATCAATCAAAGATTGAAATTGTGGCTGTTCTGAGTTCTTAGAAGTTCCAAGAGAAGGTAGTTTTCTGGAGTTAAAGTGTTCATTAATGTGAATATTACCAGCCTGATTTGCATCAATGGATAGACTCACAAGAGACAACAGAGTGAAATTAATCCAGACAAGGGTTGTAATCCAACTGAGAAATCAACTTTTTTTTTTATACAATCATGTGACTTATTTTTATTATCACTGTCCTGCAGAAATCTCATAATGCAGCTTCAAAAAAAGCAAGTGAATCAGATAGGGTGAGAAAACGAATTGATTTCCCTGTTGATGTTTATTAGACTTTGGCAAAATCAAAGGTTCGGCCTAATCCTATGAAATATTTTCGTTTTAGGAGGATTTATGCCGAGAAAAAAGGGTTGATAAAAGGTCTCTTCAGAGCAACTACAGGTGTGTGTATAAGTTTATGGTAATGTGGATTTAACCAAGCTGAATGAGATGTGAGCTCACTTGAGGTATCACAGTAAATGCGATGTGAATCCAGAGTGAGTTTTTCTGCCCATCAGAGAAATCAACATTGTGAATTCATCCCGGTGTCCTAATGTTTGCAAAATATGTTGATCTCAGTCTTCTATGTTAATGTCAAAGCAGCCGAGCTTAGCTGAATGGATTTGATGGAATACACCAGAGGGAAAACTGTCTGACTTTCTCAGCCTGGGACCCAAATTCAGTCAGTGTATCCTGAAAATATATGAAGGAAGGGAAAAGAGGGAAGGAAGGAAGGAAATGAGAGAAATTGGAAGGAAGCACAAGGATTTAGTCTGGTTGGCTTTGTGCTGCAGTAACAGGTTATATGGCAATATTGTGTGTAGTCTGATAAAATGTGCAGATGAATGCAGATTTCTGATACATGAATGCTGTATTTTAGAATGAGGTTGGAATAAATTCACTTATTTGTTACTGCCAGAATGCCAGAGTCCCATATCAGTGGTGGAGGAATTTTTCAGAGCCTTTAAGTAAAAATAAAGTAGCAATACCAGATTAGAAAAAACTCACTTGCTAGAGATGTCATGATACAAGAAATTTGGTAGTCAATACTTTTACTAGTAAATTTTTTTTTTTTGATACATGATATGATGTTTATTACAGCACATGTATGCAAATGTTTTGTATGTGTTTGTAGCTCACCGTCATACCGTGTTTGTGAGGTTGACATTGGCTTGAAGGCAGCAAAGAATTAATAAATGACTTTGTGCCAAAGACACTGATCACATGACACCAACAGGTGTCTATATGTGTCTGTGTACTTGAGAGAAATCCCCTGGGTGCTAAAATTAGCCGGGTGCTAATTTAGAACGGTACTGTATCCTTCCTGTCAATAAGAGAGATGGGCAGAATTTTTGTTGTTTTTTTTTCTAGACACTTGGTGTTGTGTGGGGCAGAAGTAGGTCAGACTGCTGGCTTGCAGCTCTCGCCATCCCTTGATTTGAATGACGTCACAGTTATGGTTGATTGTTCCAGTTAGACTGTAGATTTGTGACTATAGACTGAATGTGGCTACCATATTACAACTCTCAATACATACCCAAAAATAAATTTATAGGTAATTAATCTGTTTATGATGAAAACTGACAAGTTATATTCATGACAGAAAGTTGATACCATGAAAAACTAAACTAAGTTATCTGAGTGATTATGTTTTCAATTTGGGGATTTTGCTCAAGGACTTTTTTCTTAAGGTGATGATGCCATAAAACATGAAGACAAAAAACTGAAATCTCATTCGAAAACCTTAGTAAAATGTTCCATTGTGAAAAAAATGACGTTGGGTATTTATATCCGTACATTCCGGTTAATCTGAAAACACTGTAGGCTACATTTTGAATGCATAAATAGATGAAACATGATAACAGTCTAATGTTTCATGACTCAGTGTTTCGTCCAAATACATGAGTGATAAGAATCAAAACATTTGGTTCAGTTTGTCTTGCATATTCAATTATTTACATGTATCATTGTTTATGTATTTGCTGGCGTATCCTCATTACAGTGGCGTGTTAATATTTGACTTGAGCTTTTCCCTGTGGGACTCAGCTGCCTCATACAAAGCACATCCTGCACTGTGCAAAATGTAGGTCCGTGCATGTGTGTGTACGCCACTGTGTGTGAGTGTTTCCTGGCTGTTTTGTTGTCAGAACAGCATTGATAATGCTGAGGAGAAAATCAATAGTTAATTCTACCAGGGACACAATAGCTGCTCTGCCCAGCTCCATTCTGCTGTGAGCTTAGACACAGAAAGAAACAGGGCATGAGTTGATGAATTGGTAAGTGTGTGAGCATGTGAGTTCATACAAGGGGTGCTTGTGTGTTTGCACAAGCAACTGCACCCAGACTGTTCCCTGTGCCTCAAAAATTGTAATATGGATGTGGAGGAAATAGAGAAAAATTGTAAGTTGGATGACAAACTTTTCAGGTGGGAGTAGAGCTCCCGGTTTGAATGCTCTCCCTATTTTTGGCCGCACTGTGCTCCAAAATAATCAGGTGTGTTTGAAAAAAAAAATGGAAATCAATTTAAGTAAATTTGTTTAATAAGATCACAGCAACATGCTGAGAGGCTTCAAAATGAAAACGAGTATCTTTTGAAGTCATGTCCTTTGTACTCCAAATTGTTAATTTCAGTGGGATATTTCAATAAGCAGATATAACCACTAAAATGACCCATCTTCACTCTGAAGCCCCAGTCCGGTGCAGTATGTCGGTTTCATTCCTCTGAACCTTTTTGAGGTTTCTCCCACATCAGCTGCTGCTGTGTGGGTAAATTGCTCTCCAGTAGCATTCTACTTTCAGCTTACCAAGTAGCTAACTTGAATAGTAAAGAGCAGAATGTAGGTTATCCCTTGGGAGTTTTGCTGCAAAACTCATGTTACTCATTCATTAAATTTACAGCTGATTTCTAAAACTTAATCTTTAGAAACAGCTAGTAAACAGCATTCAGAGTTGTCATACCAATTTGTCTTTTCCCAGTCCCAAAAAGCACCCCACTTTAATTATTTTTATCTCAGCACCTCTTCTGATAATTTTATTGATTAATCAGTCATTTGCTGTGTCTATAAAATGTCAGTGTTTTCAGATTTTAGTTGTTTCAGTATTTCACTGTTCAAAAGCCCAAACTATTTAGTTTACCATCACATAAACACATAGAATCAATCAAGAAAAGCAGCGCATCCACACATATGAGAGACTTGAGTGAGGTCATGCTTGGTGTTTTTGTTTGAAAACTAATTAATCAATCAGCAAAATACCACCAGTAGATCTGATCATTGACTCTTTGGTTAAGTGACTAATCGTTGCCACTCTACAAATAACATTTTCTCAAACACTTGTAGAATATATCTTAAATCTGTGTCAAGTTTTGTCTTAAAAAAAATTTCTTACCCATTTAGAAATCAGTATTTGACTTGTTTCGAATGTTTTATTAATATTTTGTTTGTTTGAATTGTTTTAAATTGGTTTAAATTGGTTCAGGCAGTGTTACACCTTATCCTCAGATAACTGAGGGT
>JAQMCX010000057.1:16534101-16594465 GCA_029814765.1 Acanthurus leucopareius | reverse complement strand
AAGAGAGAGACGCTTGCTGAATCAATGTAAGTCAGTCGGTGTCTTAAGGATTTACCTGTGATTGCCCATATTTCTCTATTTTAATCTTTATTCTTAACGTGATCTAAAAAGATGGAGTACATTTTTGCAAGGAGGATGAGGAGGAGATACCGGGAGAGAATAATGTATATCACCAAAGGTTCTCCTGTTTGGCAATGACAGAGCAGGAATGCAGGTGGATCACAAGCATGATGCCTGGATTAGTCTGCTCCTGTGTTTAATGTAATTGTCACTTAATTTTGTACTCCTTTTGTAATGGTGTATATGTGGTAAATAATTCCGCTTGCTGTAATTTGGTTTTCATTTATTTTATTGTTACTGGCTCAATAGCACCCTCTCAGGAGCTATAGTGTGCCACTGGGATCGGTGCCATGCTGTCAGTTCCTGAGAGGCGTGCACGAGATAGGATGTGGAGCACAGCAGGAGCGGATAAATGTTCATTTGTATGATGATCCTTTGTTTATTTTACGAATATATGTGAAGTATGAATTACTGGGATGTAGAGTGTGTAACGCATATTTCATATTACTCGTTTAAACATGTTTTTGAGGAGTTTGAGATACTCCGTATGCTGCTCCTTTTATAGTATGCTGTGTACGAGACACTGGAGCCAACTGACCAGAGTGTTTTCATGTTTACCAGGTACATATTTTGCATTTTTATCATGTTTTATTATTGTATTACTGTATAAGAATATGCTGTCAGTTCCTGAGGCGTGCATGAGTGTGCTGTGTACAATGTGCTGTGACAATGGATATCCACTTAAAACCTGGTACGAGACGCCGGAGCCAACTGACCAGAATGTTTTCATGTTTACCAGGTTGTACAATAAACGGCACAAATACGACACTTCAGATTCCCGACTTCTTTATTTAAAATCAACACAACGCAGAGTCAAGGGGTTTTTAACCAGCCAGTGACAGAGTGTGACTGAGCATGCTTACACTTTTCATGACACAGGAACAGATTACATCTGTCCTGCAAGGTGGTCCACACAGTGACATGCATCGTGGCCTCTAATGCGCAGCCCGGTGGCCCCTGCGCTCTCCCAATTGCTGTAAAGGTGACAGCGGCTCTGACCTTCTTTGCGCCGGGTCTTTCCAGCACACCGTGGCCACAGTGGCAGGGATCAGTCAGCCCGCTCTCACTTCGGCCATACATGCAGTGTCTTCCAGTCTAGTCCGACATACAAATGAGCACATAATTTTTCTATCAACACCTGACAGCCAGCTGGAAACGAAGCGAGGTTTCTTATCAAAATGTGGATTCCCCAGGGTACTGGGAGCCATTGACTGCACACATGTGCAGTTGCACGCACCAGATACCCAAGCCATCATTTATGTGAACCGTAAGGGAGTACACTCCATTAATATCCAGGTGATCTGTGACTCAAATTGCCTGGTGACACATGTGTATGCTAATTTCCCTGGGTCTGCTCATGACTCATTCATCCTGGCGAATTCTGTCATCCCTACAGTCTTTCAGGGGGGCACCCCTCTGGATGGGTGGCTGCTAGGTGACAATGGCTGTTTTTGCATCATCAGCCTGTGGAGGTCTGTTCGCATTACCATATATTCTGGTACTGTGAGCTTGGACCTCCCGGACCAGAACATCAGTTTGCTCCAGGGAGAAGTTTGGCAGCCTGGAGCTGCTGCTGCTGCTGTCTTAGTCCATGGTGGTGGCAAGGTGAAATTGGCACTGTGCCTCGCCCTCAGCGCATTTAAAGGCAAGAAGTGGCGTTCATTTGATTACATGAAATGCATGATTGATTATGAAGATTACACTCGGCTGTGTTAAATCCACTCACACCTTCTCTCCTCCCTCTTTGCCACTTGCGCCGGTGGGAGGGACGAAGGCGTGGGTACGCTGCACTGCGCCAGACTGCGCCGTGCACGAAAATTGCAAAATGCCCTGGACACACCCCGTTGGCACGGCGCAGGCGAGGTGCAGGGCAGGTGCACCGCACCTGCACCTGGTCTACGACATTACAAATGCAGAGATCAGGGAAGTTTTGTCATACATAATGACAGCTCAGGTGCTGGAAGAACAACAGATTTTGCTGCAGGAGAACTAAGCTTTTTTTGGCTTGACATAGTGCGCACTGCCCATGTATGGAGCGCTCAGTCCTCCATGCAGCGGTCGCAAGCTCGACTCCGACTCTGACCATTTGCTGCAGGTCACTCCCCCCTCCCTCCCCGTTTCCTACCACTCCTTCAGCTTTCCTATCATTAAAGGCAAAAAAAGACCCAAAAAATATATTAAACAAAAAAAAAACATCAATTGGAAATCCACATAAAACGTGGTGAAATTTCCCTTTAAAGCCATTTTATCCTTTCATCAATCTGCTGTTGAGAAGGGACATTAAGCTACACACAGCATTTGTTTATGTAGCTATAGAGCAGGAAAAACAATTGTGTGCCATGAAGGTTGTCATGCGGGGCTTCATTCCAACTAAAGGCTTTATCAGCTGATTTCACTGATTAGAGGAGGAGAAAGAAGAGGAACTTATCATTGAAATCAGCTGGTCAGAATGGAAACCAGCACACTTGCAGCCTTCAGTGACACATGATTGCACATCGTTTTTACAGAGCTTGGAGCAGGTTTGAAAATGCTATTTTTTGTGGTTTGCAATATTACACGTATAATATGTGTGGTTCTTATGGTAGAACATAACTACGTGTTGTTTTAAACGTGAGTAATGTGAGTAACAGTTTGATGACAGAGGTTTGATTCAGTTCATGTGCTCTAATCAAAGCTGTGCGTTCCTCTTGTAACCCAAAGCAGGTGTAAACAGAATTAAGTAATAATCCACATGACCAGAGCAGCAGACTGTGGCCTCGTAAATCTGCATAACTGTCAACGCTTTTGATAAGCTCTTTTTTTATGCAGGTTGTTTTTATGCTCTGCTGTTATTTATTTGCGCTAATTTACAAAAACATGCAGGCATTTTTATAAAAATCTACAGCCTTACGTGCAAGGTTGTGTTTACCATCTTAGTTTAGTGTGTTAGCCTATTTAACAAAATGTACAGCAAATAGGAATGTCACTTGTTTTTCAGGTATTCGGTTGTAAACCAAAGTAATAGACAAATAAAGAGTTTGACCTGATGGTGGCATTAGGTGTCAAGGTAAAGGATCACCAAAGGTTTTTCACCCTAATTCATCCTAAGGGGGACATTTTGTCTCTATCAAATTTCATGGCAAACAATTTTACAGCTGTAGACATTTCACTGAAAACAACATATTTTAACCTCTTGGTTGCGCTAGAAGAACACTCAGGGAAGTAGTTCTCAGTAGTTCTTAGTGCTCAGCATCAGTGTCCAAAAGGTCCAGTGTGTAGGGTTCAGTTCTCTCTAGCCATGATATTGCAGATTGCCTCTCTTCCCCCCTCTAATCATGTAGAAAAACCCATGGAAACCTGCAAAACTTGCAAAACACTTCAACGCCCCCCTCTTTAATGCCAGTGTTTGGTTTGTCCATTCTGAGCTCCTCAAGAAACATGGCAGTGCTACATGATGGACTCTGTAGAAGGGGACCCACTCTCTCTCTAGAGATATAAAGGGCTAATTCTGAGGTAGAGAAAACACAACAAAAACACATCAATCCACATCAACACATGCACCCCCCTAAATCCTATACACTAGACTTTAAATGTCAGTACAAAATTTGGTGACAATTCATTTTGTAATGGCACAATTATTTCACAGTATTAGTACAAACTTTTATCTATTTGTTGTACTAGTTAAAGGATCAAGAAATCACCAAAGTATTTAGTACTCATCCCCTGGGTAAATTAATGTCTATTAAAACTATCAATGTAGATTTTTCAGGCAGAGTCAAAGAGATGGAAAAAAGCTTAACTGTGGTTGCTGCATCCATTAATGTAATAATTCATATAAATGCAATATAATAATAGGATAATTCAGCACAAAAGCAGAAATATTTTTGCATGGCGGCCCAGTTCACTAGTACACTTACTGGGCAAGTGGTGGTGCCTTTGCTCAAATTTTCCTCTATTGCCATTAGATACTTAAGGCTCTATTTTCGTAGACCAGGTGCAGGTGCGGTGCACCTGCCCTGCACCTCGCCTGCGCTGCGCCAACGAGGTGTGTCCAGGGCATTTTTCAATTTTCGTGCATGGTGCAGTCCGGCGTGGCACAGGGCACCCACGCCTCCTTCCCTCCCACCGGCACAAGTGGCAAAGAGGGAGGAGAGAAGGCGTGAGGTGGTTTAACACAGTGTGATCAGAGTGTAATCTTCACCAATCAAATGAACGCTTCTCCTTGCCTTAAAATGGGCTTTGGGCGAAGCACAGTGCCAATTTCACCTTGCCACCACCATGGACTAAGACAGCAGCAGCAGCAGCTCCAGGCTGCCAAACTTTTCCCAGGAGCAAACTGGTGTTCTGGTCCAGGAGGTCCAAGCTCGCAGTACCAGAATATATGGTAATGCAAACAGACCTCCACAGGCTGATGGTGCAAAAATTCAGCCTGGCAGGAAGTTACTAATATTGTCAATCAAGTTTTCCCAGATATTCTGAGAACCGCTGCCCAATGTAAAAAACGGTTCAATGATATAAGGAGAAGGGCCAAAAAAAAGTTGTCAAAGCAAAGAAGGCACGCGGTGGCCACCGGGGGCGGCCCCTCCACCAGCCTCACGATGAGCTCAGTGGAGGACACCGCGTCCTCCACCCTCTCCATGATAAGTATCGAGGGCTTTGGTGGGGTTGAAGTTGGGATTATGGGTAAGGCAAACATATTTTTCTACTAATGAAGACACTCACATTTAGTAACCTATATTTAAACCCCGCATAATAAAGATGAGTGGTGTGGACAAATCACAACATGAATACATTGTATGTGCCGAAACCTGCCTGTGAGGTTTTGGTGACGTGTGCACACTGCGCGCCTGTCAGCCAAATTACCACTACACTGGGCGCGCTTCGCCTGCGCTGAGAATAGGCTAGGTTGGAGCTGGCAGGCTTTCAGCGCACCTTCCGTGTAGTATTTTGGCATAAAAGTGTAACTGCGCCAAGCTGAATCTGTCGACACCTCCCCCTGGTGCGCCGCCACACCCATTAAGGCGCAGCCCGGTCTACCAAATTGCCAAATTGGCTGCGCACAGTGGTGCACCGGACGAAATTACCACTGAGCGGGGTGCGCCACACTCCGCCACCCTGCACTGCACCACGAAATTAGAGCCCGTTAAGTGCTTTCTACCAGGAACCAATTGAGGTAGATAAGTAAGGATCAACAACAGATGCCATGATGGCATTGTGTATGTGTTGTGTGTGTGTTTGTGTGTGTGTAGAAGATTAAAGTGCTGAAGTAAAAGATGAAGTGATCTTTTCTAAAAGCTTTGTGAAGTCACTCACATTCCTACTCTGATGAACCCCACTAGAGTCTTCTTGCATGTTGTAAAGACAGCACAAACACTCTGATGACTGATTACAGTTCTCAGAACAAGTTGCTGCATCTGGAAAGGAGCAGCAACGTAATTTCTTAAAAATATCAAGAAAATTCTTTTCGACATTTTCATTTGATTGCGCTCCAAGAAAGAGATGCTGTTGGAGTTCTGCTTACAGTTGTGTAGTATATTACCCAATGCTGCTTGAGTATCTTGTAAGTTCGTAAAACACCAAAATGTGGCTGATTGCAGCTCATCTGCTTTAGGATAAGCAGTCTCACATAAACATGATTAAAATGTTCAATGATCTTAACAGCTTTGGTGCATTTGAAATGGCAAAGAATACTGAGCATAAGAAAAAATTATCAAAACAAGTTTATTTAAAGGGACAATGTGTAAGATATGATGATAATTTGCTTAAAACATTTTGAGAAAGGTCTTACATTATTATCAGAATTTCAAGAAGTGAAAGATCTGTATTTTGTTGCAAAGATATCAACTGAAGTAAGCATGCTGACCAGCTAGCCCCACCCCTTCCTATCTTTAAGTTTACTTGCTTTGTTAACGCATAGGAAGACCACCTTTATTCCAACATAACAGAGACAGAAGAAACTCACCAAATCCTTCAGGGTTTGTCTTCCCATTGCAGCAACAATAACTAAGCCTTGTTTGGTTGAAATAAAATGTTTAGACACCATGTCAGAGTTAAAAATCCCTGCTGGTGAAGTGGGGTAATCTTGCTTCTCTGCCTTTTTATGAATCTTCTGTTGCCTCTTGCTGTCCTGTGAAGGCCAGTCACCACAGTCAGACTCCTGGTTGGGGCCACAATAAATCACTTCAGTGCTGTAATCCCTCGGTCTAATCTTGGAGACTGTTTCAGTCTAGGTCTGGCTGTGCTCTCCAAGAGGCTGCACAGCACTGTTCCATTGCCCACATTGAAACACCAACACTTGTTGGACAGATCCGCCAACTATTAGGCAAGTGGCCACATGGATAACTGAGCTAACAAGCTGACAGCAGCTACTATACATCCAAGAGAGCATCAGCAAAAAGTATACGAAAAAGAGGTTACTTTTTGATTTACTACCCCTTATCTTTCACGTCGTCCCTTTAATCGCAAAATTATTTACCACTTCCCTGCATCCAACCCCAAAATCTATATATCTGAAAATCTAAAATAAACCATTATGCTTCTATGTGAAAAGATTACCTCATAGTCCATGTTATAATAAATGTATTTTATAAAGGAGTGTTGTAAAGAAAAATGAGGCTAAATGGGTATGAGCTCAATGAAGTATACGACTTCAAAGTTATTAATGTTAACTTTCTAAAAGAAAATATTTTTGCTGTAATTCTTCTTCAATTGAGTGAAGCCAGAAGCTTCCATCACAGATGAGGCGCTACAGCATGAGCAAGGACCCTGTACGAGGGCTGCTTATGTAAGTGCAGCATGGGATGGAGGGCAGGCGGTCCAGCAGTAATCTATATCAATATCTCTCTGATGTGAGTAATAGCATGGATTTACAATGAAGCAGTTATGGGGAGCTCCCTGCTGTGGTTTCACAGCTTCCACAAACACAAGCAGACAGTGTCATTGCTTTGCCTTCAAGCCAGCCATGTTGAGTACCATGGGCTTCTCCTTTCACTGCATTTACACTCCAAATACACAGATCACTGCGCAAGGTTAAGAAAGCAGGGCCTGTGTATTTTGGCAGGTGGAATATATGCTGGAAAAGCAACAAATCCGCTATATTTAGTTTTTGATGGCTGAGGGAGCAGGGAGGACCAAGGCCTGCCTCTGTAAACTCTAGGACTAAAGGAAGGAAGGACAGATCCATCAGGACAGGGGCAATACAGTGAGATGCGAACCACATGCTTGCAGCAATGCCAGCACAGATAGTGGCAAGAGTCAACCTTGGAATGAATTATAATGATGCACAAATTAAAGTTTCGGCATAAAACCTTTGGAGTCTGTATCAGAATGTTGATATATACAGACCTGTCATTTATATCCTGCAGGGCGTGCTCATCCCAACCTCCCACCAGACAGTGACAGAATCAGGGTTGACGTCTCTCTTTCCAGCCCACAGTTCCACAGAGCGCGGGGCCCGGCCCGGCAGATTTACGGCCGAGTGTGGAAGCAGCAGCTGGCTGTGCCGCACGAGAGGGAAGCTAATCTTGTTTACATTCAATCTGCCATTTCCTCCCCTCTGAAACCTTGAGAGAGCAAAGTCATGTAATACTTGTATTAAAAATAAGTGTAGCAGAAATGGGCCTACTGGCAGCATGCAGAGCGAGAGGCTTTTGTGGCCTGGCCAAGAGGGCCCTGCGGCGAAAAGCAATCGATACATCCAATCTTCCAGCACGTACTCTTGAATAACAATAACCCACATTTAGACCTGCACCACAAGTCCTCGACCTGCTCCAAAGAAAATAAAGGAGCCTACTTTCTGTGTCCATGTCGATTGAAGCGGGGTGGTGAATATGATGAAATGTAGCATTTGCTTGTGTGTACTGCACTGTGTGTGTGTGTGTACTTGTGAATTTTACTGTGTATCTTAATATGGGGTAAAGAAAAATGTAATAACATGATCATTTCACATTGCACAGTACAACAGATCTATCACAGTGCCTCAGTGCGACAACTTATGATTTTAGTATTATGGTTATTAGAGATACTTGATGGTTATATTTGGTAAGACGGCAGTTGTTAAACTCAGTTTGAATTAAACATGGCAGGTTATTCGTTCTGTAAGTCTGCAGGATACAGGGTTTAGGGTCAGTACAACTTCAATTTTCTTTATGAAGCTCTTGTATCAGAATAGCTCTGCCTGGGGCCTTGTAAACAGTTTTTGGTTTTTCATAGTGGCAAGATGCTTGTTTGGCTGACTGCTGGGTGTGTGTGTGTATGTGTGTGTGTGTGTGTGTGTATGTTTTCTCTCTGTAGCAGATGCTGGCTGTATTGGGGGTGAAAGCTCTGCCAGAAATAAAGGGCTACAGGAAGAAACAAGCAGCCAAAACTGCAGCCATCATAGCCCTCTGGTGTGCTCTGGGGTGAAACAATTGAAACTTCTCAAGAAGGTGAGAGGCAGTTCAGAGCACAAAAGATGATTTTTTTAAGAGAGAAAACCTAAGATTTCACTGTAGCAGTGAGTCACTGGCTTGGAGTGCCCACAGCACAGTGGGGAAGGACACAGAGGAAGCACACCACTGCTGCAGTGGTGTCAAACCCAGTTCCTAACCAGCCGTAGCTAACCATAAGTGAAAACTATGGCAGGGAGTACACCTCCCTCAGGTGCCATACGCCTTTGATTTTTCCAGGACTGCTTACTTTTGCCCAGAATCCCAAAGCTCCCCTCCCTTTACTCATGGAAGTTTGCTGAATTTATGGAAGGTCTGGTGCCACAGCAGCACTTTTCCCAATGAAGGCACAAAACACACTCACACACACACACACACACACACACACACACAAACACACACACTGCATGCACATGTGTACAGAAGGATGCAAAAAAAAAAAAAAAAAAATTACATCTGACTATTCAATGAAACCAGCTGCAGCCACTCGAGTTACCACTTTCACTCTTATTCAAGGTTTGAAAAGAAACAATCAAATTGTGGTAAAACAAAAAAGGTGAGTTGAGGAAGAGTTCATATCGCATAAGTGATGATTTTGTGTGAGTACCTTGGCAAAAACACAAAGCTGATAATGTAAGCAACAAATGAAAGGAAATAGGAATTAAAAAAAGGAAAAAACAGAACGGAAAAGCGCGTTCTTTTTAAGGAAACTAAATTTCAAACTGAAACCATGCAATCACCACATTAAAGGGCTTCCATTCTTTAGACAACCACTGGTATGTGGTGTGGATGCCAGGGCAGTGTTTTCCATTAGATTTCTCTGTTTTTTCAGTTGATCTGGCAAATTAACTTACAACAGGCTGAACACAAGATGCAGCCTGGAAAGGAGCATAGCAGCAAATTGCATTTATCAAAAACACTCACTGGGACTGTTTACTTTATGTGATCTAATAAAAAGAAGCTCATGCTGAGAGTGTTTCAGTGATTGCACATGGATAGAAGAGAACAGTAAGCCCCAAGTACAACTGCCCCAACCACATGAAGAAGGGCCACATTTAAACTCCATCACCGTCATTTGTTTATCACTTCAACTTATTCATGGTATCTTTGTGAGACAGTTTTTCCCATGCTGGCTCGTCTGATGGGGATGTGATTGCTCACGCTCATTGTCGCATTTTTCAAGGATAAACCAGGCTTATAAAAGCTGCAGGTCATATCCTCACTGACCATTTCACACTCCTAAATTTACACATACACAGCTTGTTCTTTCCAGAAAAAAAAGTCATATTCCATTGGAGGCCAACCTTCTGGCACACACTTTTTTTTTGTTTCCTACCGCAGGTTTTATAGAGCTATGCCATGGGTTCAGCAAGAGAGGAGGCAATGTGTAAGGCAGGCATATGGTTTACACAGGAGCATTCTCCCTCAGCCGCCACTTGGTAACCCTCCCAAGAGATCATATGAACTGGTCTCAATAAAAAGTAATGTGGCTGTTTCAGGGCCTTCATCCCTCCACCAGGGAAGATTTCTGTGTAAAGATGTAAAGAACATACCTACATGAGCTATAATAACAGTGGGATTCCCTTCATTTCCTTTCAGGTGTTTCCAGAAAATGTATAATTGTCATTACTCAAGCTTTTGAATGACATCTCTTGTCAACCAAAAGAGCCTTTTTTGGCTCAGACGTGACATCTTACGAAGGACAAGGGAACAGGATCAAACAGAATCATCAGTGTAAGAAAAAGGCCTCCAAATAGGTCAGTGGAGCTTGGACAAGAACAAGGATGACCCTGTAAAATGCATCACCATTACACGTTATTATCCAGTCGGTCTCTCCTCCCCTCATAGCCTTGACGGAGAAATACATGATGAATTTTGCAGATTTATTGGCTGTAAATCAAAAAAAAAAAATGCTCCCTCTCACCCCTCTTTTCTTTTTAAATTAGTCCTGTGTTACATATGTTAGACCTGAGGTTTAAAATGGTTTATTGTACTATATATATATTTATATATTTTTTCCAGCCATACTAAAAAGAAACCCTCCCTAATGCTTCACCTTATTCCCAGTGTCTCAGTCCACCTCAGGAACTGCCAAAACAGGTTTTTGAGGGTCATGGTCCTGCAGCTTTTATGGATGTCTTTAAATCATCAAGTGCTTAGCAAAAATGGATAAGTGTCCAAAAAGTAAAACAATGCAGCCAGGTAAGTAATGGTGCGACTATGCTCTATAGACTGTAGACCACCCAGCCGGCATCAGCAGCAGGCCCGGCTTTTGCAGCTGTTCGGTTCTACACCAGAGGATGATGGACCTCCAAGCAGTGGTCTTCAGTTCTGGTTAGAAACATCACTGGGGGCTTCAGTGGATAAAATGTCCTTAAATTCAGTAAAAAGGAAGCTGTTTCTGATGAGTTGTTTTATGCTTTCTCCATCCTTTTTTCCTCTTGCTATTTTTGTCCCTCCATTGCTTGAAAACATAATTTGCCATTTTTACTGGTCCCTAAGGGGAGAGTTTCTTATCTCCTGGCCTCCTCCACAGCTCAGAGGTCAGGATCAGCTGTGGAGCAGCACTCCTGGAGCTGATAGGGATTCAATGCCTTACTCAAGGACCCTTAGCAGGGTGGAAGCCTGCCAGCATGGAGCTCGAAGAGTTTCTTATCCTTAGGCCACTTTTATTTCCCTCCTTTTATTGTGCTACACACACACACACACACACACAGTTTTGTGTGCATGGCCTGTTTTCTATCATTTGCATATTTTGCTGGTTTGTTTCTTTTTCATTAAACTTGGTAGACCACAGTCCTGTGTATCCCCTGACCTCAGTCACAGCACAGCTCATCGCCCACAATGAATTCTCCACTGACTAACCACCCACAGGGGAGTTAAGAGTTGCTCTCTGACCCCCTCAGAGGAAAACTAGCCAACTGCTTTGCAGAGGCAAAAAGGATAAGATGAGTGGAGCAAAGATACGCCAGTGTGGGAAAAGTGAAATGTCCTCAGTCTGCAGCAGGCGCCCTGACCACAAACTTCTGTCAGAAACATGAAGAGTGCATATAATGAGAATTAACTGAACAGCTTGAAGATTAAAGCTCCCTGTCTCCTATCCTCAGCATATTGTCTCTCTGGAAGCTCTGGATTGCTCCCTTAAGGTAGACTAGATTCTCACAAGATTAAAGCTCATGGGGGGCTGTAAAAGTTACGCAAGAACTGCCTGCACAATGTAAGCAAAGACTGTGTGGAAATAAAACCTTCCAAATTCTACTGCTTCCAGCCTTTTGTTTGCATCAGAGAGGTTAACTTATAGCGGTGAAACCACTGTGGACACGAATGATTATCATATGCCATATTCTCCAAGGGAGACCTGATTTTATTATGTTGACTTTTAGAGAGTGGAAGGCCCAATGGAATCAAAGCTCACCGTCAAATGTCCAGCCGGGCCAGAACCAGCTAGTTTCGCATGACCTTCCCTGTCACAGAGTATATTCCCAGCTTTCATGTCCCGGTGGATTTTCCTCATAAAATGCAGATAGCACAAGCTCTTCAAGGTTGATTTGAGGATGTAGGCTATCTCATCCTCATTGAGCTGTGAAGCAAAAACATACAAGGATTATTTTTACAGTGATTAAGGAACTCCAAAATATCAGATGCTAAGATGGTGATTGTGAAATATAAAAGCAATAAACGCAGTTTAATTTGGTTTTTAGTTCTGGAGCAACAGGTGTTGTCATTGGTGGTCTGACTTAATTTTAGTAGTTATAAAAAATGTGGAAGAAAGCTGTCATGTTTAAAATCATTTCATCTGTTGCCTGTTTTATTTTCAGTGTTCAGATAGCAAGTTTGGAAAAAGAAATGGCAGTTTGTTTGCCAATTCAACTTCAAAATGCCTGAAAGCAGCGTCTTAAATGTGCCAGTGTAGATGGTGAATGTTTTCTTTACTTAAACCCACTCCTACGTATGCATTCACACTTAATTATAGTTTCTTCTCACAGTTTCCTGCTTAATGTCACTCAGTGTCACAGCCTTTAAACCTTTATCCCATTTTGAGCCACCCAGTCCTGCAATAAGTTAGCCCTTTGACATGTCAGCCGGCCAGTTGCCCAAACAGTCCACCAACCAGTCCAACAGTGGCAAACAAGTGTAAGAAGGTTTATGGATCTCCAGGCTGATGACGGGCTGTTCAGGACATGAGTCACACACACCAGAGTGGCAGTGGCAGGGAGCGAGGAAGGCAGGGATGCATAGAAGATGGGGAAATTCCCATTTAGGGATGGCCAAGGAAAAGGGCTCGGCCAAGCGCTCCAACAGAATGTGCACTTCATTAGTGGGAAAGTGCCTGAGAGAACCAGGCCGGGCCAAGTACTTTGAGGCTCGGGGAAGAGCTAATAAAAGTACAAGCCAAGGAACCATTCAAGTACACTTAAACCAAGAGACAGAGCAGTGCAGCAAGACAGCGGAGGTCTCGTCAGAAAAATGACCTGAGAGACATAAAGGCTTGCTACATTATTCCAGTGGTCAGGTTTGTCTGTGTGTATGGCATCATCTGTCAGAGTCGACAGAGGGATGGAGTGTCAGGACAGAGACATGCAGCACAAACAACAGTTTCTAAAGCTATGATTCCCAGCTGAAGAATATAAGTTCTATAGAGAGGATCTGAGGATTTAAGGAATTTCTGTTTTCTCTACAGCATCTAAATATCCAGATTTTTGTAAATTCCTGCCTTTGCAGCTGGGCTGGAACTACACCACTCACACCACTGCAGTGCAGGGACCCCCAGCGCTGTAGCTTAACACGACCCCAGCAACAACCCAGCTGTTGCATAAAACCCAAGCTGTTTCACTGCCTTTGCACACAGAGCTGCACTTTAACCACACCTCACTGCTTTGACTTATGTTAAGAGAATTTTTGTTGAAATACCACAAAGACCTTTAGAGATACAATCGTAAAGAGGACAAAAGTGAGCAAAAATATGGAGTGGAAGTTGAATATTTATGGAATTCTGAAGTAGCTGGAATGAGACAGGCACAGGATAGACACCAAAGTTGAGGATGTGATTCAGTGTATCTTTTATTACAAGGGAGACAACACACGCTATGATTCACACACTCGTGTAGACACGCAGTAAAAGGCTCAGAGGGATCATAAACAGTTTGTGTTTTGGTTGCTTTTGATGCCCTGTACACAAAAAAGACAGGATGGCTAAATATTTATAGACAGGACCTCCCTCCTCACCAGCAAGCAGACTTTGGCCTGCAGAGGTTGGGCCTGAAACACGCAGCACCTGGACAGTTACAGATCCCCACAGTCTACTACAACTACTTGGACGCACCATGCACCACAGGAGCCTGCTTCCCCTACCCTGCAGCTACAAGGTCCTTCACTTCCATTTCTCTCCATGTACTTAGCCCGTGTTTATTCTCTCAAATAGTAACAAAAGGACGGGGCCGCCGAGAACTGTATCTTTTTACAACGTGGTGACATCACTAGTAAAAGCGAGCGAGGTAAACACGCAAAACTCGGGCTCCTGGTCTTCTAGGTTTACAGTTCCCTGCCTGTCCATCCAGAGGGGCCCAATGTAACCCCTGGTGACCCCCGTACCGCTGTCTGACTCCTGGTTGGGGTCAGGAACATTGCTCACGTTGGTTTCACAGCCCAATGAAATCACCCCAATGGACACGCACTGCACTATGCTGTTAATGTAGTCAGTGAGGAGATGGGAAAGAATGTGTTTTTTCTCACTTTGTGCTGTAACACAAAGCATATGAATGAACTGCTTGCACTTACAGAGTGAGTGAAAAGATAATTGAGGTTATGATATCATCCAGTAATTGATAAAGATAGCGGAAACCAGCTGGAAACATAAAGGCAGGGGACACAAACAGAAACTATTGGAGAGCATCATATTTTGGGGTCTTTAAGGACCTATGAGGATAAAGGGATGAATGTGTTTTATATTATCATTTAATGTACTTTATATAGAGCTTAAATTAAATATAATCATCACATCTTTTGATCAAAAGTCAAACAATTCGTTGATTTGACAAATGGCCTATCTAAGTAAAGTTGCAGTTACACTTGTCATTTTAATATGAGTTTTGATATTTGATCATATAGATCTTATAGAGGGAATTTCTGGTTAGCCACATTTGGCCTGAAAACACCAGCTTTGCATCTCATGTGGTTGCATTTAATTAAATCTGTTCGTATTTTTCTCCATCTCTGTATGTTTCTCAGATGAACAATGTGACTGGACAGTGTCCAGACAGTTCAGTTCCAATGAAACCCGACCACCTCGGATGTGGTCTCGCTCTTTGCAATGGGAGCACAATTGCACTTGGGAGTATCCTCGATCTGTCAGTCTGTGCATTCTTGCACAGTGAATGGCAAAACTTGTTTAAATTTGATCAGGAATCAGGAATTAGGAATCATTTCTTAAGCTGAGTCAGCATTGGTCAACAGCTGTTACAGTGGTGGCCTCGACAAACACTTCTGCATCATGTATTTTCATTTGAGTATCTTTCACAGCAATGGCTGCCACCATTTATCTGTTGCATTAGAGGTGAAGGATAAGAGAATGGGACTTGACTATAAGTGGAGCCAGTGTGGATCAGCTGATCTCCAGCTGTGTAGTCATAGACACAGAGCTGGTTTCTGCTGGTTACTGGGCCACTGGGCTGCAGTCAGTATTATAATGAGGAGCATTTGTCTCTGCTTCCTCCCTGCGGTCACTTTGACAGCATCTGTTGACTGTTGCTGTATTCCCACCCCCAACCAAAAGTCCCAGATACACAACAGCTAAATAAAAACACACAAATTAGCCATGTGGACCATGGTTAAAAATTTCCTGCTTCTCAGCCCAGGCCAGCTGCATTTTGCCAATGTTGTGCTGTACTTTTTGCTGTAGTACTCAATAAAAGCCCACATCATGAGCTCTGTTTCCCCAGGGAGTGAACTTCAGCCCGAGCAACCATATCCTTTGTCACCTCACATCTCTACAGCGTAGAATAGACTCCAATGGATCAGCACAGAACTTGGATGTTAATTTTATTTTTCAGGTTGTTATTATTCCAAAAACACTTTTAGCAAGAATGACATCATCCTACTGACCCGGGTTGTGTGCACCTTTATTGAACCTGCAATAGCAGATTTCTTTGGCAACATAGAGGCAGCAGAAACAAGCTGTGTGTGTCAGCTTTTAAGTTGGTTTGGTAAACTTGTGAGCAAACAGATGCCCATTTTCAGAGATACGGAACAACATCAGCAATCAGTTGGAAATGTGTGTCTGGCCACCATGCAAAGGTAAGTTCAGTATTCACTCTCCTTTTCATTCTTTTTTTGTTCATTACCACCAAAGCTTCGCCATTTTTAAAGTTTCGTCCTGGGCAGGTAGCATATAATGAGTTTGTTGGAATTTTTTCATTGAAAACAGCTGCTGCTGCTGCAGTCAAAACCAGCAGGGAGTTGTGAAACAAACTGCACATTTTTTGACAAAAAAAAAAGAAACTGCAGTATTGAATATTAATTATCCGTGGCTTAATTACTAATGAGACAGATTTGACATGTCAGTAGATTTAACATAAATGAATGTAACTTTTGCTTGATTTTTACTTAATTTACTTAATGTAAATGTAACTTTCAAGGTGACCTGTACAAGTCACAATGTTCAACCAAATATGTTCAAGATTCTGTAAAAGATTGTAGCCTTTATGGGCTCATTTATAATTACCAAGTGCACTGTTACCAAGAGAGCAGTAATCAATTTCCATGTTTAACTCAGTATTGCATTTACCATGAGCTTTGGTAGAGGTTTATAAATCTAAAAAGTCAGAATAATTGTTAATATGGAACTTTTATAGTATGTTAAAACAGCTCCCTGGGCTGTGGAACCAGGCCTTGGGCCCCAGGCCCCTAGAGTCTCCTGCAAGCCCTCAGTGCACATCCCAGGGACTGCATTCCCCTTCCTCTCTCGCTTGGGCCTTGGTAGTCCGGCTCCACATGTGGAATCTGACCACATCATTTATAGCCAATTCTCACATGTGCCATCAAATCTGAAACATATTGCCAGAAGTATTACCTTTTATAATACTCTCTCTTCAAAGATAAAACTCGTTTAATGAAAAGAAAGTTTAAAAAAAACTTAAAAGATAGCACAAGGGAATGATATGACAGCAGATTTAAAGGGTGTCAAAGACTGCCCTTTCAAAATGCATCAATGCAAAATAATGCAGTTTCTATTTAATGCTTAGTAGTGAATGAATTCTTGAGAAACATTTTAATTTCATGCCCAAATGGCAAAGACGTGTGATGAGAGCCGCCAGAGAGTGAGAGTTGGATGTGCAGGGGCCTCCACCAGCTCTAAGCCCTCTCATAGGTGTTTAATAATAAAGCCTTGGTTCATCCAGCCCAGCACTTTGACTGAAATTATGTGCTTCCCAGACCAACCCCAGGGCCCCTTAACTTTTATAAAACATAATCCTGGAACACACTTACACCATCCATCACTCTGACGCTGCACATGCAGAGAAGCATTTTTGTTGTAGTGACAGGTAAAATTCAAGGCTTTTAAGGAAATATTAAATCTACTCAAACACTATTCCACGCCGACAGTTTTCTTCACCTGTCTCATTCACGACAGTGCTGTGTGAATTTTAAAATGCAGCAGTGATAGGAGTGGTATAGTGAGGGGATGCCAGAGCCAGGATTTGAACCTCCACAGAGGTGAGAAATATATGATTTGCGAGCAGTTTTAACACTACATCACACCTCCCTCTGCAAGCCCCTCAACGTCCAATTACAGCATTCAAACACCAGTGACAGGAGACTGTTTCCATCCAAAAGAGTAAGAGGGGAATGTGGTTTTCTTTCCTCATTTGTATTAGGAGTATTTTACCAGAACCTGGGCACTAATGTAAAGTCTACGTAAAGACAAAGTAGCCTGTTTTTCTGCATATTTGCACTCCCATCAGACACAGCAGCACACAACACTCACATGGTCCTGCCACGGGGGCACTTTTTCCATCCGCTTCAAACAAATACTCGAGTTGTGACTCGACTTCCCCCGGTTTTACGACAAAGCACCAGTGTTGGTATAAAACAGGTCATTGGGACCTCCCCAGGACCAGTTTGGTGAAGTCGTGCAACCTGCCAATATCCACAGCCGCCCAGGAGCCCCCCCTTGACCAATAACTCCACTCTCACCCATATGTCGTAAACAGCTTAAAACCCTATTAAAAGCACAAATACATTTCAGAAACTAAGTAGACATTTATAAAACAATATTTCCTGTCTGTGGATCGACTGTATGACTGTATTGAGTGTGTGACTGTATGGAGGCAGAAGCTTTTAATGTATTCCTGGTGGTGGTCAAACTTTTCCCTGGCTACAAGTTGTGAACATGCATCCTATAAATGCATCAGTAAAAGACGGTGATTTACTGGGCTGGAAGGGAAGTGATTACGAGTGACTGATGAGAGAGCAAAAGCAACCTCCCTAAAGACTGCACCTGTGTACATTAACATTTACTTAGTGTGTGTGCGAGTTTGCCCGAGTGTGTGTGCGCTGCTGTAAAAATGCCTGAAAGCGTTTTTTGTGTGTTTGTGTGCATGCATGCGTGCGTCCACAAGCTAACTGCAACCATACAGGCATCCGAGCTATTAATTCAAACCACAGTGGATCAGAAATCCATCAATAATACAGGAATCCATTCAAAGAATGATGTTTTAGTTTAAAGGGTGTGAGGAAAATGAGAGGGAAAGGAGCAACAACGCTGGGCTCCAGTCAACAGGGATATTTTTAGGATTGAGGAAAACATTCGCTGTTTCAGTCTTTTATGTTAATGACATTGCAGTGACTCAGTGGCAGAATAATGATAACATACTGAAGAAATATTGCTCTTTGTGGGCAAATTAAATTAGATTGTCCTGTGCTTGTATGAGAATCTAGGGAAAAGAGCCTGCCGGCAGAGTAGCTGTCCCAAAAGTCCCTCACAGCCAAAGGTCCTTCTTGTCACAGTGTCAAGATCTGCTCTCATTTTTGTAAGTGGAAAGCCATTTCCTGACTCTCTTTGTAATGTGCATACGTCTGGCACATGACAAAGGGAGAGGAAGGCAGGGGAATAAAGAAATTATATGAAATCACAACAGCATGAATGTTATTGTTGTTGTTGTGGGAAAATGGCTTAGTCTATTGCATTATTCATTTTCCCTCCGACAACATCACAGAGATTTTTTAAGGAGGCCTGATTAGGCTAAATCATGACTAGTAGCCTGGGTCAACAACTTTTTAGAGTCATACGTTCAACTCTCCATTCCTCACCCTTTCCACCCACTTATCTCTCCATCTTTCCACTGCTTCTTCAAACATCAAGCCCTCCTTCCATTCTCCCATTCCTCCATTATTCATCTCACTATCCCTCAAAGCCTATTTTAGTTTCTCCACCCAAGCTCTACTAAACCTCCCCATCCCTTGTTTTCATCACTCCATCCACGCTCTGTTTCAATCTTTCCATCTCACCCAAGGTGTAGGACGGATGCAGCACTCACTGGGACCTTTTAAAAATGTCACTTCTGACAGACTGGATGAGACACTCTACCGCTCTGTTGATTTATCCTTCCAGTGCGCTGCAGTAACTTTGTTAATGTCTCTCATCAGCCTATTAACAGCACATGAGCATGGCCAGGAAACAGGTGCTGGGAGAGTTTTACTGTCCATCACCTCAGCAGCAGGAGCTGATCTGTTGTAGGGAGCACAGGCAGTTGCACCCGAAGCACCAGTGTTTAAGGCCAAAGACAGCTTCTTCAGTTTGGTTAGGCAGCAGAAAATAAAAATGAAATTCAGACTGAGACAGCAAAGACAAGGGCAGCAATAGAGAAACAAGAATTGAACAAAACAGATACAAATAGCTTTAAATGAGACTGTATAAAAGCAGGTTTAAATCAATAGTTTGAGATTTATGGGAAATACATTTTTGCTGTCTTGCTGAGAGGTAGACAAGAAGATTGATACCATTCTTCAGGCTGCCAGTATGCTTCATCAAATCTGCTTGTCAGATGGTCAAATATCTTTGGAAAGCCCCTGCCCAACAACTTCCCAACAACATATTATGAGAGTTATTATTTCTGAAACTTTCCAAACTGACAATCTCATATTTACTTTCATGCAGTGGCTGACCAGCTGTGCAGAGAGGAGAAAGCAGCTATTGCCAGCCTCTCTCTCTGGCTCTCGTTTTTCATTCTCGACGCAACTATTTCTCACACTTTTAACCTGAACAACTGAGTGCAAAACTACGTACATCTTCCAAGACAGGCTGTCTGAGAATGTGCAAATTTATCTCTGTATGTAACAATATTTTTTAACTTTATTAGCTGTTTTCTCACACCACTTTGAGTGTGACCGTTTGGAACAGTGATACAATTTTTATTTCTCACATGATTACACAACTCGTTGTTGAGTTTGTTGTTGAGACACCAGGCAGGGGCTGCTCCTGAGGTGCTGTTAATTGTTACCTTTGGACAGAGTTGGACATCCATTTCCTCATCTAACTCCAAGGTTATGCATGTTTACGAAAATGTATAAAAACTCGATGAAATTCTTTCTATGACCTTGCTTGCAATCAATTTTCATCAATTCTATGATAAATAATTCACAAGAGCTAATATAAAAAATATCAATTTACATCATATACTGTATGTGACAATGAGGGATATGCAGTGCCATAACCTCCACATAAAAAAGTTACAGAACTGTTATCCACAATAGTGGGAAAGGTTCCATATAAAAAGAAAAATCTTGGATTCATAGTAGATTGTAACTGAGCTCAGCCAGTAAACTGAGGTGCCAGTCAGTCAGCGTTCAGTGAGAAAAGAGGTAAAACAGCCATGATGCAATGTGTGGAGGGCAATAAGGCATAAGGTGCCTTTTAAAAAGCAGCACAGCCCTCACACCAGCAGAGCAGCTGAATCCAGAGAATCCCCGCCCGGCAACAAAAAGGTCACGCCTGTCACAGCTGAGCCATGAAGAGCTTTAGAACATGCTCTGGGAAAATACCTTTTTCATGACGAACACATATAACAATGCAAAAATGCAGCAACCTTACAGTGGAGAGAACATGCTCGAGACAGTTTGATATGACCCTGTTCGCCTATATTGTAGCTACGGAGGTTGTGGAGCCTGGAACCTGCAGGATACTGCTAACCTAACCCAGCCCTCCTGCTGGCTTTTTACACACAGATCCTCTAATACTACCACACACATGCACATACACGAAGTTGTTATAGGCTATCTTCAATTCTCATTTTTCATCTACAAACTTTTCCATATATCTTCTTAAATCTTTCCAGCTTTTACTTACATATCCATCCCGTTTCAAAGTTTCTTGCTTTTACTTCTCCCATCCTTCCATCATTGCAGCCCACTCCCATCACTCCATGTCTGCATGGATAACAGACAGGAACAGCAAATTACTTTGATATAGCTCTTCTTACAGAATACGGCCTTTGTTTTTATGTCTTATCTTCAAATCCCAGCTGCCTATGATTTGTACAACTTACGAAAAACAAAATAGTTCAAAAAATAACTGTAAGCTAAGGGTGTCTTTAACTGTAATAAATGTCGATGTATATAAACACTGACATGGTGTTGATTTTGAGGCTACCAACCAGCTGATGATTCAACAGGGATCAGATGTGTGATCAGTCACGTTTATGATCATATGCAGATCCCCCTCTTTGCTTCTTCTCTCCTGTTCTTCTTCACTCTGTTTGCAATCAGGCAAGACAACAAGTAACTGAAGATGTCATATTAATGGCCGAGAGCTCCACAGAAGCGCCTAGCCTGCACAGACAACTGGAGGAGGCTATTTGCTGACAAATGGGATTTGATGCTGGGCTTGAGCAGCATTAACTGGTGGGTTTTATTGGTTGAAAGAGCACAATATCATGGCGGTTTTCTTCTTTATGCCTCTCTGGCAAAGTGGATGACGTTGCAGGGAGCAAAGGCATTTGGTCACGCAAAGGTGCAGAGCACTGTTAAACAGATGGCAAGAGACCAGTGAAGAGAGTGGCAATGGACAGCAGATGGAGAAGAGATCATGCAGGAGACCAGAGGAATGCAGCGTATAGACCCGGCACAATGCCAGTCCCTTGTTCCTGCTCACACAAATACTTGATGAGTCTATCCTCCAGGTTTTCCTCATGTATAAAGTCATGAGTGAATGCAAGACACTATACATTTCCAGGAAAGATAAAAGAGAAGAGACAGAACAGAGGAGCCCAGATTTTTCTAATTTGGTAGAGCACAGAAGTTGAATTTAAACCATTTGAGTTTTATCCCTGTGATAGGATCATAAAAGTTATCCCATTCAATCTACTTCCAAAACTGACAATAATGCACTCAGCAGTGAATAATACAGCTTATGATGATAAAACATGAAAAGCTGTTTAAAATGTAATTTTAGGGTAAACCAATAGGGGGCAATCTTGTACAATAAAGTGAAAGGACAGAGCATGTGGCTGTCACAGCTGAACTGGCACATGTTCTGCACTGTCTAAGAGAGTGAGGTTCTGCAGTGTCACCATTATCTGTTTTATCAAACCAATTTGAGACAGTGTATTCACTCAATGTGTCCAGTCTAAAAAAGAGAAAATATGTGTTAGATTAATTATTTTCATTTGGCTGACTAGTTCTTTAATCAAGTCATTTTCAGTTTGTTTGTCTGATGGAAACAAGCTGCATTATCTTACCAACAAAAGCTTTCAGAAACGTTATCTAAATTCAGAACTTTATACAAGTTCAAAGCTCTTAAATAAAGCTAATTGTAGTATCTTGTGTCTGTAAAAAATAGACTTAGTTTTTCTAAAATGTTTAACAGTCAGGGTTTAAAATCAGCCCAATCACAGAAATGGCTGAAAGACAAGATCTGATTTATTTTAGTTGCTAAATTGTTTCTCTTAAATACTTGATACCATTTAAACAGTATGAAAAAGACAACCATTACTGACTCGTCAAAACTTGTTGAGAGATTAGTGAACTGATGGGTGCCATTTGTTTTATGGATTTATTAGCCATTTATGGATTAGCTGATAAATCTATAAACCAAACAGTGAAATTTAACTTAACTAATTAAAAAAAAAAAAAAAACAGCGACAGCCTGATGATGATGTTAAAATGGCAAATAACTGATCATATGCTTTAAGTGATGTGTGATGTGCAATTTTCCAATTTTTTTCATAATTTTAAAAGATTTCTTTAATCATTTCAAATGTTATCATTAGTTCAAAATTTAAAAGAACTGTCTTCAGCTCACTGTAATTTAAGATCTATTTATTTAAGACATAAAGATTTACTTAAAATAGAATTAATAAGTAAAAGAGAGACACAATAAAATGCTGTTTTCATTTCAAACAACAACAACCCATGAGGTAAAAGAAGCCTAACCCCCTTTCTTAGAAGTGCACAATTTCATGTAAAAGGGTGTGTTGTGGAGGAAAATGTGACTATTGGGGTCTTTGAGAGCTGTTACTGCCGGGACAGGATGAGTGAGAGT
The DNA here is from genome assembly GCA_029814765.1 of Acanthurus leucopareius. Taxonomy (NCBI): domain Eukaryota; kingdom Metazoa; phylum Chordata; class Actinopteri; order Acanthuriformes; family Acanthuridae; genus Acanthurus; species Acanthurus leucopareius. Next base: position 16,571,404 of record JAQMCX010000057.1, on the reverse strand, counting down.
GTGGGTGGGGATGTGGGGGCTCTGAAACCACAGCAGGTAAGAGTGACAAGTTCACCTCCCTCTGCTTATATACAATGTAGTATGGACCTGACATCCTGTCTGTCAGCGTGCACTGAGACGTAGCAACACAGAGACAAACAGACCCAGTCAGACTCCAGAAAAGGCTAACAGCTCCACTCTTCCATTAAGGACTCTACAAGTGAGTATCACAGAGGTAAGGAGAAGGATTTGAGAACATGGTAACACCAAAAGACAGGATACATAAAAGTTTGAAACTTTATGTAGGAGCTGAATAGCATGTTATGTCACAAACAGGTATATTTAGATCGAGGAGCTTGGATACTGGATATCTGTAGTACTATGACAGTGTCAAGACAGGAGAAGGCCTTTAGGACATTTAACATTTACTCCATTGTAGAAAGAAATGAACAGGTTTTAACTTAATCTCTATGTGTAATAATTTAGAATTTTTCCTTTTGTTCCACTTGATTTTTAGACCGTGAGACAAACATCCAATATGAACACATCATTTTTATAGTGAAAAGAATTTTGTTACATTAGTTTAAAAGGCCTGAATGAGACAGGCAACTACAAACATGTATTTTAAAACCTCCATTAGACAAGACCAGGACTAGTAATATCACGCATCAGAGCCCCTTTTCATGTAAAAAAAAATAATAATTGGGGAAACATTCTGGGTCCAAAGCAATTTCCTGTATCTAAATCTTTTGAGCAAACCCCTGAGAGCTCCTTAGTTTTTTTACTAATCATCTCTGCTAGTCCTCTCCTCTGTCACTCAGTGTTATTGGAAGAGGAGTGTCGGCCATTACAGGCTTGGCAGCTGCACTGAGCTGCAACACTGATACTCTGTGGGAGTCAGATTATCACAGAAAATGATGGCGGCTGCAGGGCAGGGCCGAAGGGCAAGGCACTAACTCTCGGACTCTGACATTACGCGAACTATAAAGAATAAGGGTCAGTTAAATAAAAAAAGACATGTAATCACAGTTTTTGGGGTCACTGTAAACTCGTGTGAAAGATCCAAATCATACTTAATCATACTTAAAACATAACTGTGATATTATAGAGGATAAGACCAAAAGCTGAAAAAATTAAAGTACAATCTCACAACTGCGCAACATGATTAATTCACTTTTTCTGACCAGTAATGTAGTAGTTATAAACACATAACATATGAAATGAACAACTTTTTCAACTCAGCAATATAATGTGGGTACTACAGAAATATGTGTCCACATCGTGTGCGAATTACAAACTACTGAAAACATTAACATTCACTGTGGATGTTATAGAAAAAAGGCTTTCGAGATAGTTTTAGATTTTTAACTGAAGAAAAAAAAGATTCTCTCAGTAAGTCTATATTTTCCACGCAGATAATAATTTACATATTTTATAAGATTCTGATGAATTTCGAAATTTTGAAATGGAAAATGAAATAAAGGTAACTGTCGTTTGGACGAGCCCAGGATATTTTAAAATGTAGGCTACAGCTACGTTTTTTTAATGGTCTTTTCCATGGATCCAAAATAAACTCAATTTACAGTGTTATAAATTTTACCAGTGCCAAAGATATGCTGAGAAAATATCATAATCTTTAATGTAAAAATGTCAGGTTTTATGTGTCTTCTAATCTGCCTGCAATTGCTCCGTGTTTTGACAGTGAAGATAGACGCCTGGGTGATATGAAACCGAACAAAAACCACAGGCATGTTTTGTGCAGAAAATGTTCTGCAGCTCCAAGAAAACGAAAATTAAGCTTCATGAGCTCTTGAATAGACTGAACGTCTGACTGTAATTTAGTTGAAATCTCCCACGCAATGAATTGAGAGTTTGTTTTTATCTGTGATATGATGATTAACTTAGTTTCAAATACCGACATGAATAGCGACAGGTACATGAATTAATAATGGGATGTTTTTTGGTCTTGTGTACTGTGCTTGTTTGTTTTTCATTATTTTAAAAGCATGAATTTCCCGACAGTGATTCGACCACCTTAACTTTTTTTTTTACTCTGCGATATTAATATAAAATATAAAGTTGCTCTAAAAGTCAGATTTCTGTTATTGCCGCAAACACTTGTGTATAGAGTGAAACAGCTTGTTGTTTCGTCAAAGCTCCAATAAGCGGCGCTGCAGACTTGCATTCTGTGCAGCAACACAGCAAAGACAAGAACTGCAGCAACTACAAACCGCTTGAAAGTCTTTTGCACTGAACATTATAATTTGTATGTTCATGTTAAAAAAGGGAGGTTTTCCTTTGTTGTCATTTTGTCTCGCATATTAAAAAAATTCAAGAAATTTTGAGGAGAAAAAGATTTTTAAAAATACTTGAAAATAAGGTGAATCAAAATGGGTCTAATTTGTGCAATCTGAAATTTAACCTATATCATTACCAACAGACTATCTCAATATTATTTTTTACCTAATTCTTTTTTAATGATGATTGAACTTATTTGCCGTTTGGTGGGAATTTTGACCAATTAACCATTGTCGTTTTAATAACCTGTTGATATGCGAAAGGTCTATCACTCTGTTTTCGAGTTGCACAAAGAAACACAATGTGCCAAAAGTTCGAATTGTTTTACGACCAAACATGTGACCAGAAACAACCAAAAAGCAGTCTAATTCATCTCAAAGATCACAGTCAGACACTTCTCCTGAACTCAATAAAAAGACTGAAAGTGGCATTTATGTAAGCTCGAGACTTCATGTTCGAATCTGCTTTTCAACAAAAAGGAAATTTCTCTGATTAAAGCTCATCTGCACACGTTTATCCTTGATCCTATCCACGCTATCAAAAATAATTAGATGTCAGTTGATTTTTTGAGGAACATATGGAATGACGTGTGGTAATAATCCTATCTAGTTACCAATAACACAGGTAGAAAATATCAAGGCAACCTATGTGACGTTTGTATTAAGATGAAATTAGCCACTCTTGTTGAAGTATTTAATAATTAAAAAAGGGGGGAAAAAAAACAGCTCAGAGGAAAAAAAAGTTCATTGTCAGAAGAATAACAGTGGCGTAAACTGCTTACTTTGTATGTGTTCACCATGCTGCTGAGCTCAACATGTTCCTTTTTTGTCACAAACCTCATAACTTTTCCTTTATTCTTACCACAAAGGAATTAAACGATTAAGTGTGGTGGCTCTTGCATGTGCCCTCCATTTTCGCATATGGGGTTTATAGTTTAAAAAAAAAAATCTTGTAAGCTGCTCAAGTATCCAAAAGCACGTTTTCAAGAGCGTGGAGTTGAGAGGAAAAACGATCAGTGTTTCCTCCTGCGCTTCCAATCATGTCTCCAAAAGAAGGTATCAGCCTGGCCTATGTGAGAGGTGTCAGAGGACGCAGATTGAGTTGAACACGCTCTCTACTATGGTCTGGAGCCCTAGTTGCTATCCAAACACAAATAAACAGAGGAGGAACATTGGAGTTAATGATAGAGGAGGGGGGTGGAGGCGTGTCGGAGGGCGGGCTGAACGCTGCAGAGCCCCGAAGCCCTGAAAAGTGAAGGACCGGTGCGCATTACGCACACTTCCAGCCCCAGCTCCGGACGGGACTCCCACGCTGCTGTTGTCTCTCCTCCAAACTTCTTTACCTCTTTCCACAACTTTCGCAATTTGTCACATTTCTGCAAAGGTCCGTGACACCAGAGCTGACTGTATGGCTACATGAAAGTTTCATGGACTTGCAACTTGGAAAACTTTTAGCGGCGCTTTATTGGAGCTCGTCGCCTCTATAGTTACTGTGGATTACTGACATACGGCAGGACTTTTGGCAGCTATCTATCGGGGTAAGATTCTGTTTGACAGGGTATATTTCAACCAGCCTCGCTCAATTCACTTGTTAGAAGTTTTTAACCAAGAAAATAACTAGCCTCTCTTTTACAGTTTGAACTGTAAATCAAACAGCTCCAACCGTTAGTTTAAAGGTTACAATTTCACGAAAAAACTCTAAAATAATTTGTATTTCCATAAGTATTTTTTTCTTCGTGATGGCCAAAAGTTTGAGGTCACAGTTCGCCCACGTTTTAAATGTCACTGCTCTTTGTCCGCAGCGCATATTGCTGAAACAAGCAGTGGCCTTCGTTTATGTTTAGACTCGTCACGACTTTACAAATAAAAACCTCTGCCAAAAAACAAACTGATCGGGATTGAAAGAACACGACAAGGCACTTAAGCTGCTGTCAAAGTATAAATGAAGTCCAAAGGTTATGGGAGAAGAACAGGTTGCTCAAAGTTGTTCATATGGACGAGGAACAAGTGCCGGCGTGGTGACTTATGTTGCACCTGTGCAAAATTACATTTAACCCTATCCCGCCTGTGAAAGGGGAAACCAGGCAGACAGAATTCGAAGATCCGTGAAAGAAATGTAACGACCTGACCAACACAGGCGAGCAGCCCTCCCAGCTACCATGTACACAGGACTTTCAGCCTGCAAGCTTTCAGCAAGTGTGAATAATGCCTTAATCTCCAGGAAAGATTCAGGTTCGGCAGGTTTGTGACAAATTACGTTAAGCAGCTCTAAGCATTAGGCTTTACATGCGAATTCCCAAAAAGAGAGAACGAGCCTCTTTTTTTTTTATTTTCAGTCTCGTGTAAATCTTAAGGCCAGCTCGCCATTTCACCGCTGGCTTGCTGCCAGTCCCGCTTTCACCATCCGGAGTTTTGAAATAACACCGTGGACTTTTTTCGCGTGGAAAAAACATGACTTGTCATCCCCGCAAACACGGACCGAAGGCCATCCAATTTCTTGCGCTGTCAGCTCACCTTATTTGTACTGCACTGTGGACATATAGGTAGCTGCTGCTTTTAATTAACGCAAACATTCTTCTGTGTAAAAAATAGTTTAAAATGCCCAGAGGTTATTTACTGTCATGTTCTCTTGCTTAGGGGAAATCCACCTTGTATATAAAAATGCAGCATTAAATAAATAAACATAAAGCAAAATATTAGGCCTATAAAATTAACTGGCTGCAATCCGCAACCAAATAAAAAGCACATGGATTTCCAGCAAAGATTAAAGTAACTTTGTTGTGGATAACAGCCAGCACTCAAATGTTTTACTATGATCTCTGCTTACAAAATTGCAAACTTGTACAAATCTACACACACAGCACTTGTTTTGCCTTGTAAAACACAAACTACAGCCGTCAAAAACAACAATGTGTCCTCTTTAATTACCTCGTATCAGATTTAGTGCTTCATTCCGAGTGATCTGGATATGGAAGGTAATTTACAGTGTTAATAGATGACATATGAGTCGTTTTACATCCACTTAATTTAATTACAGTTTCGATGACTGATTTGGTTTATAAAATTGCTCTGAAATGTATGTCCGTGCTCTAAGGGACAAGCTTTGTTTTTACTTTTATATAAAATGCACGTATATGTTCCCCCTGTGTTTATGCTTCAGAGCAACAGGACAATACTAATGCATCTTTGCTAAAAGTTTAAAATATTTGCCCAATCAGCTTGTACAAGATGTTAAACTTAACATAATTAATTTGCGCCACAACCAAAGGTAAATTATCCACTATAAGAAAACATCCCTTCTGCAGGCAGACATACTTTACCAGAGAAACATGTTGTCAATAGAATATGTATATAAATATGACAGTGCATTTAAAAGAAAATAGTCCAAATGTGTTTTTTAATGATCATTTACTGAAGGTTTCCTTTATAATTGCTTGCTAAAATGTTACATTTACACATAACACTCATCCTTCTATATTTTTTATTTTCCCCAGGGTTATCAGTGTGACTTCTGCAGTGGTCTGAGCCGAGATGGGGAGTAAAGCCCTGCACGCTCCGATCCCCCTGCACCCGGCCCTCCAGCTCACAAACTACTCCTTCCTGCAGGCCGTCAACACTTTCCCCGCTGACCAGCTGCAGGGGCTGTACGGCCTCAGCGCTGTGCAAACCATGCACATGAACCACTGGACTCTTGGTTACCCGCACATCCAAGGACTGAGGTCGACGATCACAGAGATGGCAGCCGCCCAGGGTCTAGTGGACCCCAGGATTCCCTTCCCGGCGTTACCTTTCACAGCCGCAGCGCAACTCTTCCATCCCAAACAAGCCGGCGGTGCGCACGGCGTTCCATCGCTGCACAAGGACAGGCCGAGGTTTGACTTCGCCAACCTGGCTCTCGCTGCCACTCAGGAGGACCCACCGAAAACTGCGGATCTGGCGAAGTTGGCATCGGGCCTAGGGGGAACCATCTCCGAGCTGAGCAAGCTGTCCCCGGACAGAAAGCCTACCCGGGGCAGGCTCCCTTCCAAGACTAAAAAGGAATTTATTTGCAAGTTCTGCGGCAGACATTTCACCAAGTCCTACAACCTCCTCATCCACGAGAGGACCCACACAGACGAGCGGCCCTATACCTGTGATATTTGCCACAAGGCCTTCAGAAGACAAGACCATCTCAGAGATCACAGGTAAGACAGATTTTTTAACAGATACTGTGATAATTACCCGCTGGGTTTAGAGGGGGTTTCAAATTCCCAACAGTAGTTGTGACTTTGCACGTAATATCGATTTTTAAAATATATATATATTGCCTATATATATTTCGGTAACCGATATCTTGAAGATCTAAATAAAAATATGTATAATTTTAAAATGTTCTGTAACATATTGGTAGGCCTGTTCCTAGAGTTTTCTCCATGAGGGCGCTAAAGCACTTTTATGCATAAAATTGGAAGCTTAATAACTTGCACAGAGGAGTTTTTTCACCCCATGACTCTGGGGTTTGTCACAACTACAAGCAAACCCATGCATGAGCGGACATTTGATTAAGTGTTATTTCTGTTTTACAGATACATCCACTCCAAGGAAAAACCATTCAAATGTCAAGAATGTGGGAAGGGATTCTGTCAGTCTCGAACTCTAGCCGTCCACAAAACCTTACATATGCAGGTAAGCTGAAAATATTATTAGTTTCATTTTTACTAAACTATGTGACACTTTATGATCATAATTCACCTATGGGCATGATCTGCTGCATGCATGGGGTTAATACTTAGTCTCACAAAAAGATTACGTTTGGCCAATCACCAAATTAAAACAAAAATTTAAGTTAGAGATACACATAAAAGTTCTATAAAAATATTGTGTAAATCAGTGTAAATTATAACTGACGCAACAGTGGAGTATAGATGACTGAAAGATACAATTGACAGACGTTCTATACAATTAAAGGGAATAATCCTTTGCTTGCTTTAAATCTAAACAGGAGTCTCCCCACAAATGCCCCACATGCGGAAGAACCTTTAATCAAAGAAGTAACCTGAAAACTCACCTTCTCACCCATACAGACATCAAGCCCTACAGCTGTGGCCGCTGCGGAAAGGTGTTTCGGCGCAACTGTGACTTGCGACGGCACAGTTTGACGCACAGCCCACATCAGGACTACTAGCCTGGACAGACTAACAAAATAACAAAGGACAAAACGCAGGAAGACAAGTCGGCGACTTTTCATGTTCAAAGACAATCACCAAAATCAGGACACGTTTACTGCAGCACATTTTACAGTGGGATTTGGTTGCACCTCAAGTGGGACAGCAGCGGAGCCATGGCCAAGTCCAGCTTTCACAACACCTGTAAATATCAAGACCATGTAAATAATGTTGTTTTTTTTATTTTCCTCTCTGATGTTGAAATGATAAAGTTGTCCAAAAACAGTCATAAGTTTTAAGTATGTTAAATTGTATTTTAGAAATAAATATTTCCATTATACATTTGCATTTGCTCTGTCTTTATTTCATGATTCCATACCTCGAAATAAGAGACTCAGTATAAAAGCCTGAAAGCAACATTTAAAGGAAACTAATTTCCATGGCCATCAAATTAAGAGTCTATATGTTTACAACTAGCAGCCAGTCAGGGCTTAGTGTGGCTGACTTGTTGAGCTTTTTATAGTAGACCAGCACATATCAGTTAGCATCTAGGGAGCGTGAGATGCCTTTAGGACAAGTCTTGCTGACAGAAAAGTCATTAAATGAAAAGTCATCTGTATCATTTGGAGTAATAATTAATATGTATAGTAAACATTCTGAATATTTTAATAGTAATGAAAATATAATCACAGAATAGTATTCATTTTCCACTTTCCACCTACTAGGCCCAGTGGGGTTTTTTGTAGTTTATTTTTAAAACTTTGAAATATAAAGTCAATTATTATCTTCTATATTAAACGGTGGATTATCAATATAAAATTAGCTGCATATATATGTCGTGTCTGTCAACATCACCTCTGATATCAAACGCTTTACGAACCTAAAAAAGTCAGAGGGGGTCACCTCCTCAAGGAGGCAATTTAATGATGAGACATAGTCGATAGTGTGATTATTTGTGGGAAAAAGATCAAAGTTCATCAATTCATTACTTACACAACACTTAGTTTTTTGAGATGCTATTTTCTTAGCCTTTATCTCTGACTTACCTGCTCAACCTGCTTTCAGTTTTGTCTCTGCTAATTCATAATTTGAGACACCATCAACACTCAGCCGAGGAGTTATAGCTCAGTACAATCAGACAACAGGTTACATTTAACAGCGTGCAACTTGATTTTGAGAAAAAAAAAGTTGGAGCTTATTTGGGCTATAATTAAAATAATTTATTGCATTATTTGCACAATAAAATAAGCAATAATTATTATAGCGTTCATTATAAACAACTATGCGGGAAAGGGCAAGCGCTTTGGGCGTCACACTTTTACACCCTTGTTTAGATAGATTTGTGTAAATACATATAAAAATTCCAAGATTTGGACTTCATCCAACTAACCTTTGGTCGGCCACTGAATGGATCAAAATGCGCTTGAATATTAACCCTCAGAGCCATGGCTGTAACCGAATGAGTTGATTTATATTTTTTTATTATTCTGTCAGAGCAAAATAAAGAGTCTCCATCTGACTTCCTTCTCATCTCTCTATCTGTCTGTGTTGCCTGGCCTTCAGGCCTGTTGTTTATGATTTTACCAGCCATTATTGGCTGCCGACGAGTCCTTTAAAAACCTTATTTTCACCTGACAATGCAATTAACTGGTTGAAAAAGTAGTATTTATATTTCATGGGCTTTAAAATAGGGTCTGGAACAAGTGGCTACAATAACAACAGAAGATTTAAAACGGCGCTCATTGCTGCTGAAAGGCCATTATGCCATATGGACCAGTTTATTGCACACTGCAGGCTTTTCCTAATTATTTTCTTAATGTAAAAGCAACAACTTGCAACGTCTGCAGCAAGCTTGTATTTACAAAATCAATTTAGCTCTCAATACTCATGCAAAAAACCCCAAAAAATTCCTAATCACCAAAAATTAAGGCCTGCAAACGATGCAAATATTAAAATCTGAATGATGTAGCCCACACGCAGCAGCACTAATATTAGGGTGTGCTGGCCTGCTATGAAATATAATAATAATAACGATAATAATAATAACAATAACGAGAGAAACCTTGGATTAAAAAAAAAAAAAAAATTGTTTTCTAAAGTTACTCCTGAAGTTGTTCTTATATCCACACTATCTTGTATTGAACTTTGAACTGATTCTATTAGAACATAAACAAATTCCAATCAACTTAAATGAACGAAAAAATTCTGATGCTTGGATATGATCGAATGCTACAAGAAAACAAACAGGTTCTTTAGGCCGAGCTGTAATTGGTGTAAAGGTAAGCCTATTTGCAATAACAATTATATAATTTCAAATGAAAACAAGTTTTAAGCAATTTTCGAGTCCTTTCATGTGAATAAAACCCTTAAAATAAACTAAGTTCAAATAACTGTTCTGAATTAGTTTTAGGGTTATTTTAATTTGTTGAGTCCGTTGCCGATGACAAACCGGTCATTGACCAGGAAGATTTTTCTTTTATTTATTTATCGGTAAGCATAACATCAATAAAAATACTCTCTTGAGGGAGAAAAATAAGTATTTAAACTACTCACAGAAATCACATTAACTGGAACACCAAAAGAGCAAATAATTTTTAATTCATCAGAATGCAAAATTAGATCTGATGACCCATTTATAGCCTATAGACTGATTTAAATAAATATATCATGATGTTAAGTAGTTTCTTCGTTACTTCAGAGCACATTTCGGCCTGAACTGACCTCAGAATAATGTCAGTAATGGTGAGCGCTTGCAGAGTTGGCAAAGAGTGGACAGTCACATGGTGAACTTCGCCGATGACCGGCCTAGTGGACTGTGCACTCCTGAAGCTCCTTTTAGCTGACAGGGGAGAGGCGGCACTGACTGCAGCCCACTAAGCTCCACTGCTCTGATCTCCATTTGACCCTCAACGGCCTGTGACACACACCCAGAATTTGATTGCAGCCACACTGCCACAATACTATTGCCTGAATATTCTTTATAAAACCCTAAATATTTGCTCGAATTTATTTTGACATGAACTAACCCATGCTTCTTTGTTCTTCAAAGTGTTACCCGCCGTCATTTAGACTTATTTGTTTTTGCAGGTTATGATTTTTTTATTTCCTCTTATTAATCATGTCCATGTTTTCTAGCTTTTTAAAAGGACTCAATGGCGGCAGCTGACACCTGCAGAAACAAAAGTGTAATGAGAGACAGATTTGACATAAGACACTGCTGGCCGTATGAATTGCTATGTCCAAGATTGATTGTGAAAAATAGATAGGTTTCAACTCTTTTCATATTTGTTTGAAAAATCAGTTTTTTTAATGATCCAAGGTTACCTATGGTCCTAAAAAAAAAAACAAGAAACAAAAACATAAACACAGGAGGAGGATGCAAATCATTTGTTTTTTATTTGCTTTTATTTTTCAATTTTTTTTTACTTCAGAGCTCATCTTCCGTAATATGTAACACTGCATTATTTGCTCATTATTACAAAACCAGGCATCTGTAATCTTCGGTCAGTCCAAGCGGCATACGTTAATATAATAATGACACTTAAACCACGTGGCCATTGGGATGTTTGGAAACCGGACAAGTCGCCTGTGTGACCAAAGGAAAAGATCCGTGTATTGTAGCCTTTATTAGGCCTATTAACTTTAATTTACTTTTCTGTCTTTTTTGCCTATCTAAAGGTAATCTCTCTCCTTGATATAAAACCTAATTAGAGAGGAAAATGTGGCATATATTGTTTCAATATATTTAAGTCATTTTAAGAAAGGGTTACCTACGCGATGACACTATTTAGTAGCTGTATATCATGTTTATTCCCTGTTCTCACAGCAAAGGAGAGCTGTTACAGCCATATAAGGGTTAGGGGCGTGCAAAAAACATAACGAGTATTACGTGAGATGTTGCCTTCACGTGCTCCTCCTCTATGCTTTATTGTACAGGCGTGATAACAAGCAAAATTTTATTAGTAAAGTATAAAATGACTTTGAAACACCAGATAGGTGCTGCGGTTAAATCTTTAACAAATAAATGAACAAACAAACGAACAAAAAACAGGCATTACGGCACACAGTGTTAATGTTTCCAGTTTAAAAAAGACAATGTGTGTCAGGGACTTGGTTTCTGTTTTAATGCTTCTTTTTAAGAAATCCACGAAGTAGGTTCTCTAAATATCACATTTTATTCAGTTCGGTATTACAGGACATTTCAAGCGTCTCTCTTGTCAATATTTTGGGTTGTAAACGTGCTCTGAAAACCGAAGTGCATATTTCCTACAGCATGAAAGGCAACAGCAGATATACGGAAGCCACGTTGGTGTTTACTGATGACGTTTGGGCTGGAGCCGTTGAGCGATGTGGCTAACGTCAGTTAACGGGATGTCTATGTTATATTAAACGTCGAATCAAAGAATTATCTTCAGGATATCAGCGGGAGTGAAGTAAGGAGGGTTTTTTTTATTTTTACCCATGGCCACACGTTTTAGCCTGTTGAAACGAAGTTAGTGCGACTTCTACTTAGCAGTTAGCTTAGCTCTGCTGTGGTTTCTGTAGCTAGAATGACAGAAGAGCATAGCTAGCCTCTCTGGCTAACTGCTCCGCAGTATGTTAAATTTATTTGTATATAGCAAGCACTTGTTAGTTTGAAACACAAAGTTACAAGTAGGTACACTGCTGTGCATTTAGAAAGGGAGTCACTTAAGTTACCATTGCTGGCAATTTTTCTTAAGTCAAATGCATAAAAGGTGAAGACATATTAACAAGCAGGCTAATTTCAGGAACTGGTGAGCAAAATTAAGTCATTTGAAAGTTAAGCCTGTGAAATTTTTAAAAAGTTAGTTAGCTAAACCTAGTTAAACCATCAGCTGCAGCAGACACATACAGAGTTAGAGTTCTTGCCTTGTCAACTGAAAATATTGGCTCATCATAGCCAAATGTAATGAGTTACTTCTTTGATCTGCGTTGATTTTAAACTTCGCCAGCAGTTAGTTAGTTCTTTAAATTTACTAAGTAACGGGACAAAAAATGAAGCTTTTTATATCGTATCATGTAGGAGCAGTTGTTGCAAAGTGCTCACAATAAAAGACGAATAAGTAAAGAGAGGACCGAGCAACATGCCTGAAAAACAGACACAGAGAAATACACAAAAAAAAAAAGCAAAGTAATTTTAAGATCGAATAGAACATTTTAAATGAAAAAAAAAACAGGTCTAAACAAGTATGTTTCTGCTTTTAAAGGTGTCCAAATATCATATATAAAGTCTAATGGGAGAGTCTGACCTCAGATTACTACTCTGATGCAGCACTGCAGTGGCTCTCTAATATTAGCAGGTGCTTTACCATTAAAGACTTCATGCATGGTCCCATGGATCTTGACCTAGATGCCAAATTTAATGGCAAGCAAGTGTCAAAAAATGAAGTTGTTCTAATACAAGTAAAAAAAGGAACTGCAGTGTTCAACATATAATGAAATACCTTTGAAAAATGATATTTTATGTAAAATGTTATATATTTTGTAATAATATTGGGCTGATTGAGATTTAATACATGTACTGTTATGTACAAAATAAACACAGCAATACATAACACCACATGTTTTTGTCTAATCTGTAATGCATGCTTAGGACAGGGACAAGATGTTGGAGTCCTATGTCACACCACTCCTGATGAGCTATGTGAACAAATATATCAAGAATCTAAAACCATCCGACCTGCAGCTATCTCTCTGGGGAGGGGATGTGGTGCTCAGCAAGTTAGACCTGAAGCTGGATGTGCTTGAACAGGTACTGTATATTGAATGTGTAATTTTTTTTAATGTTACAAAATCAAAGCAAGACTTTCTGAGAGGGCAGACAGTTTTTTATATTTAATGGAACATAACTGACAACATTTGTTATTTTGTTTGTAGGATTAACGTGCAGTTATAAATTAATGGATAATAGTTGTAAGCCACTGCTCAGAGCTGCTAGTGGGGGAAATAATTATATTTATATATTTTTTTGCATTTTGGTCTCTCAGCAGAAAAAGCATCAGCATGTGAACACAGCAATGCAAACGTTGTAGAATATCTTTTAATAGGATCTTACGTCCTTGCTCTGTGTGCAAATAGATCTTTGCACTTGTAATGACCAAGTGCGTTAATGATTTTAATCAGCAGATCAACAGTAGTTGCTCAAGATGCCCCCATCACATTTTTTTTGCCATCTATGCAGTTTGCAGTCCTGTCTGTGCTGCATGGGCCAATACAGGTGTTTGTTTGTTTTTTTGTTTTGTTTTTGCTATCACTGCTGGTATTATAGTTGAGTTTGACGTCTTTATAGTGCATTAGGATCTGTAACAGGTGGTGGTGTAGCCTTGGACCTTGGCTGTAACTTTGGCTATAAATGCTTCTCCTTTTCCTCTTTGTGAACACTTTGAATGCCTGCAGCGTTGCAAACTTGCCGACCTTCTCACTGTATTGAGTGACTTTTCAGGTGCACTTCATTTCTACGACACAGTCCATGCATCATCTGCCAACAGTTCTGAGGTCTCTCTCCCCTCCTCTTGAACTGCGCATAGACAGTTAATATATGAGTGTGTCAGCAGGAGGATTCTGCACACTGCAGGACTGAGAGTTCATTTGTATTGGAGTGTTAGCAGAACTAGGAACATACAGATTACTAAGACCTTTGATATGTTTACAGTTAATACATTGTTGGCTTTTACCATTAATTTAATGTAAGTGATAAAAAACAGTTGAAACAGTGCATTCAAACAGCTGCAAAATGTTGACAGGATAGACATAGTTTTAGACTCCAGTCTTCTATAACCAGACTAATCTCCACAGCACTGTGTAATGTAGTTGACAGGCTGGTACAGCGACAAACTGATGTATTTTACAGAGAAAGAAGAACCTAATTTTTGCATTAAATTTTGGCTATACAAACAGGCACAAATATTGAGACTTTGCTGTAGCTGTATTTTAAAGTTTCTTAAGTTTGTCTTCACCCAACAACTCTAAAAAAAAACACTTTCAAAGGGAGTGTGGGGATTCATGAAATCAGTTGAAACAGACAGTATGTTCACAAACATCAGAGAGCATGTTTTACTGAAGATGTCAGTTTAGTAGACAGACCCTTAATATGGTGATCTAAGCAGTTTGATTTCACAATATATTGGGCACACATTGGTTATGTTCACACCTGTACTTAGAGATGTCTACTTGTGATTGGATTGCAATATAAAATACCAAAGAATTTTAGTTGTGCACAGGTTCTTAGCAACATGTGTAAAGTCATTGTCTATTGCCTAAACTAGCTTTTAAAAGAAATGCAGCAGTGCTGTTCAGCAAGGCTCAAACAGCTAGGTTTTACTGTCAGTTTTTCATTTTGAAGAAGTTTGATATATATACTCAGATTTTTTGCTGTGCAGTGTTATTTTGACACAGGGTTCTTTTTTACACTTGTAATGTCTGGATTAGATTACATAGTCTGCCAATGGTCAAAAGATTTTTTTTCCTCTTGAGTGGGTTCTGACTGCTTCTGAGGAGCAAACCAAAACACTACCTAACCCAACAGAGATTGTGATGAAAGTTCTTATTGGAAGCAGCTTTAAGCCAACTAACAGTGGGAATTGTTAGGATTTTGATGTGTAACACTGTGTCAAAACTTTGGCAATTATCCTCCCTTTGCCTTTTGATTTATTGCATTTCATTTGGACCGTACCTTTAAAAATGAGCAATTAGAGATCATCTTCTTAATATAAAAAGTAATTTTAGGTGAAGGACTGGGGGGATTCTCAGTCAGATATGCTGTATATCCATGACAGTTTTTCCTCTGAAATATGTTTGGTTATGAGATTTCTGGCTAAGACTTACAGAGGAGGCATGCAAAGCCTGTGTGTAGGCAGTCTGGTTTCATGGGACTCGTTCTCACACAGAGTAGTTCAAGATGCAGAACAGCGATCTGTCTGCCTCTGAGAAAATCTGACTGATTTTGTTAAAAGCATGACCAGTATGTAATCTGTAGCTGTTGTTTTCACTCTCCTGTCATCCTCCAATAGTAGTTTCAAATAGAGGTTTAGAAAATGGATGGATGAAGATCTCAAGTGTTCTTGAATCCTCTTGAATCTTCAGTTGTCATACCCTTGTTTTCTGCAACACAGATGTAATACTATGGTATTTATTCTAACTATATTTTTGTGGCAGTTGTTTCCATTTTTATATCTCTTTGCATGTTTTATAGGAGTTGAAGCTGCCCTTTACATTCATGAGTGGTCATATCCATGAGCTGCGTATCCATGTTCCCTGGACCAAGCTGGGCTCGGAGCCTGTAGTCATCACCATTAACACCATGGAGTGCATCCTGAAACTGAAGGATGGAGCCCAGGTAAGTTATTTTCTGGTATGAGAAACATGTTATCCGTGATTCCGCTACAGAGCCAAAAGAGAGCTGGGCAGATCTTTTTGTTATCTATGTAAAATTTCTTTTTATGCCAATCTTAAGTTTTGTCATTTCTTTTTCTCTCTGTTTGCAAAGCAGTCTTAAAAGGCCTTTGTCTTCAAAAAACAAACAAACATGTTGAGGCTGACCCTGGCAAGCTTTACCCTGTGAGGGAGTTGGTGTTACAGTAGATGGTCTTGCATTTGCATTGTCCTTGAATTCTAATATTTTTTATATTCTTATTTTTATATATATTTTTTAAGTTCTTATTGGAAGATATATATATATATATGTATATA
Organism: Acanthurus leucopareius; assembly: GCA_029814765.1. NCBI lineage: Eukaryota > Metazoa > Chordata > Actinopteri > Acanthuriformes > Acanthuridae > Acanthurus > Acanthurus leucopareius. The sequence continues at coordinate 16,555,275 of JAQMCX010000057.1, read as the reverse complement.
ATCATATTTTAAAAAATAATAATTATAAGTTTTTTTGTTTTTCTTTTTTGCTGTTTTTAACAGTAGGTTTCACTCAGATAATCTCTATTAACCCCACAGACCTTTGGTGCTTGAACAAAAGTTGTGCTTATTTGATCCAAAGTTGCATGTAGTTCATAGTTGAGCTTGCATGATGACAACCAATTACCCCCCATTAAAGCAACAAAATGTTTAAGTGAGTCTTGGTTTTTGATGGACTCTTCTACCGCGGCTGTACTTTCTAACAAAAGAACGCAACCATATAGTTCACATTTTGCTAAACTGTAGCTGCCTACTTCATAGACAGGATTTGAGCTTAATTTGACACAGCTAAATTGCAGCTGCTTCTGTCTTTTCTGACCATTTTTAATTGACTCTGATGAGAAATGTATTAAAAAAGAGTAAAGCCAGAAACCAATAACTCACTTCCCCACTGAGGAGAACGTATGCCTTTGTTTTCTTTTTTAATTTTCAAAAGTTTCTTGAAAAAAAATCACATTGCCAAATGATGTAATGGCAGTCTGCAATGAGGAGCACATGTCAGAATTTGGGGATGAAAGAGTGTTGTCATCTTTACTCCCAGAATTAACTATTTACAAATGCTCTTTCAATTTATCAAGAGATGTATTTATTTTTTCAACAAATTGATTCCAGCATTAAACATACATTAGCCATTGTTTTCTGCATCTTTTTGTCATTTAGAAATGGTTGGTTCTACTTTGCCACTATGATTTCCCTTCAGGAAGGCACAGTGCTCTCAATGGGCACATTTGTTCTTCAAAAAGGACAGCGTCATTGACCACAAACCAGAAATATGAAAAGAACTCAAAACTGTGAGGTGACTTTGGCCAGTGATATTTTACTCCTCGGTCAACTATTTCATTTAGTCTAGAAGGAGTAAAGAGTTTTTCCATTAAAAGACTGGAATCATAGTCATAGACAAATTGAGATTGTTTCAAATCTATGTCAACCCTGTAGAGTTTTTGACCAATAATAGTGCTATGGAGCATTATTTTTTTGTGATCAGATCTCCCTCAAAATTAGATTTTGTGTCTCATGTAGCCAACAAGGTCAGAGAGAAAGAAGAAGCATGCAAAGTATTACAGATAGGTGATGCAGATAATGCAGAACGATACACTTTTCAAAATTTTAAGTCAAATCAGCTTTTCAGTTTTATGAAGAGGGAGGTGAATTCAATATTGGTAAGACCTTAAGGAAATACAAAACGTGATTAGATGAGTAATACAGAGTGTGAACAAATTTTTTCATTTAGAAAAGAGCTCCATAGGGAACTGACAGCAACATGAGAGACATTTTGACCTTTTAAGTTACTAGTGAGAAATGTCACTTTAGGTCCTGTCATGCTTTATCATGGACATAAATCTGAGAACAGTTATCCTAAGAGAAATATTTATATTATTGTATATAGTTTACTTATACGTGGTTTCATTTTTGAAGTGTGGTATATTAAAGGCATTTTTCTTTGGTTTGTTTTTGCTGAAGAGCCTGGTCCTACCTTTGCCACCCATGCCGTTTGCAAAATTGAAAGTGTAGCTAAGCCCTTTTATGGGAAGGTTGAAGTTTCAAGGCCAGATGTCCCAGAAGAAACACATTTCAAGGGAAGTCAATTACAGCTAATTATATAGACTGCGGCAAAAAGATTTGTAACACATGAGCTTGAGCTGCCCAGACCTAATGGTAACTATCATGCCATGCAGGTGGCTACTGCTTATGTGATCAAGTTTCCAGTTCAACCTAAAAAAAGGAATTTTTAACTTGCTTTTTATTCTTCACAAACAGCTTAAGGTCATGTACCTGTACTAGTGTACTGCACGTAGTCTCAAAACAACTATTTGTTACAGATGTTTTCTAAAAGCTTCCAGTTAAGAAAAGAATTTTGGGGAATTGCAAATGACATTTGGACAAATTATTCAGCGGTATGTACACCCAAGAGACATGATTTGGAGCAAAGCCAGACTTACAGCAGAAGTCCCAACACGTGGAATTTAAATGAACTGCTACACGTCTATCCTATGTGAGTGGGAGGCAGGAGGCTGACTACTATGTTCTAAGCCAAGAAAATGCAGCCAATTTACTCATATACCGGAAATTTGTGTATTCTGACTTGTATTGCCTTTGTTTTATTTTCATTATACTTTCAACATTGTTTGAATATTAAAAACAACGTAATTCCCGTGTCATCTCTGTGGTGGCAGTTTCCCACCTTGTGTCAGTCCACAGAAACAAGATTATGTTTCTCTGGAGTTTACATATCCTGTTCATATACATGTCAGGTGCTGGCCCAGTTTTAATTAGATTCTAGCTGGGATGCTGGGAGTTTGGCATAGGTGCATGCAAAACTTAGGCCATGATAGTTCTCCCTGAAGCCCTTAAGTAATTTAGGTGATGGCCCACAGGATTTAAAAAAAACTGACCTGTGTAAGAAAAAATCTTACATTTTAAGTTTAACAGATTACAAGAGTTTCTCTTGTCCAATTGAGACAGGAACTTTTTGGTGGGCCTCACTCGGCCAAAGTGTGGAAATGATAAATGATATCATTAATATGGTTTGTTTTCATAATTACTGTTAAAGCCTGAGCGCTGGCCTGTAAAAACATCCGCTCGTCTTTTGAAGTTCATTAAGGGTTGTGTAATTTGACCGGAATTATTTGGACCTTTTTAATGTTCTAGTTTCCCCGTGAGAGGAACTGGGTAATATTAGGGATATTCAGATTGCTCAACAGGGCCCATCTGCAAAGCGCCAATAGCGGCTCACAATTATAGTTTCCAGCAAATGTGGAAATTTGCGCGTTTAACAGCAGTTCAAGATTACAGCTCCCTCTGACAGTGTAATTACTAAAAATAAGCTGTAATGAGGACTTGTAGTGCAGAAAGTATGGCAATAGAAAAATTGTTGTCAACTTGTTTTTGACATTAATTTTACTAACCAGAGGCCATTTACAAACAAAATACATTAGGTTTTATGTGTTACTTTTTGTCTACCGAAGTCACGTGGTTCTCTGAAGCAAGTTTATTTGTATTTTCTCAGTACTAGTGCTTTTTAATAATTAAACAATATACATGCTTTATTTCATACTTCAAATTTCTTGTTCATGTTGATTATTTCATCATCATATTTCTCTATTCAGTGGGAGTCCAAACATTTAAAATCATTGTAGTTCATGTATGAGTTGAATTATTAGTGTGGACATCTCCATGTGAAATTAGACTAAGCCCTGGTCTATGGCTTAGAGCTCAATGTATGTAACGAGAGATTGGTCATGGGGATGAAAGGGTTTTGTAGTAGTCAACTTAAACTTCTTTCTTCCGGTGCAAAGACACGCAGTGTGGTCCCTTTTTGAGTTACTTGATATGACTAAGCTGTTTTAACTGAGCCCTTTTTAAATGGAAGAGCAATCTAAAAATGTTTAGAGCAGTGTTTGATAAAACAGTGGTGTTCATGTTGATAATTCTGTTTATAAAACCCACTACTGAAACTAGAGTTATCAAAAACTCATAAGGTCTCCATCTAGTATCTTATTTTCTACTTGGAAATCTCATAGGAGTTAACAGCAATCTACAGTTTTCCAAGCTTTACATAAAACTTCAAAAAGTATAGAGCCGTTGTTCTATATTTGGTGAAATTCCTTTTCATTACGTTGATTTTGTCATTTTAAGGTTTTTCCGTTCAGATGTGGTGGATTTGAGCTGGTTTCTGATGTGATGCTGAGTATTTGGTTTAAGGCATTAATGCCTTTAAGCTTCCCCTATAATGAGGAGATGGATAAACCCTTTGATAGGAGATAAAATTTACTGTGTGGCTGTTTTTAGGAGTTTTGTTCTTGTGTTTGTAGCTAGTTGTAGCTGTAACAGAAATTGGCAAGATTCGACTCAAGCCTTAATGAAAGACCTAACAGCTAACATTGATGTAATGTTTTAAAATTACGGGCACTTATTTTTTCTTCTTGACATCTCAGTAAACTGCTCCAGATGTTGAAGATGAGGTGTGATCAGCAAAGACCGAAAAGAACTTGCTGGACAGCAGTTGCAGTGGATCATAACACTCTCAGCACTTTTTATTTTTATGAGACAAAGATAAGGGCTTGGGTTTACCGAAGAGAGCCTTTCTGGTTTTGGCTCAGATTGCTGCTTGATCTGGGAGTTTTATGGCTGCTGAGTGCATTTGCCACTGATGTGGAGGTTCTGATTGATGCATTGCCTCAAGATGATTTGGGGAGGTGCCTTTGAGACTTGTTGGTTTGGCATATGGTTCAACTAGGCCCTTTCTTCTGTTAGATTCCTTCCAAACTATTTTCAGGGCTTTACACCACCAAACCTCATTCCTCCTAAATAATGGATAATACATGTGAATTAGGGAACCCCTTTTTGAAGACCTTTTAAAGCCCTTATTTGCTATCCCATTATAACGCCCAACGGTCAATGGATTGCTTCATCGAGTTAGAAATTGATATAAAGAAAAATAAAAAATCAATTACACATAGGGTTAAAAAAATGTGACATCAGATGTACAGTTTCCTTGTCATGGAGTCCGGAAGCTACTGCTTGAACTTGTGGTTTTGCCACCCTGGGGTTGAATCCGCAGCCCACTAAATAGGAAACCTGGGATGTATAGACTGATATAAGCCTGTGTGTGCTTGTTGTAGTGGTCTATTGTAGTTATGCTTTACTCTTGGTGAAAATTGAAACCCTTGACACAGTGTGAACGTGTTTTGAAATGCCAATTAAAGTATTGACTATATATTTTTAAAAGGTGCACTATGCAAATTTTTTACGGGCCTAAAAAACAAACCATAAGGCAGAGCTCTTGATAAAAGGAATAACAAATTGCAACATGACTTTATGTACTTTAAATCCACATTTTTTCATATATATTATTAATAAGAGCACAAAAGAACAAGATGAGAACATTGCTCATGCTATATTACCAAAAATGTTGCAAAAAAAATTATATAGGTCATTTTTTAAAAATGTCATTGTGTCATTAAGCGGTTAAGAAATGTGGTGCAAGACAGTACAGTCTTCTATAATTGAATGAGACCCAGTCTGTTTGTGCCTGTGCATTTTGTCTCTCACAAGTCAAAAAACACAAAGGAAAAAGTTAAACAAGTCAAAAAAAAAAAAAAATAGCCTGTGGAAGTTTGCAATCAGATAGCACAAACTGGATAATCTCGGTCCCAATGCCATCCGGAAATCTTGCCTTTGATTCTCTGGCTCTCAGGGAGCAAATGGCTTACAGAGATTGCATCATAAATCCGTCTGATCATCAGCTCAGCAGGGCCTTGTCTTCAAGACTGAGGAGACGGAGGGCGAAGACATGGAGCTTTAGAGAACCAGTTTTCCAAGAATCCAACCCCCTGTAGTAGTAACAAAACCCATCTCTGACTGTAAATAATAAAAGATGGAAAAATGTTGGCAAACTGTGGATTCTTTTGGCAGTTTGAAAGCCTGAACAAGCATTCTGATGGGAGACAAAGAGGACTATAGTAAGACAGAAGTAAATGGAACATTAGTGTATGTTCTTGGGAGCCGTTATACGAGGATCTTGTGTGTAGGTCCCTTTACATGTGTTCACACAAGGCCATTTTGTTGTAAAACTGCATCATTTCCATGGACATGAAGATGAAACCTCCAGATTATTTATAGTTTGTCAGGTCTTCATGTAAATGTATCCTAAAACCCCACATCCATTTTTTGTTCAATGATCAATTTCACAAATGTGCCCTCTAACAATTCCTGTATTGATATTCAGAGCAGAGTGTGCATAGATCTAATAAATTTTGAACTGTAATATCAACGTTTTTTTTTTACACGGACAAGATTTGGTGATATTTCAGGTGAGATTGGAGCTGATAACAGTGTGAAGAAAGATTTTAATTAGGGTGCCCACAGACTTAGTTTTATCTACTGTACGTTGCTGTTCTCAGGCCACCTTACAGGTTAAAGAAGGCTTCAGTGTTGTGATAGTTCAAATACTTATATTTTCAAATACTTCATGGAAAAAAAATTTGTTATCATGCAATGTGTTTACATGCCAAATAATGTTGTCCGATGAACCAGCAGACTGAAACCAGATCAGGGTCTGCAGTTAACACCCACCAAGTACCAAATGCAGGTAGATATTCTGTTTGGCAACTACATATTGTAAGGTTAACCACAACAATTGCAGGTAAATGCCAGTACCAAAGTAGTCATGTAATAAAGAATTTAGCTCACATCATGAACATTGAAACTTGTCAAAAAATTCCTCTAAACTGAAATTCAAACACTTATCTGATCATTTGTACAATCTGCCTGTCAATAATTTGTTTCTAAATATTATCTGTGCCGATGAACAGCTCAATAATGTGGTCTTTATTGATGATATCCATATACATCAGGGGTAACACACGGCATTATTTCCTCTCTAAAGGCAGAAGTTCTTGTGATGTTAGTCTGAGTTTCAGACATACATTTTACAAGGTGCATTCAGATGCTCTTTGTAAAGGCAATGTGCTGTTGGGGATGCTGTGGTGCATCCAAGTGCATATCATAACCTGGCCACTAAGGTTGTTTAAATAGCAAAAGTGTTCTTTTATTTAAATCCCGGAGTTGAATTACAAAGGTGTACATTTTATTCATTGCTTTTTTCTTCTTTCACCCAAGAATTTATTGTAAGTAGATTTTTAAAAATAACAATATCTAGTATAAAACTCTATCAAATTGTCGTAAGCGAACTCTTATTTTTTTTAATCTACCATTCTCTTTTACCTGTGTTTCAAAATTAAAAAACTGCCTGACAGTCACTATACTGTAGTTGTCTCAACATAGAGTGACCAACTGCACTGATCTCTTGGAAATGCACAAGCGTGTCATTCAGGCAGAAGGCCTTGCATCCTGCCAACACAGCCTGTGAGTCAGCCCACACTATTTAACTCACAGCACTGCACTGCTTTGTCTTTGAGGTTTGATGGAGTTTTGGGTTCCTGTTGGGATGAGGTTACTTCATCTCCTCAGACAGTCCTCAGACACAGGAAAGCAGTCAGGGGAAAAACTAAACTCAGCGGCTTCCTGCATCCACTGAGTCAAGTGGTGATCAATACACCCTGGGCAGGATGCTGCTCCTACACAGTTTAATCCCTGCTCTCAGGCCATCCGGACTACAGCAATCCCTCAGTGGAGCTTATTACTTGCTGGGTGCTCCTGGTGATATCACAGTCTAGGAAGCGATTACCTTTCAACTTAGGCTAATGTCACTTTATTAGTGCTTTATTTAGACAGAAACTGTGGTAAGATTTTGTGGTGCAGTTAGGCATTAAATTTGGAAAGATTTTTCACTCTTTTATATGGATTTTATTACCATTGTGTTAGTGTTGTTTGTGAGTCTGACACAGACAATAGCCTTTCATTTAATTTATTTGAATTAACTATGTTTTTTGGGTACTGCATAGATTAGGCCAGCCTGAGTTAGGCCATTTTCAGTGTATTCTTCCTCTTGAAATTAGTCTAACTACATTCATAGGGATGGACTTTTTTTTTTCTTTGGGTAAATAAGAAAGTAGCCAAAAGGAGTAACACAGTAACTGGGTGCGCCTGTGTGTAATTTCTCAGTGGAGAAAGGTAAGCTTGTAAAACTCCATATTACACAAACTGTGGGTGGTCTGTGTTTTAATCTCAGGGTGAGTGTTTGCTCCATTTAGCAGACCCTCACCCCTTTGACCTATGAATAATTCCAATCTTATAATAGAAATGATGATGCTATATAATGCAGAACTTAACCAATAAAATCCCACATGCTGAGGCAGTCAGTAGCAGTGTTTCGCAGAGTGTAAATCTAGTGGACATAGTTTTTGTATTAAACACACGTATGTAACTTTGGTGATTCTTAAAGCCAATGGAATACCAACTGTAGTGTGTTTCAGAAGATTCTTTACTCACTCTACCTTGTGTGTTAGTATATTAGTTAAATTCCCTTTGCTCCAGAGTGTGTTGGAATTGGTGGTTGGCTATCAGCTTGGCTGGCTCGATCGGCTGAAATGTGTGGGTAAGAGAAGAAGAATGCAATATGAATAATTGCACAACATGTCACTCTCCATGGTGAGGGAGAGAAGAAAAGGAGATTGTGTGGAGAAGGCATATGGCTAGCTAAAAAGATAATAAACATGCTGATGCTGAGGGAGTGTATCGCTCCGGCTTGACATTGACCACATTGCTTATTTAAAGTGACCAACATGGTAAGAATTCACATGCATATTTGTGTTGCATTTGCTCCTTATCTTTCGCAAATTCTTTGACATTTATAATTAACATATATGTGAACATATATATATATATATGTACACACACACAACACACATATATATATATTTATATACATTTACAAAAGCTCAAGCTTTAGTTCACCTTTAGGCTATATGCAATTATATATATATATATATATATATATATATATATATACACACACACATATATATGTGAAAAATTTTCATGGCTTGAACAGACTGAAAAATTGTAAGAGTCTCTAACAGTTTTTACTGGGAAAAGATCTGAAACTCAAAGAGCAGCTCAAAACAAACCCAAGCCAGCCTGGCAGACATAAAGAGTATAGCCTCTTTTTTTAATACAGCTGTATTTAAAAATCATACAATGACTGTCAGTAACTTTTATATTAAAAAAAAAATTAAATATAATTTTAAATAATTTTTTTAAATTTTACTTTCAACCTTTTAAATGCTAGTTATAGTTATATGATTTGCAAATGAAATAAAACAGTTTGTCATTCAAATTTTTGTTGAGAAATGAAAAATGTTCTTTAATTACACTGATTAAGGCAAATAGACACCTAAGATTCTTTGATGTTACAAGGAAGAAATTGTAATGAATTGGTAAAGTTGACAGTTTTCCATCTCTGAATAAGCTGATGAATGGTGAAAGTACTTCAGTTGCTCTGGAACCTGGTGAATTAAAGCTATGCAAACATAAGGCCTGCTGCATTCCGCTGCATGCTCAAACCTCCTGCAATATGGCTTTGGTATTTCTCAACACTGATGGAAAGTCCTCTCCCATTTCTCTCAGTTTGATTTATTCTGTCATGCTGATTTCAGAACATTGATCCTCTCCAAGAACACTTAGGCCTTTCCAGTACTTGCCTTCCAGTTGCACCTCACATGTACAATTAAGTTGTCAGAGAAGCATCAACCATGGCTTGTGCTGTTCTTGGAGGCTTGTGCTTACATCCTTGGGGTTGTTTACGTCTTGTATAATGTGCTTAATAATGTGTATGTAATTTTGGGTAAAACCAGGGACGAGTATGGTTCAGTTTTTGACTGATAGTTTATTTGATCAGATTAAAATCAGGTATTAATCACAATTTTTGAGCAGCCAAACTCAAAATAAAATAAAATCTCAATAGGATCCTTGTTGTTTTACCTTTTGTAAAGATGACATTTTCTAATTTTAAAGGAAATAATAAACTACATGATAAATAATTTGCTCGGCTTGCTTGGGACTTAGATTCAAAGCTCTGTGTTTTGGGATTTCCCCCGTGTGCATTGTGTGTGTCTTTTTGCACTTATATGTGTGTGCATGTGTGTGTATGTGAGGGGTCTGTGTGGAGTGTTTTATTGTAGCTAACACATTGCAGTTATTAGCATTAGGGGGTAGCTGTGCCAGCGTAAGCAGCATGCCTCACATGCTCAGTCTGGGCTTGTGGTTAGCTGATGGAGACATCTGAAGGACCAGAGCCTCTCAGATCTAAATCAGGAACAATTTCCCATTCTCTCTCTGTGTCTCCCTCTCTTTAGATTTTTTCCCCCCACTTTCCCGTTGTCTCACTTCTTTTTTTTGTTTCTGTCTTGACATTTTTTTCTCTAACCATTGTTTCTTTAATTTTTTACACTTTTTTACTTGTGAGACAAGAGTCAAGTTTGTCAGGTGCAATATAACTAAATATGCAGGTCTCCTGCAGGAACGTGGCATGTTAACATCCAGACTTGTAGGTCACAGGGCAGAATTTGAATAGGCTGTAATGATAGGAAAATTGAGACAGCAGGGATCTAGACATTTCAGCCTGATTCCAAATTCCATCACAGCATTTACATCAGGACTAGTCACTAGCCTGTCTGAATTCCTGGGTCCTGGCTTTTCATCAGGTCTTGGGATTTGAGTTACTATGACTTGAAATCCTTTGTTTGTACAACAATTGTGGAGAACAAACAGCGTTAGCAAGGGTGAAAGAGCACTGACTTCAGATCTCCTGTTGCTTTTAATTTCTTATTCTTGACCTGCTCACTGTTGCAAGGAAATAACCAACAAAAAGCTATTTTGTAACAGAGAAACCGATTTTATGCATGAATACACTGGCTTTGAGATTTTTCAAGATTAATGGAGAATTATGCACACTTTAACTGGAGCAGCAACAGCTACTGTACCGTAAACACAAGATTGGTTTGGGCTGGTTTTATTTGAGGTTTTCTTGTAAGACCAGAGGAAGCGTGTTGGGGTTTAAGCTAATACTACAGAATGTAATTGGTCCAAAGTAAAGCTAACATACATTTAAACAGGTCACATTAAATAATGGACAATAATGCCCCTAATGGGTCCATGTGACTGAGATTCTATAGAATGTGCCTTTGTCAAAACATCCTTATAGTAATGAAAAGATTCGAGGAGAACACTAAGCTTAAGACTTGGCTTGTGGCTCTTTATTGTTCGCTTCACTGTGTAGCACTTAAATCTAGTGTACAGTTCTTTTTCTATCCCTCAGTAAAAGATCTGCCCTACAAACTCAGCTAATTTAATCCTCTCAGATGAAGATAATACAAGGACAACGGCTGAACAAGAAGTCCAAATGAAATACTGAGAAGTCAGAAGTCCTCCTGTTTCTCCCTGTGGGTCTAGTCTGTAACTGTGACCCCTGTTTTTCTTTGCTATTATTCTGGGCATGTTAGAGACAGATATTAAACATAGACAGTTTTACTTGGGTACAGTGGAGGCACGCTTGGCAGAGACCACCAGCATGACATCACCAGTGCTGTTGTTGTGATTCCTCCTGTGTTAGGGTGAAATTGTAATTGTGCATATTCCTTTTGGCAGATGCTTTGGAATCTTTTCCTTTTCTCTGCTCCCCCCTCTTTAATGAACACTTTATATTTTTGGGCTTCTGAAAGAGAGAAGGCATATGCTAGGAAAATTAACCTAGTGCTTCATTGTAACAGTTTGCAGGGATAAAATGTGCTTTGTAACACTTCTGGTATTACAGACCTTGTAAACAGGTCCCCCCTCCCTTTGAAATGATTCCAAAGAAAACCCGCAGAGTCTGACTATTCTCTGTTGTGGTTGTGGTAATTATATAAGTATGAAGGTTTTGAAAGCACAAATTACAGATAATTCATTTAACTAGAAAGAAAATAACAAGAGTTTCAAGTAAACTGTGGCTTGACGCATATTTTTATGGACTGCCTCTCCTTCATTTGACGTCAAAGGTTTATCTGATTGTTAATATGCAGTTTGTGCCGAGTTGGCATGTGTGGTTTCACAAAAGAAAACTTGATTGGGAAAAGACTTTAATATGAGAATCATGATGGCTTTATTTTTTAAACTAGGAGGCAGAGCATTAATTTTAGCTTTACATCTGAACACTGTGCATAAAATCATCAATTTTTTTGTAAGGTGACAATTTATTCTTATGTTAAATATACTGTTTCATTTTTCCATGGATATTCCTCACATTCTAAAATGATCAAAATATTTTTTTCTTTCGTTTGATTTCTTTGTAAGCTGAGCTTTTACAAAAAGCACATAAATTGTGCTTCCTCTTTTACACTAATTTTACACTAACTTATTTTATTTTCTCAGAAAAACAAAGCAAAGGAATTCCAAGTGTTAATTTAAGATACTATAGAGGTTTGTGTACATTTCAAAACTGTAATGCTTCAGTAATGAAGTATGCATTGTAAATGTGAATTTTCTTTCCCAGTAGTGGATTTAATCACTTAAAGAGAGAGAGAGAGAGAGAGGGAGAGGGGGAGAGAGAGAGAGAGAGAGAGAGAGAGAGAGAGCGAGAGCGAGAGCACATTTTTGTAATGAGCTGTTTTCATTGAGATAATTATTCAGAGTGTCACACAGTGTGATATCATCAGGGTTAATTTCAGCTCTAATCCCCCCAATCTGCCATGGATCCCAGCTGCATGGCTCTGATGTGTTTTTAGAGTATGGGCTGTGTGTAAGACTGTGTATGTACGTTTGTATGTGTGATGTATCTAAGTATTTGTCTTTAGTTTAATTTTTTGGTTTAATGTTTGGTATCTGTACACAAATTGCAGTGTAATAGTAAATGTTTTCAACTTTTTCTCATTTCTAACATTTTTCAATGTGAGGTGGAGCGTGTGAAATGCTGTTCTTACATCTTCGGCTGGCCGCAGCATTCTCTGGTCTACCTCTGTTTCAGGAGAAAATGAAACCCCTGTCTTTAATCATGGTGTAATGGCTTTCTGCATTTGTTACAGTTTCATTAAAAACCCATTAGCAGCTAATTTTTAGTTGAGCTGATGGATGTGTTGGAAGCCAAGACACGTTAAAAAAAGGTAATTTGAGTCAACTGCGATGAGCTCTGTTCTCTTCAGTTTACATTCCAGTGGGGTAGTCATCAATGAGTCGAGCAGCTTTAGTGTAAAAGAAGTGGCTGCATACCATGTGACATTACTGGAACCATCCCAGACTGTGACTTTATGTTTGAAACAGTGAGCCACTTTTCAAGTCTCATTCCTCTAGATGCCAGCTGGAAACCATTCTTATGAGAACCATGTGGGGTCATCACAGTTAAAACAGACTTCAGACTAGCTGGTTATGGATGGAAAGAGAAGTCCTGGAATAAGCCGAGGGATAAAAGCAGATGGAAACGTCAAACTAGAAACAACTGTTCAAAAATGATGCAGAATGTAGATAAATAAAAGGGCATGATGTGAATATGAGTAGGATGATAAAGTTTAACAAATTAGGACATGAGAAGGAAAAAAGTTGTATGAGCATGATGAAATGAGGAGCATTAAGAAGCTGGGGAGCTGCTTCAAGAGCAACACTTTCTGCTGTATGTAGAGAGTGTGTATCATGTTTGCAGTGATTGTTTCCGATATTTTTCTAGAAAAACAATGTGAAACCTATCCCATACACAATGTCTTTTTTGTAGTCAGTATTAAAAAATTAAAGAGATTTTCTATTGGACTTGATGAAAGTTGTACAGCAAAATGTGTTGTCCATGAGTGCATTCAAAGAAGAAGGGATGAGGTCTGATTGTGGGACCCTACCCAGGGATAGTGCTCTGTAGGGCCTGACGTGGGGGACAGGGCCCCCACATGTCAGAGCCAGTGTGTGTGTCTGTGTTTGTGTGTGCATGTGAGTGATTTGGAGAAGGTGGGTGGGTTTTTTTCTCAGATAAGAAACTATTGGGTTTCCTTCATTTATTTTCTCACTCCATAGGCGTTCGCCCTCCACTGCCTGGCCTCCAATCTCCAGGCCTGCTGCTTTGATGTCAGCATGAGTTCGCCAGCAACCTGCAGAGGAAAAACAACAATAACAAAGAGTGTGTTTATCCAACGATGGTCCTCTGCATGTTCTCATTAATCTGCTGAAACTGTGTGAAATTGACCAGTTTTAAAAATGTTTTGGTTTCAAACATCAGGCAGTTGCAGGCAGGCAGGCAGGCGGGGCAGTCGACTGCTTATCCCTGCCGGCCATTTTTTTATCCTGTGTGTTCAACTGAAATTGAAAAATTGCCATGTAATTTGTTGAGGGAAAAACAAAGTCATATTTTATTTTTCAGAAAAGTGTATTAGGCAACAAAACAATTTTGTTTTGGGCCAAAAGTCAAAGTGAAAGCCTCAAATGACAGCAAATGACAAGGAGTACTCGTTTTCATCCACACTCTGCACTGTGCAAATTTATGTATTATTTCAAGAAGGCTTAACATTTTTTTAGAGTGTATGTTGAATTTCCAGTGTGTAGTGTTTAGGGCAGGGTCAGTGGGCCGAAAAAGATCATACAATTCATAATCATGTTGTTTTTAGTGTAAAATCAATTTTACCTTGCAATAAGCTCTATATATCTACAGTGGAAGCAAAACTTATTTCACAGAGTCTGTCATATTGCAGTGCTATGTTTATGCATTTGTTTTTTAAAGTATTTGGCATTCACAGAGGGTTTTCCGAAGGCTAGTGGTATTCACTTGGTTGTAACCTGAAATCTAATTGCTGGATGCCACTAAATCCTAAATACTGGACCTTTAAACCTATATTTTAAAAATTTTAAACAGATGCTTAGAAACCAAATATATTACAAAATTTGTATTAAACTGGACAAGTTCTTCAAACTGTCCGGATTTCTACTTGCTGTGACCTAAAATATATTCTATTCTCAAGCTTTACTTTTTCACATCACAGTTTACATATACATTACATTGCCAATGGCAGTTTAGATTTTACTGGTTTCTGGTATCTGTGAGTTATAGCTCGTTTGTTTGTACTAGAGGAGCTGTGACAGTATCTGCAGAGGTGCTGTTTCTAATAGCTGGAGGTGGTGGCAGAGTTCAGCTAATGTGTTGAGCAGCTCAGATGTGAGTCGACTCTCCAGACAGGCACAACACACACTGCCTGCTGGTCCCTGACTGAGCCAGACATCTGCAGGGGGGACAGAGGTCAGGCCTGGCTTTCCTGTGCCCTAACCCTCCATAGGTGCCCACTTACCCTCTGTGTAGGGGGCACCCCTCACCTGTCATTCACACTGCCAGGACCTGCTCCTTTTTTTTCTGTCCCTCCATTCTGGTCTCATTATCTTCAAGTCTCTCTCATGTTTGCTGTCTCTCTACTATTCTCACTTCATCTCAGTCTGTTATGTTTTCCACTTATCTCTTTGTCTCCTGTCCCTCTTTTCCTTTTTTTGCTACCATCATCTTTGGTCAACAGCTGAGTTGACATGCCTGCTGAGGAAGCAGCCCCCCCTAGCCCCCTTTTCCTGATCCTTCTGTCTTCTCTGCCTTCTCTATCCCTCCTCTCCTCCCTCCCTGTCCTGTGCTCTGCCATGGCATCGGAGGGATCAGTTTACCCGGCAGCAGCTGAGGCAGTCTTCATTTGTCCCAGGGCTTCCCTCTGAAAAGGCATTTTTTCGCCTCTAGAGAATAGCTCACTGCCCACGGTGACATTGAGCGCTTAATTGCGCTACTTCCAAATTTGGCAGTCTTGTTCTTTAGTGGCAGTTTGAGTTGTTGAACTCAATATACTCTTGGCCTGCAGGGCTTGGGATTCCTGAAGGTATAGATATGAGAGTCTGCATGGGTGGGGGGCTGTTTCTAATTCCAGTGTGCTCAAGTAATGTATTGTGATATAAACTAAACACCTCAACATGTGACCATCAGTACAAGGATATACAAGTATGAGGTTATTTAAAAGCAGCCTTTTTTAAATGTTTTATCTCTAAATACTGCAGATGTAAATTGCGTTATAATGGAGTGTGAATACTGAGCAACAAATTTAGATCATATTATTTGTCAGTCTCTATTCTTTGGAATCTTGATGAAGTATTTATTATTCCTGCCTTTCTGTTTACCAATTCCCACCACTCACTGATGAGGAAGAAACTGCTTGCATAGTGCAACTCTACCGCAAAGGCCTAAACTGAAGTAAAGTGTAAATATTTCTGCCAGAGTCTCCTGCGTCTCTTTTGGCAGTTGCATGTTTACTTTACCGCACTGGGGGATACGTGCTTCTCAGTGAGTGTGTCCACATCTCAAATTATGTAAAGTATGTTTAAAACCTAATCTTTATTTCTCCACCATACAGAGAGAAAGGGGTTTATTGCTATCGACTGGTGTCAGAACCACAAAATGTGTGTTAACTGTGTTTGTATGTGTGTATACAGCGTGCAAAGAAAGTTGTGGCTGTGAGTTTTCATTTGCTCATTTCTGTACGTGTTCACAAAGTGGGTGCACTTGGAGTAGCCAATTATATATTTGGTTTTGACACCTTCAGTGTTTTCATTAGTCAGGAGAAGGGGTGACTCCTGAGACACTCTGCCACGCTGAGCCCCTGTTTAAATGTTAAACACATGTTATTGCCCCCTCTCTTGGCCAGAGTGTCTGACAAACTTACCACCCAGGCTAACTGTAAAAGTAACAGTGCTGCAGAAACCCCTAATCAATGCCATACTGAGGGTTAAGTCACTCAGCTCTCCATCTTTGTCCTTATTTTTCTTTTTTGGGGAACTCAATAAACTTCCTTCGAAGTGGTTATTCTAATATGTTTGGTTTCTTTCCTTTCTTTTATTTCTTCCCACCATCCACTGTTGCAGGCTTATGACTACTGTGAATATGAATATGAGGTATTTGTTCAATTATACTAAGTAGCTGTAGAGGAATAGAACTTATAGCTTTATAGGTCTTAGTAAATCTTTTGTGTTTTATTTTGCTGTAGTAAGATGTTCCCCCTTGTTCTTAAAATTGATCAGTTATGTTTGATGAGATTTTGGCAACAGCACTGGTTGTATTTCACATGAGATAAATATTTTTCTCTGCATGAAAAAAGATAGTTTTTAAGCCAACACCTTAGATAATGAACTGTTGAATCAAATACTGTGAACATTTAAATTCCTCCTAAAACCTGGAAGCAATACAACAAGCTTACACTAAAACTTGGAAACATGATGACAAAGATCCTCTGGAGAAGGTGACAATCTGCTAGTAGAAATTTTATAACTCCACAAAGTCAGCCTTTTTATTGTTAATGGAGCTTCTCCAGGGTTTGTCACTTGATGACATCAGATATGAGTGCACTGGTTTTCTGCTTTATGCTTCAGGAGAGTCTTTAAATATCTTGCAAAAAATTACAGGAACAACAAGAGAACTCTTAGAAAAAAACCATTAGACAAATCTCTCTTTTTGTGTCTTTGTGGATTTGTTAAGCTCAAGTTAAAACTGTTTTTACCCCTGCAATAAATCTAGTAAAAGTCCTTAGCTTCCAGTCCTTTAACCATAATCTCATGACCTCTCCACTTTTCGTCCTCATGTCTCTATTGTTTTAATTGCACCTCATGTCTTAGTCACAGAGCACCCACTAGGCTGAGGCACTCTTCAAGCTAAACCAATAAATAACCCCCTCATCCTGAATCTTGGCTCATTTTGTTTATCTTCAGGCTCATCTCTTTAGGCAATGTCCTTTTCATCATCATTCCTACACACACACACACACACAAATGCATGCACGCAGACACACACACACACATGCATGCACGCAGACACACGCAGACACACGCAGACACACACACACACACACACACACACACACACACACACACATACTTGCATTCCTGGGCTTAACTGACTGCTGGTCTCTGAGTGCAGATGACATGTTCTGTTGTGGAGGAGAGACCTTCACCCCTCTCATCCAAGGACCAGAGTTTATTTGTAGAGCCCGTGGAGATGGTTGTTAAATGGGGATGGGAGGAAGGTTAGTGGAGAAGTTCAGTGTAAAGGAGGCTCAAAAATGATTGGTGTATACATATATAGATTTCTACCCTAATCACTACTGTATTTAGTCTTCACATTTCTGTGTAGGAAAAAAGTTGCTCAGCTTACATGCATACAAATAACGCTATCATCCTTAAAAGTTAGATTAAGGAAGCAGTACAAAAAACTGGTTATTTTTTTGGTTATAAATTCTGCTCATTTGTGAGGACATGTGTGCCTGCCTGTTAGCTGATATCTTATATATGTCTCAATATCTATCTGGTTCTTCTTACTACAGGCTGACAAACACAAGCAAGTGGACCTGGAAGATATCACAAAAATTTAAAATGACCAAATTTTTATATATATTAAGTAAAAGCTTCCAAACACCAGGAATGCCACAAAGTTTCAACCATCTGTGTCTGCAGTTCAGTACAATGAGTGATTTTTATAATCAGGCTATGATTGAGTAAATGTTAGAGCAGATTTAACTGCACCAGTTCTATGTTTTTTTGTTTGTTTTGTTTACTGTACTACCTATCCTCACAGGCGTTGTTTGTTTTTTCAGGATGACCACGAGAGTGGCTCTAGCTCCACCAGTCGCAGTGTTTCAGATGGTTCCAAGGCGGTAGCCAAGCCTCGCCGCCTCCAACAGGCTGCCCCCAGCGACCCGGACCTGCCCCCAGGTGAGTGATGGCCCTCAGGCCAGTGAGGCTGTCCCACCTCCCTCCACAGAGAATGACCACCAGTGTAGGCATGGCCTTAACAAGGGAGTGTAGACCACAAAAGAGGCTGAGGTTAGGACTTATTTACACCACAGGGAAACCATGATTTTCCTTTCTAGCCTCTGAGAATGCTATAGAGACAAAATAAATGCACTGACTGCAGCGGCCACTAAAACAGGTTTACACTGTGAGAAATAGTCTTTTTGGGATGAGTTGTGTACCACTGCATTTTTAACCATGTAAATCAAGCAGAGAGTGTGGGGGAAGTGTCTGTGATAAATCAAATAGTGATGGCTCTTATCAACAAGGCCACTTGACCACATACCTCCTACAGGGCCGAGGATTCCATGCCTACCTAACTCCAGCACTTTACTGCACCTCACAAAGAACAGACTTTGATTTGGAGCTCGATAATGGACTTTTAAAAATATCTGACTTTTCTGACCAAAAGAGAAACGTGCACAGGCGTCTCATTAGCTAGTAAACTTTTTAAAATTATGCTTTTGGCGGTACAGCCAATGTAAACCTTAAAATGATGCACAACTTCGGTAATCTGGTTTAAATCCCATAATATAAAATATAATGTAAGAACCTCTTGATCAAAACAGTGTGGAAAAAATAAAATAAATACAGCAAATGAGAAGTTCCAGGGGCATGGAAAAAAATTCAGAGAAAACAGCAAAAGTAAGAAAGAAGGTGGCAAAGGGGAGACTAAAACCTAAAAAGAACAGAAAAATAAATAAAAAGAAAGGAGAGAGGTGGGGGTCTTTAGCTTTAAGAGCTAGGTCACAGTCTTAACACCCAACCCCAAGGTTCACTCCCAAAGCCCTAGTATGCTTGAATGTATGAACCTACACTCCTGGCTGGTTGTATCAGGGGAGGATCCATTTCCAGGCCTGACGTTATGAGATAATATCTTTCCCCAGCTGTTAAAGCAGGGTGCCTCACAGCATAGCATCTCCCCTTGGGCCTGCCTCCAGCAGATCTTCCAGGTATGTGTGTGTGTGTGTGTCTGTGAGGGTGAGTTTTTTGTAGTGTATCTGTGGTAACTTATGTGCACAATGCACCACAAACTGTTTAAGCAGTGGACCTTGTTTCAACCTATTACAGGCTGCACAGACAACTGTGAGGTCAAAGGTTGCAGCACCTCAATAATAACGAGGAAGCAGATGAATGCTGTAATCCCAGTCTCCCTAATTAAAAGGTAGAGGTTAAAAGGTAGATGAGGTAAAACCAACCAGCTATGACTCAGACAGAGGATGTTTTCCTAAGAATAAGATACAAAACAAACCTGTCAGCAGTCTGTAGTGTGGTTGAAGGGTATTTTTTGAAGTGTGGACATAGCACAGCAATGCAAAGCAAAGCACACTGGCAATTTTGTTGACATTCATTCAGTAATCTCATGATTACATGTAATGGACTTGTTGAAGTCCACTGGTATGGACACAGATGTTCTCCAAGAACCTATTGTATTTCTGTTAATACTTAAGAAAATAGAGGCAAAGAAGTCTAAAGAGTGTACAAAAGCCACCTTTTTTAAATCTTACAAGTTCTCATATAGGGGCTTTAGTGAATCAGATAACATTTGTATAAAGCCCAGTCCATTTTTGATTTGTTTAGGATATGTCACCTGTCAAAAATGCCATATTTTCACCTTTAAAATACTATGAGCCTTTCATGGAGTCAGTGTTCATAAAAAAAGACCAATGAAGCACACATAGTACACCAAAAGCCAATAACAATTTCAGTTAATGAATCATGGTGAGACTAATTTTACATCCTTTTTTCACAGGTAAACCAATCTTCTTAAATGCTGCTGTTGTGGCTCAGTACTGCGTTTTTATTATCATTATTAGAGGATTCAAAATTGTATTGGAGGCAAAGAACTGCTTTTGGGGACTTTATTACCAGTAACATTCCTTTTATTTGTCCTTATCCTGAAGTCACATGCATTCTTTCCCATGCAGATGTTGGTGAATGGTTTGAGAGAGAGTATCAGTGTGCCTTGATGTGTATGGCAATAGCCAGTGTAACCTCTATGTCAGCATCTTCGTCTGCAAATCTCTTTGTTTTGTCTGCTCGCCCCCTCTTCAAAACAACCAAAACAGAACACGGGCAGACACTAAAAAGCAGCCACTAGCAATTATCCAGTCATTTGGCCCTGAGCTCTCACATACTGAATGAATTTATCCTCCATGTTCTCCCTGGGGTGGAAAAAAGTGATGTTAATTTATATGCCATGGGATTGGTAGCCACACAAGACCAAAAACCAAGTGCTTCCACCTTGGGCATTTCTGTGAGTGATTATGTTCACTGCTGCTTGTCGGGGATCAGCTGCCACCGTCTGTGAGATGGCATTCTCTCTTTGAGTGGATCCCTACTTTGGCCCTATTGAAAATGTCAAAATGTGTTTTTTTATGTGAGATTAAATAACGGCAAGTTTGTTTTTGGGTCTAGTTCTACCTATGAGTTTGGTCAATCAAAGTTGTACTCAAGATGTAAAGTATCAAATCAAAATCCTCCTAAAGAGTGACAATTTTTTGCCTCCTTGCAACTGTGGCAGTGTCTTCTTGCTTCCTGATTTGGATGTTAATTACCATGGAAACAGTGGATGCTTTAAATATTTTAGATCAACCCCAAGTTTCCTTTCAAATCAAACATCTAGTTACTTACTGTAACAATCCAGCACGGAGCAAAGTAGAAGGGGAAACCATTCTCCATGCACTGAGAGATATTTGTGACCACACATTTGAAGGAAAAGCCAAATAACAATCAGTCTGGCAAAACATTCTATACAGAGTGACTCTTAGAAAAATAAGCGTTACCGCTGATGGAAATAGATTAAAAAGATTAAGTTGTTAACATATAATTTAGGGCCGGGACTTTAACGCGTTAATTTCGATCAATTAATTATAAAGATTTTAACGCGATAAAGATTTTAAC